>CM052549.1:22775269-22883048 GCA_028533065.1 Trachops cirrhosus
TCCATAAACTTCAATTTTCTGTCAGTTCTGGTTGTTATTTTGTTTCTATATCTTTGTTGTCCCTATCTTGGTTGTGCGAGGAGGCACAGTGCGTCTACCTATGCCTCCATCTTGGCCGGAAGTCTGCAGCCTGATTCTTATAAAAGTAAGCTTGGAGTTCCAAAGGTTGTGCTGCCTTTGAAAAATCAAAGGCAATATAAAATTTCCTAAAGTATTAGTAACCACCTAATCTATTTAATGCCCATGTGACTCAACAATAATTGTATTCAATGTTCTCTTTTAGATTTATTTATTTCTTTGCTTTCTCATGCCCAAGCTTCTCCTCCTTGACTCAATGGCTGTGACCTGAAGACGATCTCAAGGCCACATGCTTAATCTAACTCTGTGCCAGAACTGACTTCCTTTGTTTAACTAAGAAATCTTACTGGGCCTTTGTAGTTCAAAGGTTTTTTTAAATTTCTTTACAAAATGTTTCCAGTCTAAACAAGTAGACTTTCCCACCTTAAAAGATCCAAATTTCTGGATTTTTTTCTATTCCTTTTAAATTTAATATTGCCAGTTGGCCTATTCTTTCCTAAACTTATCTTTTGGGGTAGCATCTTGCTCAGAATAATCGATAACTATATCCAACAGATACCAACAACGTTCTTTTTACCAACCTCTTTGCCCGAAGGGCAAAAGACACGTGATTTTGCTTCTACTGTTTTTCAAATGTTTGACGCTGACCAATACAGTGATGAAGCTGTCCAGCCTGTTGTATCTGCCCCCTCACCACCCAAGTCTAGCCTGCTAAGCCAGTTATCACATATTTGAAATTTCAATTGCAAAAGCAATCTACTGCAAGGCACTACTAATACTTGTGTTAATGGTTAAGTCACGCTCACTGTAGAAACAAACAACCTCAGCACCTGAGAAGCTGTTTTATTCTCACTCACATCACCATCTATTGGGCATGGTGGTGGTAAGAGGGGATGAGAGGCCAGCCTCCTACTACCTGTGTTCACTCAGAACCCATCAAAGGGGGCTTTGATGATGCTCTGGCATCACCAAAGTCTCAGCATTTTCCACTAGGGCTTGTGCCTCCAACTGGCAGACAAGAAAAACAAGAGAGAGAGAGAGAAAGAAGACTGGAGAAAGGGACCATCACTTAGAATCACTTAGAATCATTTAGAAGTCAGATATATGGTTTTAGTTAACTTCAAGGGGGCTGCATAGTAATGCCCATTGGTGTTTTCTGGAAGAAAAAACAAACCAAATATTGCTAAGCTGTATCACTGTCTCACAATCACCATCCATTTCATATCACTGTTTCACATAAGGATGAAATACTATATTAATAAGCCTATTTAATTTATTCATTCAAACAACCATGCATACAATATACTTGTGCTGGCATTGGCCTGAACTTAGGCTTGCTAGATCAAATATAAAATGCCCAGTTAAATGTGAATCTCACACAAACAATAAATAACTTTTAGTAAAATATTCCCCAAATGGCATGGGCCAAACTTACATGAAAAGCATAATCATTGCTTATCTGAAATTCAGATGTGCCTGGGCACCCTATATTTTTATTTGCTAGTCTGTCAATGCTGCATGAACACTTCAGTTACTGTCATTATTAGGTATGCTCAGTGATACCAATATGAATTATAAAAACTGTAAATATCATATTTTCCCTCAATTATCTTTAAGCAAACACTGCTTCAAGCCAAAGCATGAAATCTCAACTATTATCTGCTATTTAAATCTAATTTATGTGTGCCTAGAAGCTTTATTTATAACTAGTCCTTAGTGGTGTATGATCTTTGATGTTTAAATTAAATTTCAGTACATACACCTTAAAATAATATTGTGCTACTTTGATTTCATTTAAGTATATGAGTCCTGTGTTAGGGGAAATTTGCAGAGCACCAAAAATTATTACATTCAACATAAATTAAGAAGCCCTGGCACCTTCACTGATCTTCAGACCTAGAGCTGCCCACAAAGTGGTGATGCCGAGATTGGATTGCTCCTGCCTGCTCCCTCGGTGATTTTTATTTTTTAATGAGACTGTTCATTATAGTTAGCTTCTCCAGTTGGAGCCATTAGATATTTATATGAAATAGCATATCATTATCTCAGTTGCATTATGAACCTTTGGGGATGCTTTTAAGTGAGGATGATTTTTCCTGTTTTCATTTTGCATACACTAGTGCCTATGTGCCTGTTCAGCTTTATTTCTGTTCAGGTTATTTATCCTATTTTTCAACTTTATTGTGTTAAAGTGGCTGATAAACAGTGCAGCTGACTGCCAGATAGGAGTAGCCTCAAAGACAGTAATTTCAAAAATATACTGTCTTGAGAAGCAGACAGTAGCTGATACACCAGTTTCTTTCTGTCTCTGTCTCTCTCTCTGTTTCTATCTCTCTGTCTCTCTGTCTCTCTGTCTCTCTCTGTAAAATTCCAGCCAAGTGCATTCACTCATATCTCCAAATTTCTTCTGATTCAATATTGTGGACCTAATCATGGAAACAATTTAGACAATATGTGACCATAAGAATTTAGGATGATAAGAGGAAGACTTATTAAGCAGAAGCAGAAATAAACACAATACAAGCTATGAAATGGTTAGTGAGTGATCAAACCAAAGGTGGATCTAGTCCACCTGAGTGATTTTCCATGTGGCAATTTAAGCCTGTAGAAAGCTTTAAGTTACCTGGGGGTTAGGGGCGCCAATTCCCCCATGTACAACAGAGAAGTCCACGTATAATTTTGACTCCTCTAAAACTTAACTACTACAGTCAAACCCCAGTTTTCCAACATCTCCATCTCAGACAATTCTGTTCTCAACCCAGTTGTTCATTGCAAAACTGCCTCAGTTGTTAAACAAAACTTTGGTTCTCTACCCAACAACCCTTTCATGCTACCTGTATTTCTAATGGGAAAACATGAGTAGTTTTCAAACAAATCACTTCTCAAACAGCCTTCCAGAACTAATTAGGTTCGAGAACCAAGGTTGCACTGTAATAGCCTACTGTTGACCAGAAGCCTTAACTAGAATATCAACAGTCGGTTAGTACATATTTTGTATGTTATATGTATTATATACTATATTCCTACAATAAAGTAAGCTAGAGAAAATAAAATATTATTAAGAAAATCATGAGAAAATACACTACCAGTACTTTATGTGTTTACAGGAATAGCATGTACACTTGTACGTGGCCCGCCTAGTTCAAACCTGTGTTGTTACAGAGTCCTGTATGTGGATGCTTCACTGTTCTTTACACGTAGTCAAGAACGTATGAGGTACAAGCTGAGTTTCAGCAAAGTTAAAGTTGTCTTTATAACTGGTCTTGGGATAAATGGGGAGGATAGGGGTTAACTAAAAAGAAGATTTCTCTTTCTTCTTCCTTATCCATTATTTGTTATGCACAAAGATCCATTATCTGAATTTCTTTTTATTTTCTGTCCCAACTGGTCTGGTTAGCACCTTCATAAATTCCAGTAATGTTTTTTAAACATACATGTTACTTTACTTTATATTCCTTCTTTATGTTTATTGTGAATGGTAGCCTAGAACTGTTTATTCAGTAAATAAATATTTAATGGACATCTATTCAACATTGAGTACTTAAAATGCAAATATAAAATATAGAGTCCATCTCCACCCCCAAGAAGGTATCAAACAGGTGTGTGTGTTGCAGGTGTGTGTAGAGACATTCTTTGATTTTACTGTGGATTGTCAGGGACACCATCCCCAAATTCAGCTACTGATACAGAATCACTAACTTCTAATTTTGCTAAATATACAACCAAACGAACATTATTACTTTATGAGATGAGTATCATATTGTCATAAAGAGCATTTTGAATACAAAAATGAAAGAGATATGGTAGTTTTAAATAAAGCCTCTTAAAAGCAATAAATTCTGCCTTTACAAAAGTTACTCTATTGCTCTCACATTTCATTTCATTGTAGGCAGGAAAAATGTTGTCACGGAGGGCTTTCACGATAACAATTCACTTTTCTTTGAAAACTACTAAAGAATAAATAATCTGATCTTTTATCTCAGAAAGTGTGTTTGGATTAAACTAAAACTTCAGCAAATATTTCAGAGGGAAACATAGCCTCCCTCCTTAAGACAAATCTGTACTTTCAGTTCTTCAGGGAGATAGTTGGCCTACACACAGTCAAAGACTGGTTTCAGGGGAGAGAAACAGAAGTAAAGAGAGTTATGCCAAAGTGATGGGATACGGATGGGGCACGGGAGATGTACAGGTGAGGCGCAGAAAAGAAACAGAGTGAACCGCTCCAATCTGGGAGCAGAACATTCATGAAAATTGGAAAACACTCAAAGACTCTTTTGATCTGTGCACAAAGACCTGTGCACCTTTTGTAGTCTATCCTCTAACTCTATTTTACTTCATTTTACATACTTACTACTCTCCTTGTATCATATCTTTATTTCGCATACGTATTTTTTAAGACATCATAATGTGTGGCTCTGTTCTGGACCCTGGTATAAAATTGGAGAACAAAACATAAATGTCTACCCTCTTGAACATTCCACTGTTGTTTCTGCTTTTTTTTTCTAATTATTTGTATTTATTTTAATTTAAATTAAATTAAATTTATTGGAGTAACATAGGTTAATAAGATTATATAGGATTTAATGCACAATTCTATGCTATATCACCTATACATTGCATTGCATGCCTGCCAGCCAAGGTCAAACCTCCCGTGTCACCTTATATTTGACCTCCTTTAGCCTTTACTACCCCCCACCCCCTTCTGTCTGGTAACTACAATGCTGTGCTCTGTATCTATGAGATTTTATCTGTATTTGGTTTCGGCTCAACATATAACCTGTAAGCTCTGTGGAAGCAAGGACCCTGGTTATGCCTCAGTCTGTTATATGTGATTATACTTGTGACCTAACCATTGCATCAGAGCTGCTCAATAATGTTGTTGAGTGAGTAGATGAATCAAAGGAGCCCAAACCTACTGCAAGATGTGGTGGGCTCTGGGCTGTGTACAAGGTCAGGGCTAAGCAGTTTCCTTCTTTGAGAGGTATTCCTTGTATGGCATGAGTAGAAGGATAAAAAGACAGAGACCAGTGTCCTGGTAGAAAAGGTAACAGGTGGGGAGCTTTTTTAATGAATCTGTGTTAGGGCTCATCACCTGCATTCTTTGCACCAGAGAAACACAGGCCAAAGCTGTGGGTGGTATATCCAGCAAGACAGGTGAGTATCTAGTAGTAGTTGGCCAAGTCCTCAGATACATTAAGAGTGGTTGGTTGTTGCTACTCCAAAGGACTAGGAGGCCATAAGGCTAAAAACAATGATATAAAATACAGTGGCAGCCTATTGATGTATCAGGAATTCTAGCCATTTCTCTCCTTTGTCCTTTGTTTTAAAAGAAAGAATTTTTGCATGGTAGATATCAGTTCTAGTAAAGAAGCAAGTTATGAAGAGCTATTGGTATCTTGTTTCCTAGTTGGACTCTTAGACTGATGTTCCCAGGAAGATATCTTTTACAAAATGAACATGTTTATCTTGTCTGTTGGACTATGGAACTAAATTTACACCCCCAAATACACATTTTACTTCAGAAAGGTCTGGGCCTAAATTTTCTTAGAGCCTGAATCAGCTCTTTTGGAAATAATTGTGTCTCCTTACCTTGGCAGCAGTGACAGTGATAAAGAGGAGAATGACACATCTATAAGACCCTGGTCTTTATGTGCAGGGAAAAAAGTGCTGCAGAGAAAGAATCACTATTATAAAATGGACAGAGATGAAAGGTGACAAAATGAGTTCAGTAAAAATTAATGACAACAACTTTAGAAGCAGTTTAAAAATTCACTTAATGCTTCAAAATTTGAGAAGTGAGGGGACAAGGGATTTGAGTGCATTAATGACTGTCTGTACGCCTGACACTGTGCTAGCCACTTAGCATGCATAAATTAACACATTTCATGGTTATTGAGGTGAATATGATCACCTCTATAATATAGTGATTTAGGCAAAAGGTACTGATCCTTGAAATGTCTTGCCTAAACCCACATGGCTAATGCATTGTACAGGCAGGATTTAAATCGGGTAGTCAGATGACTTCTAAAGCCACATCTTTCATATCACATTCTGGTATCAATATAAAATATGGTTTCACACCCTGGCTGGTGTGGTTCAGTTGGTTGGAGCTCATCCTGTAACCAAAGGGTGGTGGGCTCAATCTATGGTTGGGGCACATGCCGTGTTTGGGGTTCCTTCCCAGGCATGCGCAGTCCCTAGTCTGGGGGCTTGCGATCCCTGGGAGTGTACAGGAGGCAGCCACTCCATGCTTCCCCCTTGCATCCATGTTTCTCTCTCACCCTTCTTCTGTCCCTTCCTTTCTCTCTAAAAAGGGGTAAAAAGTGTCCTTAGGTGAGGAAAATAAATAAATAAATAAGAAATAAAATCAAGTCTTACATTTTCGGGTTATAGAAATATACTGACATCCAATAAAAGATTTTCAAAGCTATTGGAAGTATTTTGAAATAAATAGGACTCAATACATTTTCTTCAAAGGGGAAAGGTAGTCAGGGGACATGTATAAAGGACTCATGGAAAAAGCCAAAGGGGGAAAGGATTGAGGGTGGGAGATGGGGGTGGGTGGGGTGCAGGATAGTGATGGCGGGAAAATGGAGACAACTGTACTTGAACAACAATTAAAAAAATAAAAAATATATATTTTTTCTTTGCTCCCAATTTAGCAAGTATAAAATACTTGATAGCCATGGGTAAAAATAAAAGCAAGCCACTCCCCTAATATTAATTAAGGTCTTTGTTCCAATCATTTGCCATAAGAATTAAATCAACTTGTCTTTTACAAGTCAGGAGAAATTAGATTAATAACAAATTTTGAAGGGGTCGAATCTACTTGTAAAAGTCTGAAATACTCCCACAAAAGGGGGTGAAATATAGCTAGAATAATTAAGATGAACACTCAGAGGCAATTCCCCAGCAGAAAAGTTGTTAAAATACTGAAGTGGAGTTTCAGGATAGATGTGGAACTCCTGTTCTGGAAGCCTTTTAATACACACCAAAATGTGAGGGACGATTTTTGATGTTGTGCTTCACTGAATTATCTTTAAGTTTGCCTATGCTTGTACTTCTATATTTAATTTACTATCAGACACTTTTTATTCTGTGCTCTTATTCTTATCTATCCTCACTGTCATCCACTAGGTCTAATGCATTGATAAGCTTGCTGATTTTCCCTCCGGTCTCTCTGACTCTGGTCTAGCTCCAACTTTTCTTCCCTTCTTCCCATGTAAGACCCACATTAAATGATTCCTCTGAATTGATTGATTTTTATCAAGTCACTTGACTGTTAAAACCAAAGATGATGGCTTCTTATTGCCTACAACTATAGTTGTTCAACTGTGTAAGAACAGGAAAATTTGATACGATTTAATAGTCAAATGACTATGAGAGTCCTGGGAATTTTATGTTATAAATTCTTATAACATAAGACCTTTAGAAGGACAAACAATGTACTTGGGCTTAGGAGACTTCATTCCAAAGTACCTTTCCAAAGATTAATGCTGTTTCATGGGGGTGGTTTGGAAAAGGCCGGTTTCTAGCTCTTACAATTTAGAAGTTAAAGTCCTGTCCTTCCTTTTATGTCCAACTTGACTCCTTTAATTTAGCTTGTTTGTTTAGTGTCTTGTCCTCTGGATACATTTTGCAATGTCTCACCTTCCTATCTTGCACAAACTATTTCATCTGCTAAAATGTTCAGTCACAATTATCAGTTCTACCTATCTTTAAATTTCACTTGATTTATTCTTTATGTAGTCTTTCCTAACTGGTTCAGTTACATCATTCTCTTTCCTTAACACTGCAAACTTTACCTGCATAAAAGCTTGTAGCTGTTTTACTATGTGTTTACACCTGAGTTATAGGTTAATTATTGTGAATTTAGCAGCCATCCATAATATTTTGTACATTCCCCACAGTTTAGTGTATATATTAGACCTCTAATAATGGAAGGAAATTAAGTGCAATATAAGAATTTCTATTTATATCAAATCTTTCCAATTATTATTAGTACAAGATTAATGATAAAGTAATATTATTATATCACTCTAATTAAAAATTTTAACAAAGTGTTAGTTTTATCCACCAATGTCATAGACAAAATATCTAAAAGTGTTTCAGGAAAAGTGTTTGCAATAAATACTTTCCCAGGTTATATCCTGACAACTTTTCTTATGATATCTGAGATAATTTGAACATAGTATAGGCATAGATTATGCAAAATTTTCCTGTGGTGGCAGTGAACTTTTTCTGCTCACGACAAGTGAATGTGTGACGGCTCTGTGATTCCCTAGTGCGATGGCAGTGAGAATAGATAGAAACACTAAGAGCAGGAATAAAATCTCTCTGATAGTAAATTAGATATAGAAGGACAAACACAAGGCAAAGTTAAAGACATTTCCGTGAAGCAAAATATCAAAAAATCGTACCTCACATATTGATGTGTGTTAAAAGGCTTCCGGAATAGTCCTACATCCATCCTGAAACTTTACTTCAGTGTTTTGGGCTCTTTTCTATCTACTTTCTAAGGAAAAGCAACTCCATAGACATGGTATATTTATGCCAAATAAGGGCAAAACATACACAATTACACTGAAGACTAATGAATAACATAAAAAAGCTTTAAAATCAAAATACTATATGTATCTTATATACATGTATTCTTAAAAATTTCATATCGTTATCAAAGTTGCTCTATCAGTTGTTTTTGCAATCATATTTATAAATCACTGTCCAAAACAAATTTTATTAATGAAATAGACCATCCAATACAATATTTTATAAATGACATATGCAGGATTAACAACAGACCTAGAACAACATTTTGTTATTCTGACATTACAATGCAGATATAATTATTCATTTATAATAAATATATTATTTATTTATTTTTAGAGAGAGGGGAAGCAGAGAGAAAGAGAGGGAGAGAAATATCAATCAGTTGCCTCTCACATTCACCCCAAACTGGATACAGGGCCTGCAACCCAGGCATACGCCCTGACCAGGAATTGAACTGGCAACCTTTCAACTGAGCCATACCAGCCAGGTCTCACTGTCGAATTTTAAAGAGTCATATGCTGATATGTTTGATTTGCTGATGTCTTGCCTCCATGGAAGTGAGTAGAAATAACATTTAAAACTGAAAAATAATATCTGAATCTTTGTGTTGTTTCTCTGTTACCATGCACAATTTTGCTTCCTAAAATTTTTCCAGGTATCCATGTTTTTCCATTTCATCTAATCATAATTAGTTTTTTACATTAATTTTGACACATAATTCAGTGACCTATATTCCAAGACTGCATCTTAAATCCCCATAAATCAGTGATTACAGTATTTCTAAAGATTTTGCCTATGTGGCATTTATATGTAATGTGTTCTATTTCTTACTTAACCAATGAAAGCACCTTGTCAAACACAACAGCCCCATTTCAAAGGATGTTTGCCCCTTTGAATAGCATCTCCACACCCTTTTTCAAGCTGTTCACACACAATAAAGCTCTCTTTTCATAATGTGATTGTATCCTGTGAGAAGCTTTCTACAACTATCAGTACAGCACAGTCATGACATTGGGAGCTAGAATTTGCTCATTTTTAAAAAAATAATTGTGAAACTGCCTCACAAAAACTAATAAGAGATGTATTCAATAAGAAATAAATTTAGCTTGAGGTTCAGAAGTCATGACAAACAAAGGCAGAACTTTTCAACTTACTTGACTTCTCAGAACTTCAATGTTCTCATCTGTAAAGTGGGACTAGTAATATTTGCACTATGTGGCTAAACTGAGCATTGAATGAGATAATGCAACTAAACCATTTATCACAGTGCCTAGCACAAAGTCGGTACTCAGTAAATGGTAGTTGTCATGTAGTTATTCCTAATAATGTGGGAAATGTGATCTAAGTTATGTTTATAAGCTTTAAAGATCAGGAACTCTTATTATTTGTTTGAATAGATAATCTCTATTAAACTGATTTTTAATGAACTTGGATTCTGAGCTTTTTTGATGTTGATTAAGCAACAAATACTTTATCGAATCCTTGTGGTACTCCAGGCAGCACACTATGTGTTTAGGATAAAATTATGGGGAGAAATCCACCTTGATGAAAAGTACAGTAGAAGAGACAGATATTAAGGATAGCACAATAGTACACAACTGATATATATATACACATACATAAATGCTATATATTGCATATATATATACACACACACATACAACAGCTACTATATATTAAGTATTGTCTGTGTGAAGAGCTGTGCTAAGCATTTCAAATGCATTACTATATTTACATTAACATGGTCAAAATGAGCTAAGGATATTCACCCATTAATACTTCATTTAAGGTTGTCAAGCTTAAATAATATATATAGCAGGCTTTTTGCTTCAAATAACCCTATGACAAGGCCATTTTCTGCATGAATGCCATTTTAGCTTGACAATCACTAAAAATGATTGTCTGCATGTGATATAATATATTAGTACTATATGCTATGACCTTATACCTATGTATTTTACATTACAAGCACTATAGGCCATGGGTTCAACACCGTCTTTATTTACTACTATCCACTTAATCCAGAGAATTTTACTTTTGTGCCTTGGATAGTTCTTGTAGTAAACTCTTATAAAGATAAATCCTTAAAACACTAACACGGTCTTAAGCCACTGATGATCTTTCACCCACATTGATTCTTGTTCATGTGTAGTCTGAAACACATCCCTTTCTGAGTGCCCTGAGATAAAGGTCTTCCCACTTCCATGGAGAGAAGAAAGAAAATTCCTGAGAATGTAAAGATCGTAGCCATGCTATAACATACATTTTTAAAAACCAGCTTTGTTAGAAAGGTAGACAAGTAAATTTGGTTCTGAGAAATGGTAGTCTTTGGGAAAAATATTAAAAGGTAATAAAAAGTCCAATTAAATCCGCAGTTACATGTATATTCCATGAACTTACCCTACATCTAACCTAAGCAGATACTGAAATATTTAAAATTTCTTTTTTTCAGGAAATGGTGGCACATATGCTACATTTAAAACTTAGGTAACATAAGACAGGCTTACCCATCAGCTTAACAGACCTGGTTTTTCTCTCATTAGTATTATTTTAAAGGTACAGGTAAGGACAAATGAACATAATGTTACATAGTTCATTCTTTTAATGTAAATATTATATCCTCCCTAGGTTTTCATTTAAATAATTCTGGGAGAGATGGCAATGTTACTGATATTTTAGGGGACAGTATTTGGGATAAAGAACTAGAGGTACAGAGTTTGTAAGACTAACGAGAAGAGGAGGGGGCAGAGCTGAGAGAAGAAAAGAGAGACAAAAGTCTGTACGTAATTGTTCTTAGAGCTTGTTACTCTCCTAAAATTTTTGATGCACACACATACACATGTACACACACACACTTAAGTAAAATCCAGTGTGTTCAAAATCATTAGTCTCATCACTTTTTATACTTATACTGTCCAAAACCTGGCTGGTGGAAGCCCTTTAAACTGATTTTGGTATCATTTTGTCATAGCTTCATTATTATTTGAGCACCTCATTGTCGTGTGAAAGAAAATGTTTCAGGCTTACCCTGAACTTTCCGGAACTCATAATCTGAATCAGCCATTTCTTAAGTTGCACAGGTTTCATTTCACTGGAGATTGCTACTGAGAAAAAAAATATTTGCATAATAGGTGTATTCATTACTACTAAGGTGTCATTGCTTCTTTCTCATTGGACAGCTAAAAGCTAGCTAACTACATAGATATGGGTAGGGGGATCCAAAAAAACAAAACAGAATTATCTTCTACAGGATGGACCCCTTGAAGTACAGGCTTCTGCCACTAGATGAGTGTTCTTGGAACCCACCTGTATCAGTGTAGCAGTTAGCATTGTTGTGAGAGGCTGCGTTTGGCTGCAGTGAATTTTTTTTGAAGACTCAACACATTTGCCCATTTCATGATGGGTGATTTATGCACCTGTCCCCACCACACTGAGCGTTTAGCATATTTTGACCAAAAATGTCATGACCCTTACGCCTCACCCTCCCTATCCACCAGATTTCGCCCAAAGCTACATTTTTTGTTTGTTTCTCCGGATGAAAAAAGTCCACAAAGGGAAACTTAGTTTTTCCAATATGGAAGAGGTGAAACAAAAAATGGCAGAAACACTAAAGGGCATCAAAATTAATGAGTTCAAAAACTTTTGAGCAGTAGAAAAAGTGTCTCCACAGGTGTATTGCATCAAATGGAGAGTACTTGGAGGTGACTGAAATTTAAACATGTAAGAATAGATACACATTTTTTTATAAATATATTCTGGGGTATTTTTGGTTTCTCCTCATAGATAAATAGATGATAGATAAATAAAAGATAGATAGATAGATAGATAGATAGATAGATAGATAGATAGATAGATAATAGATAGACAGACAGATAGAGATATGTAAAGATTCCATGTCGATACTCTCAATTCCAAACCAACCAACACAGGGTCCTGTCTCACTTTCCTCATTCCATATTTGTGTCACCTTTCTCCCAAAGTAAAAACTGGTATTCTTCAGCATCAATACATTTAAATCTGTCTAACAAAACACACAGAATTTGACATCCATTTCACTACTGAAAATGGCCAGAACCTTCAATAAATAAGAGTAAGATTTCACTGTATGTGGACATGTGTATTGTAATACATGGGTTCATGACTATTAAGGTTGTACAATCAGGAAAATGAACTTAAAATTACTCAGTTTAATTCTTATCATTGAATATTGTTTTTTATTTTGATAAACTATTTGTTTCTGTTTGTACTGAATGTAAGATTTGCTTTTACATGCATTTTGATAATTTATTGATTGATTAATAATATGATTCAAAAGACCAAATGATAGTAAAAGGCACACTCAGAAAAGTTTGTTCACATTCCTGTCCCTTCATCTAGTTCCCACTGATCCCTTACAAATCAGCATTTAATTAGATTCTGATTTATCCTTTTCTTTACAGACAAATGAAATAAATACATACTCATATTCTTCTGTTTCTTTATTCCTTACACAAAATAGAACTTTTTTTTTCTTCATCCTTACTTTCCAGAGGTTTTCACCTTTTGGCTCGTATATAAGGAAACTACCAACAGTAATCTAAAGTGAAAAGTGACATATTATAGAATGGTTTTCCTGAAATTCTTATAATTTTTTTAGTCAATGTCATCTCAATAAATTCTATTTAAAAAGAGAGAAAAAATAAATGAAAACAAAAGGAAAATGTTAAATCCAAAGAAGACATGCCCAGTACTCTCATGGGATTTCCTTAAGAGTGAGTATTTGAAATATCTACCACACGCTGAAGAAACTCGAGTGGGCCGTACAAGTAGATTAGTAACACGGGAACGCAGCATTCACTCTCAGACGCATTTTATCTGAGGCTCAGTCCATGTAAGTCTCTGGATTGGAAAAATTGGATTTTGTCTCAAAGTATCACACTAGCTTTTCAGATCAGAGTAAAATCAAAATGAAACTGCAAATGGCAGTCTTTATTTTATTTAGCTTATTTTTTAACCTAATCTTCCATGTACCCATTGGTCTGTTACATAATTATGTTTTCAGGCATTCTAGAAATTTTAGTTCGCAATCGTGAAAGGAGAAAAACAGCATAATGAAAACAAACTCATTTGATTGCATGAGTCTTCTTTTGTGACTAACTTAATGGCTTCCATTCCCAGAAGTGCCTAATGAATTATGAAGGTATTTCTCTTGAGCACAATAAACAACATATTTTACTAAGGGAGACCTTATGTTCTCTCCACACCCTAGACATCAATTAAACTCTGTGAACCTGGCTGGAAGTGGCTGCCAGATCAAGCAAGACAAGATGTGGAGTAGTGATGTGGAGGAGATTTTACTTTTTTCGCTTTTTGGAAGGCAATATGTGTCACACTCTGTATTCTGTTGGCTGTGACGGTGCTGTGCTTGGCGGACCCAGGGTTTCAGAGTGCTTCTCTGCCCACCATCCTTATGCAGAAAACCTGAAGCCACATTCTGCTCTCTGAACAATGAGGTCTTTGTGTGCCAAAGCAGCAAAGCCCAATGTTTCAGAGCTTTTTAACCCTTTTCTTATTGGTGATTACATTTTCAATTCATGCCAGTGGGATTATGGAGACTTACTCTAAATCCCTGGTAGGAAAACCTCTTAATTTTTCCTGATGTCGGATGACAAGCCAATTTTTCCTTTCCTATTTGCAGGTTTAAAAAATGAGCCTCATTACTTGGCATTA
Organism: Trachops cirrhosus; assembly: GCA_028533065.1. Classification (NCBI taxonomy): domain Eukaryota; kingdom Metazoa; phylum Chordata; class Mammalia; order Chiroptera; family Phyllostomidae; genus Trachops; species Trachops cirrhosus. Next base: position 22,789,607 of record CM052549.1, read on the forward strand.
TCTTGGAAATCTCTGAATTAATAAAGCTAATCTAGGCATCCTAGATCTCCAACGAGAAGGAGATGCTTCGTGGGGCATATACATGCAGAAACTACACACAGAAGGACAGTTCTAGTGGAGGAGATGAAACAAAATCTTAAAAGGATTTTTACTAGAAATGAATGCCTCAGAAGTTCCACACATGAATATACATACACAGCACACCTACGTGTTCTATAGAGACACACAAACATTGTGATAAAATAATTCCTACTTGTCAGGCTATATCCAGGTTTTGTGGGAGCAGAAACTTACATTGTTTAAGAGACTCTCTTTAAAGAAAAAGAATTACAAATATAAAAACAGAAAATAAGATGTAAACATAAGTATTTATTTTTTTGAGTACCTAAATCTCAAGAAATAGAAATTTAAGTAAACAGGCAATACCACAAATATTACAGCATTCAAAACTAACAGATTGTTGTTAATGTTAATTAATGGTCTAACACCTCTACACTTTTTTAAAAGCTGCATAACATTTGTTTCTTTGTATGTGGCAAATTTTAAATATTTTCTTTAGAGAGAATAGAAAGCTAATTTCGTCAAGCAGGATTGATTGAAAAAAAAGTTATTGATAGCTTAGAAAATTTGTCTCAGCTTCACAGCTTTCTATTGGTGGGGCCACCTCTGTGGTTGCTCTGCAGTTACTTATTTAGGCAATGATTCTTGCCCTGAGGAGAGCTCTCAGAGACCTCCATAGTTTTGATTTTGTAGACGTGTCTTCCCACAACCCTTACATAAGAGTTTGTTTAGCTTGGTCATTCCATTCTAACCCAATTCTATTCTAACCCTCTTCTTGCCTCCACGAGATGGATCTTCACAGGCCACTTCCCATGGAACCTTGGTGGAGAGGTGTCTCTTGCTCATCACTCTCTTCTTGGGATCAAAGGTGCTTAATACCAATTTTGTCCCTTGAGGTCTCATAAAACAGGTGATTTTTAAGGACCTGAGAGATATGCAGGTGGATGGCAGCTTCAGGGTCACCACCAGAGTATAGGCAGTGAAAGCTAGATTGGGGCAGTGCTTTCTGTCTCTGGCACAGAGCTGGGACTATTGCTCTTAGCCCTCACTCACCACCCCACAACCCTGAGTAAAGCACACTAGTCTTGGGAGAGGCCTGGTCTAGTGAAGGGCCCTGAAATTTGAGCTTCATTAATTTCACAGCAAATTCTCCTCTAGTAAAATAACTGGTAGCAGTGTTAGGTCTCAGAGGCTATCAAATACTAAACCCTATATATTTTTTAACCCATACCATATTAAACATTGTATTACTGGCACTCACACCTCATACTATTTGGTGGCTATTCCAATACATACAGAGTATGTTCTTTATCTGAGATACCCTGACATAAGAACAGTTGCTGGATAATTTCTTTTTGAGAATTATCCTTTTAGCTAGCATTGTAGTTGATGGAATCGGCAATGTGAACTCTGAGTCAAAAGTGATTTCCCAAGGAACTGGTAAGTATCTTATCTATGATTAAGTTCTCTCATAGTAAACTGGGAGAATAAAAGAGTTTATCAATAATAAAGTAGAAAAAAATTACAAGGCAAACCAAGAGTCAAGTTAGCAAGAAATCTTTCCCTGAGAGAATAGCCTTCATTTCTACAAATTTGTGGAATTATAGGGAAGACAACAATCATTGATTGAAGCCATGAAATCATATTTTGTGACCTTCCTTTTTTTGCCCAGAAAGTCTTTCTCTAACTTCCTCTTTCATCTCTCTGTGAGCAAAAGATAGATCATTCTAAATGGAAGATTATTACTAGAAAATTGTGGCAGATAGTCCTCAATAAACACCATGTCCTGGTATTCATACTTCATATATGCACTCCCCTTCGGTGTGGGCTGGACATGTGACTTGCTTGTAACCAGTAGACTATAGCAAAGAGAGTGGGACGTTATGTGCATGAATGAACTATACAGAATTCTGACTTGCATGTTGCTAGCAGATTCTTTACCTTGCTGGCTTTTGTGAAGCAAGCTGCCACGTTGCGAGCTGCTCTATGAAGAGGCACATAAGGCAACAATCAGAGGGCAGCTTCCAGCTGAAATCCAGCAACGAACTAAAATCCTCAGTCTGACAACCAGAAAAGAACCGAACCCTGCCATCAACCACGAGGCTTTCAAAATGGATCCTTCCTCAGCTGACATATCAGATGAGCTCACAGCCCTGGCCAACACCTGGACTGCAAGCCTTGTGGGAGTCTCTAAACAGAAAACTCTATGAAACTGAAATAAGACAAATGACCCACTGAAATTATGAGATAATAGATGTTTTTTAAGCTGCCAAGGTTGTGGTAGCAATACAACAATATATAACTAATACAAAGCATTGAAAGTCTTCATAATACAATGACCTTAAGTAAAATGAAATGTTCACATTGAGTCTAGTTTATTATTTAAATTTCCAAACCATTATTTTATCAAGTTTATTTAACAAACTTCCTTCTCTGAAGTTTTTGCTTTCCAATTATTCCACGCCCTTTTTATCTGCCATCGCACATTTCTCTGTCAGCACTGCTCATCTTCTCTAGATCTAGGCATGGAACTCACCGTTGTCCTCTTTGTCATCACATTTAGCACAGTTCAGGACACGACGTATGTTCAGCACGGATGTTCTAACTGTGGTTCCTTCATCCACAGAGGTCGTTTCTGCACTCCATCCTCACAAACTTCTCCAGGATCAACTATTTTTAACTGAAAACAGTATAATTTGGGAGGTAGTATTAAAGTAATTAAAAGTTAAAAATCTAGATTCACCTGGCTGGTATAGCTCAGTGGATTGAGTGTGGGCCTGTGAACCAAAAGATCGCAGTTCGATTCCCAGTCAGGGCACATGCCTGGGTTGCAAGCCAGTTCCCAGCAGGGGACCCACGAGAGACAACCGTACATTGATATTTCTCTCCCCCTCTCCTTCCTTTCCCCTCTAAAGATAAATAAATAAAATATTTTAGAAAATCTAGATTCAAACAGGCCTAGTGCTTAACCCATGCTCTGACATTTTTCTTATCCTGTGTTCTTTTGCAAGGTATTTAAATTCTCTAAGTCTCTAACACCCCAACTATAACAAGAGAACAATAACAATCTGATTTTGATGGCATTCCATGGGAATTTAATGCACTTATGATCTTTGGTACACTGCCTGGATATATGTTAGCAGTGTTACTTTCTGAGTTTAGAGTCTAATGGGAATATTCTTTCTGTCAATGTCACCTACTAACTACATTCTTCCATTTCTTCACACCATATGACTCTTTGACTGCTTTCTAATTTTCAAACCCACCAGCCTGCTCTGAATTTATCTTCTTTCCAACTATTACAACCATATTCTCACCAATATGTTTAATTCTCTTATCTGCTTTGCAAAATCCTGGGTCTGATGCCAAGCCTCTTAGAATTGGCAGTGAAAAATAATAAGCCCTTTTGATTTGAACTTCTAAATAGATATGACTTCTAATCTCAGCTGAACCTTTAAAATTAATATATTCTTTCTTCAAAAGTATACTGGTGTTGAATGTAAAAATATGACCCATAACACAAAAGAAACACTCAGAAGTACAGAACAGTGAGCATTTCCATATACAATGATAGTGTTGTCCTTTGACTGCTGACACTTGTACCTACCCTTTACCATTCCTGCAGCCTAACATATCATAAAAAGTAATGATCCCGACCTGGCTTGGTGCTCCGTTGGTTGGAGTGTCCTTCCATGCACCAAAATGTTGCTGGTTCAATTCCTGGTCAGGCACATAGCTACGTTGTAGGTTCCATCCCCAAATGGGGCACAAACGGGAGGCAGACAACCAATGTTTCTTTCTCACATCGATGTCTCTCTCTCTCTCCCTTTCTCTCTCTCTCTCTCTCTTTCTCTGTCTCTGTCTCTCTCTCTCCCTCCCACCCCAAATTCAATAAACATCTCCTTGGGTGAGGGTGAAAAAAGTAAAAATTAATGATCCTTTAGTTTGAGGCTAACATGACCTGGAAAATGTCTTATTCTAGAATTGGTGAGGCAAATTGGTGACCAAACGTTGGAATGAACTGACTGCACAAAACTGTGTAATAGTTTTGAAAAGAAGCATTACAATAGCCAAGTGCTGGAAGCAGCCTAAGTGCATTTAGTAAATGAGTGGATCAAAAAACTGTGGTATATTTACACAGTGGAACACTATACAGCAGAAACAAAGAAGGAACTCCTATCCTTTATGACAGCATGGTTGGAATGGGAGAGTATTATGCTAAGTGAAATAATCCAGGTGATGAAAGACAAATACCATATGATCTCACCTGTAAGTGGAACCTAATAAACAAAACAAACAAATAAGCAAAATAGAACAAGAAGTATGGAAATAAAGAACAAACTGACAGTGATCAGAGGGGAGGCAGGAAGGGGATAATGGGAGAAAGAAGGGGAAGGGGCACATCAAGGAGCATGTATAAAGGACCCATGGACAAACCCAATGGAGGGGGAAGGATTGAATGTGGGAGGTGGGGGTGGGTAGGGCAGAGGAGAGTAATGGGGGAAAATGGGGACAACTGTAACTGAACAACAATAAAAACATTTTAACAGAAGGGAAAAAAAGAACCATTCACCCAGAGCCTTATTTTCTCACCGTCTGCTTGCTATTTCAGCTGCAAAATTTTAAGTGACTTTAAATGAGTCCAAATAATCACTGATCCATATTTGTGGCCCCCACTTGAGAAAATGGGGTGAAGTGAATAAAACAGACATGGGCCTGCACTTAGGGAGTTCACAACAGAGCAGAAAAACATACCATCTGTAGTTAGTCAAGCTCACAACTTCCTCCAATGCCTCTCCGAACCGAACCCGCATGCTGCGATGCAGATCTCATCGCTCTGTGTCCTCTGAGACGTTTCCTTTGCCAGCATTATAAGCCTCAACGTTTTGTCTCACACCACCATTTGGCTTCCACCAAAAACCATTATGATCTGCTACTGCTCCTTAAAAGGAATATTTTAAAGGTATATCCATTTTTACCTAAGGTTTTATATTCTAGTCAAACTCAAACTCCACATAGATTTTTACTTCAAAATTCATATTCTTTAGGTCACAGATCTCAAATTGGAACCCATGAGAACTGGAGCCTGTATTCTTAAGTGACGATTATTCTTCTGTTTCCATGTTGATCAAACGTCTACTTCCTCCTCCTAGAAACTTGGGTTGAATTGTTCCAGACACTTTGGTTTTCCCTCTAAAGTTTCTGCTGCTTTTGGTCTGACAAATGGCATGATGCTTCTATTCTTTTGTAATTTGTCAACTGGACAAATATTTTTCAAAATCCCTAAATCCCATCCCACTCAATTAAAATGTATTCTTCAAGAAAATTCAATTTTATCAAACAAACTGTTGCCAAGGCCACGCTGAAGCAGCAGCTAACATGGCGGTTAAGGGCACATCCTGGCAGGAAATCACCTGGGTTAGTCCCGTCTCCATGACCTCGTGACCTAAGGAGGGTCTATGGCCACTTGCTTCTGTTTCTTTAATCAGAAACTGGGATTTGTTACATTGATTTCACATAGCAGTTTTGAGGATTAAACAAACTAATATAATCAAAGGGCTTAGAATTATGTACCTAGTACATAGTAAGTACTATATGTGTTTGTTAATGAAACTTTTTAAAAGTTAGAAATATCCTTATTCATGTCACTGATATCGAGAGCACATTAAAAAACCAAAGCAAATTAGATAATTTTCTTGTTGTTGAGTCTACAAACATCAAAATAACTGTTTAATTATAAAATCTCCATGTTATTTCTCTATGGAGATAGGGTATTCCTCAAAAGAGAGATACATATACTAAAAGATCTATTTTAATTAAGCATTACTTCATGATATCTTGAAATATTAAAATCTAAATTTTAAAAGGTCATACTTTTAACTAAAGTTAATGAAAACCAAGATAATTTATGCACAAATTTAATTGTTTTTGTTGAGACATTACTGTTGTATCTAGTCAATAATTTTGGAGTTAAGTTAGATTTAACACTAAGTTAGATTTAATATTAAGTTTACATTTATTTCCTTCTGGTCAAAGAAGAAATTATATATTTCCTCAGGACCTAACAACTTCTACTTTGGTCTCCAAGGGCAGTAAAGTAGAAAACAAATAAGTAAATAGAAATCATATTATAAATTAATCAAACTCATTATTAATTTAAATGTACTTTATTATGTTTGGAGTCAATACTAGTTTTATATTATATCATAATACCTGATTTTAATTACTCAACTCACTGAATTTTAAATAGGGAGGATAGATAGATAGATGTATACCTGTATCGACATATTTTTATAAAATGCATTTATACCAGATTTATTCATTTTTGTTGGCTTGTGCATTTTACAGCTTGGTAGTTATAATCTGAAATAGGGTAGAAATCTTTCAGACACATATTTTGTTCAGAGATCAATACTGATTTTTAGGCCTTGCTGTCATACTGCATGAAGATTCTGTGATGCTAATATCCTTGTCTGCTTTTTGTGATTATTTTGAACAACTTTTCATTTCTCAAGTTATTCTATGAAGACAAAATGGGCTCTTTCTCTTGAAGAGAACTCCCATCTGATATCTGTCTTGCAGAAAAGAAGCTTTTTAAAACCAAATCCATTGAGATCCAGTGATAAGATCCACTTACGTGTCACTGGGGCCTGTTCTACAGAATGTAATATTAAAGGTTAGGTTTCATTCTGCTTGAGTAGAATATCTTACCCAAGATAACACGGGCAAAGATGGTCTGTAGAGATTTGACATGACAACCGTTCTCATCTTACTGAAGTACGGCATGGACTGCAGATGTCCATTTATGGCTTATTTGAAAAGCTTTAACATTCTTTGAAGCTTTAAAAGCATATTTCCCAGGGGAAAACTGTTTTAAGCTACAAGAGTCTTCTCACCATTTTTATAGATGCAGGTATAACCCCTGTTTCTAATTTCAGTAGGAAGTCATCAATTATATTGCATCTATCTCTTATTAATGACCAAAAGACAACAAACTCAATGGTTTGTGCTTTGCTAATGATCCTGCATTTCATTACAAACACAATAACTACCTGAGAAAATCAGATGTTTATAGAATGAATAACTTATTCTTTGCTTTTACAATTATTTATATGTAAATATCGATGACTTTCCTTTCCAAAGATTCTATTTTTACACATAGTATGTGACAAAAGATCAGAATTGAAAAGAATGGCAATAGTAGTTGTTTAGTGATTATTATGCTTTATTTAAACTCTCTCATATAGTACCATAAGAGAGTTTAAAAACAGATTAAATCATCTCTCATTTAATGTGGTGGTTTTTTAATCCAAATCAATGTTGTATGTGAACTTGAAAATGGGAAATCAGACCAAAAAGAAACAGTAAAAAAAAGGCAATATTCCATTTCTTTCTTGCAAAATAAAATTCTTTGGTGAAGTTTCTATACATTCATGTTTTAATAAAATTCATTTCTTAGCTCAGCTAGAATATAAAAGCTCACCAAAATATGATAGAAGATGTTATTTTTGAGTGCTCACAGTGGATGCCAGGAATTTTGCTAAATGTTTTACACGTATTGCCCAATATGTTCACAACTGTCCTGAGATGCAGCAACTGCTATTATTGTCATTCCAAAGGGAATTTCCAACAATGTAAAACGTACGCAAATATAATTTGCTTCCTTATTTTTGTTACCTGCAAAAAAAGAGAATTTCTGCTTCTCTCATCATAAGCTGTTTTTCAATTGTAAGAGTGAGAAACTATAGCCTAAAATAATTTCTAAAAAACTATTAGTAATTAAATGGTTAAACAAATGTTAACTAAGCTCTTATTTGTTGCCTGTTGTTAATTCTGGACACTGAAAATAAAGCTGAGAGCAGACTAGAGCTGTGCTTCTGAGAATCTGATGTGAGCAAAATTACATTGTTAAACACAGATCCTGGGTGTCACACAGAAGTTCTGCTCCAGTAGGACTGGCGTGGAGTCAGGTTATGCTCACATGTTGGTCTCAGAATTGTACTCTAAGTAGCATTGGCCACTGTTCCTGCTGTCCACATGCTCGTCATTTGGTAGATTTTTAAGTATTAATAATAATAAAATTATAATTACTACTTCATTCTATTACCTGTATTACCTTTCTTTAATCTTTACAATACCCACAACACTATAAGACTGGGATTCATCTATTGTCATTATCACTATATACATAAAGAAATAATTAAGTGAAGTGTCTTCCCCTAGTTAACTGGAGGCAACAAAACCAGGGTTTAAAACTAGTTTTATCCCTCAAGCCAAAATCATGGGCATTGCATTATTTGCTGCCACGTTTTATGCTTAAACATTTCATATCAGAAGTAAAAACGAATTCTAGTCTTGAAATGCCCAATGAATTTTATGTACTAGCATTGGAGAGATCAGGTATTAAAAAACAATTGCCACCGGTTTATGACATGGTAAATCATTAAACAATTACATATATGAGATTTGTCTGGAAAGAGTCCAGCCATTGTTGATATAATGAGAAGGGTTTGCCCATCATTGTAACCTGGGAGCCAAGGAGAATGGACAGGAATGCACATGTGTGAACAACGATGACTTCACTGTATTAGTTGGTGGAGACAGTAGACACTGTTGAGGGAACATGTGTGCTGTGTGGCAGTCTCATTCAAAATGACTGAGCAAGTAGAACAAGGAATCTGCATGCATGAAATTTTGCATTAAGCTTGAACATTCATTCCTTCGTGGAAACTACTTGGATGATTCAGAAGGCCATGGCTATGGATTGGTGACTTCATCATGACACCTGCTCAGGGATCATGTTTCATGCAGTTTTTTTGGTGAAACATCAAATCACTCAGGCGACTCAGCCCCCCTACATCCCAGATTTGGTTCCCTATGACTTCTGTTTTTTCTCAAAACTAAAAACATGTTTAAAAGGGAAGAGATTTCAGAATGTCAATGAAATTTAGGAAAATATGATGGGGTAGCTGATGGTGACTGGGAGAACTGTGTGAGGACCCAAGCTGCCTCCTTTGAAGGGGACTGAGGTGTCGTTGTCCTATGTACAATGTTTCTTGTATCTTGTGTCTTCTTCAATAAATGTTTCTATCTTTCATATGACACCACTGCATATGTTACACATGTTTATGTTTAGAGAGATTGTTGCTCTGTATTTGTGATTGAAAGTCAATCTCATCTTTATCTCAGGATGTAAATTTGATTTGTAACTTTAATTTATTCAACAGGAAGTTGTTGATTTCCAGGAATGTAAATTATCACCCTCCTTCTCAGCTGGAGACTGATTTGAAATGTTTCTTTTTGAAACGTGACAATCTCCACCGCAAAAACAGCTGCTTTTAATCTTTTGTTACCCAGCACCTATCCTATTCTGTGTTAAATGTTCTATAAATATTGACTGGGCGAGCAAATCAAATTAGAGCAGCTGAGCTTCCCATGAACTGCAGCCGTCTCACAAATGTCCTTTTGCAGAAAGTATTTATTTACATTAACTCTTAAAATAATTTTGGAATGATACTTATTGCAAATATAAGTTACTAATGTACTGCCTTCATAAAACAAGCTTTTTGTTTCTTTAAGAATATGCTAGTTAGTTCATAGGTAGCATAAGTAACATGCGGCAGAGCAGTTGCTAAAGTAACTTTTTTCATGAATAACAGAGTAAACAGGCTCATAAAATCCATATAAATTGTTACATCTCAAGTTTATGGTTGCCCTGGGGCTGAAGCAATTAAAACTTGAGTTTTAAGGAAAACTTGTCAAGATCCTTCTAATTCAGTCTGTATTTACCTAACAAAAACTTATTTTTTACAGTTTTTTTGTCTGTGTATTTCTGATGCGTTTATCCTCTTTTGCAATGCATTCTTAGACAAGGAAATCGAGAACATGCTGTTTGAATAACAATTTGCCTAGCATCCTAAATGTCCATGGCCTTGGAGTTTCTAAGTTTTTCTGGATTGGAACAGAAAATCTCTTGTATCCCAACTTTGTAATAGAAGGATATTGTTTGTTGTCCTTTGAGCATGGATTCATTATTTTCCCTCATTATTTTCTACTTCCTATGAAATCAAGGGAAAACAATATTCATAGGTTTTCTTCAAGATATCTTTTTATTAATTACAATCACTTTATTGGTGAACTATTTTTAAAAAATCTGTAAAGGTACTCCAATAAACTGAGCTAACCACTAAAACTATTTTAAATTCTCCTTTCCTGGTTTTAAACATTTAGTCTTTATTGTTGTGCTATTATTTTTTTCTTTTTTTCTAAGAAGAAAGGCAGAGGAGCTGTTCTTTTACAATTTTAACAGGTCCTCTCTGGTACAGACTCACCTTGGACCTCCATGTCATGGAATACTGTATGAAAAAGGTGTTCACAGACAGCAATGCACTTGCAACTCAGAAATATCTAAGGCTTTTGAAAGCAGTTTTCCTGATTAATTTTCTCTCTCTAGTGCCATAGAATCTATATTTTTCATTTTAGAATCTTTAATCAATACCATAGTCATTCACAAATATCTTTACAATGCAATCAGTACCCTTCCAGAATATAATTTTCTGATTTTTACTGGTCTGTAAGAGATTATTTTCTTTATGTAGTCATATGTATTTTATTTGAGCAAAAACATTTATGACTTCATTATAGCATATTTAAAACTGTTAATGATGTGTCATTTCTTTTATAAATAAGAGATTATCAATTTATTTTAAACATTGTCTAAGCCAATAGTTTTCAAACTTTTTTCTGGTTGGGGAGAGCTTTGGGATCCCAGCCCAGTTCTGGAATTGTGGTAAATAATCAGTGTTGAATAAGAGTGAGAAGAAACTGCCCATAGGGAGGTTATATTTTGGTAGAAGAGGCAGACAGTAAGCTTGTAAACAAAATGAAAATTAATATAATTTCAGACAGTAATATGTACCCTAAGAATTTAAAATACAACATTATAAAAATTGCTCTGGACATTAGATTACAGTAGGAAGTGACACTTTTTAAATTGCATCATTCTGACTTGCAGGTGGAACACAGACTTAAAGGACAAGAGTGAAAGAAGGGAAACCAGTTAAAAGACAGTGTGGTAGTTCAGGTCACAGATAGTAGGGGCTGAGACTGGAAGCTTGGCAGTAGGAATAGACACAGCGAGAACGGGACCAACATGGGGTATGGGTGTCAGATAGATCTGAAAAATTGTTTCTCGTGGATAAGATGTTCAGGGTAAGGAAAATGATGGCTTGAACAACTGGCAAATGCCAAATATTAACATGTAGAAGACTAGGAAGAAATCAAATAATATTTTTGTCTGTATTGATTTTTTATTACTGTGTAAAAATTTACCACAAGCTTAGCAGCTCAAAACAACACATATTTGTGACTTCATAGATTCTGTGGGTCAGCAGTCTTAGGCACAGCATAGCAGGACTCCACTGTAAGGCTGCAGTGAATATGTGGGCTGGACTGCAGTCTCACCTGGAGCTGGAATCATTCCACTTCCAGCCTTACTCAGGTTGTTGACAAAATCCATTTCCTTGAGGCTATAGAAGTGAAGGCCCCAGCTTCTTGAATTTGGATGGGGGCCACCTGAGCTCTAGAAGTCTCATATATTTCCTGGAGATTGCTTGTCGTTGCTGGAACAATCCATAGTTCCTAACCATGCAGTATTCTCCAATGTGGCTGCTGGAACAACTTTCTCCCTCTTTTTTTAATCCTCACCCAAGGATATGTTTATTAATTTTAGAGAGAGAGGAAGGGACAGAGCCAGAGCGAGAGAGAGAGAAAGAGAGAGAGAGAGAGAGAGAGAGAGAGAGAGAGAGAGAGAGAGAGAGAGAGAGAGAGACAGGGAAACATCGACGTGAAAGAAAAACATCAGTTGGTCGTCTTATGCACATTCACTGAGAAGGAATTGAACCCACAATGTAGGTATGTGCCCTGACCCGGAAGTGACCCACAACCTGTGGGTGTGCAGGACGATGTTCCGACCAACTGAGCCACCTGGCCATGGCTGGGACAATTCTTTTAAGAGGAGTTCAGAAACACATCCAATTGTCTTTGCCACGGTCTTTTGGTTAGAAGCAAGTCACAGTTCCTGCTCACACTCAGGGGAAGGGATAATGACAAGATTTGAACACCAGGAGATGCGGATCATACAGGGCACTGTACAGTCTGTCTATTACATCACCCATTAGTCCTTAAGACTCAAACTTCAAATTGATTAAGTGAGTTTAAAGACAGTAGAAAGTTTAATACTGAAACTATATAAATAATTGAAATTAACCTCTTTATTTTGTCTAGAAAGAATTGAGGAATAAGTACTAATTTTCATAAATTCTAACTATCAAAACATGATCTCAAATGGACTTTCCTTAACTTCTAGTGCAGGAAGTCATGACCTTTAGACATTGCCTTTCGAGACCACAAAATCACACTAATGTACTGAAAGTTGTCCGGGAAACATCACTAACACTTTCATTCTGATATCATGTTTTTAGTAGCATGAAATAAGCAGCAGATTTGGGGAAAAAGTGGTTAATGATACTGTAAAGTGTTGCCCAGGTATAACAAGGGAGCTGGAGGTCAATCACTAAGTTTATTTCCCTCATAGTATATTCTTTATATATTATGTTCACTTTGCTCTGCCCATGAAGGTGGCCAGTAGGGAACCAAGCTGTTTCCATAGTAGAGTTTGAAGATCACCCAGCGGGACATGGCCTATACTGCAGAAGAACTGATGAGAGCATTTGCCCATGTGACATACAGACACCTTCAGGAAAGGAATTCTACAGAGCCACATGGGGGTGAGGGAGGGGGCGCAGAACAGAGAGACCTCTGCCTTCTGACGCTAGGTTGACTGAAGTTAACTTCCTGCATCTAAAAGCATTGGTTACATGAGTTTGAAAATAATTAATAGATTTTTAAAGACTAAACCACTTGAAAATTTTTTAAATGAATAAACAGCCAAAGATTTTAAAAATTAGACATAACTTCAATATTGGGTGAGGCATTAGTTTTGTTTGTCATTGATGTGCAAAATCTTATGACATAGTCTAAGAGATAAAGGAGCAATTAAACAGCACATAAGTGTAAGGATTTGATGCTGTTGGCTGAGTTAATGAGGCTGTCATTGACAGGAATATTTATATATGTGTAATATATTGTATATATTGCTTATACTATATTTTACGTTATACCATATATTATCTGCTATCTTTTGTCCAATTTTACATAATAACATAACATATAAAGGATCTTTACAAGGGATGGCTTTGACATATAAAAGGCTACAACTGGTTATTCTACAGATCGTAGAAAGTGTATTTGGGTAAAAATTGGTTGAAACTGGTGTAGCCTTAGGCAACTGAATCTGTACATATTTTATGCTTATTTTTTGTGTTGCTAAAATAAAATAAAGTTACCATGGAAACTGAAATTTTGTGCCCTGAAATATTGTGTCAGAGATATTAAGTACAGTCTTTGATAAGAAACTGCAAAAAAAGAGAAACAAATAATCTCTGAACTTGTATGATTCCAATATTTTGGTACAACCATTAAAAATATTGTTTTTTTCTGAAGCAGATGAGTTATGGATGATTTTCTATTTCCTGTATAATCAAAATCCAGTCAATTAAACTACTCTAAACTCAATATTAGTGTCTGTACATTTTACTCAGTTTTCACATTCATTCCAGTTTACAAGTTTTATACAAATTATTCTATGTGTTTGGGCACCCTGCAGTCTGAGTATTATGAAGGTAAAAAAAAAGAATAAAAATTTTAAAAAAACATGGAATGAGGGTTGTTAGTAACTTAATCCTGAAGGTGTACAGAACTTCAGACATGTTAATTAATGATGTCAAGCTTAGACGTGACAAGAAACTTCAGTAGGTCAGAAATATTTGGCAACATTATGTTGTCTTTATGTCTTTAATTTATTCTAACATATTTCTTATAGACAATTGTACATCATAACTTGTTTTACTTTATATAAATTCAACTCCTTAACTGGAAATTTTTAACTCAAGGTGGTCAGTTTTATAGCAAAAAGGAATAATTCCTGAGAAACCCTATGAATTAGATACTTTTTATTATCTCCTTTAACTGGGACTGAGGAACTAAGAGACTGAGGTACTTATCCAAGGTTGTAGAGAAAGGGGGTGGTGAAGTTAACATTCGAACCTGGGCAATTTGGCTCCGCAGCTTTTGCTTTTAATCACAAAATATGATTTCTCTAAATCTGATCTAGTCTCAAGATTGTGTAATAGGGCTGCAGTTTGGATGAAGTGGAAATATCTTTCGTTTAAACCGTAATTTAAATCCTGGCACTAACTCTCAAGAGTTATCTGATTTGGGATAAATTGCTAATGTTACTAAGATTTTTTCAAATCTATAATATATGGGCAGAACCACAACTTTCAGAGAGTTGATACAATGTTTAAATGTGAAAAAAAGGTGACATGTTTAGCATACATTTACATTAAGAATATTGGCAATCATAATTACTATTTACCCATCATCTGGAAACATCAGTGTGTCTAAAGGCTAATACTGCTCATAATTACCGAATGCATTTTATGTAAATCCACTCCCAGTGTAAGCCTTGACAGTTGGCTTTCTTTTTGTTATGCAAGTGCCTGACTTAAGTTTTGATTGCTGGGGCACACACTTCAAAGAGGCAATCACTCAAAGATGGCTATCTCCAAGAAACCTATTGCCAGACTAGATGAAGAGCCAGGCTGTTCAAGCTCACACCACCCACCCTGTCATGCTCCTTTGCTTTAGAGACCTTGGTTAATTTTGATAACTGGCCATTTTTGCCACTTGTTTTCTCTCTTCCCATGCTGTAAATTTCTACTTTTGTATTTTAAATTCACCAATAGTGGGCCCTTGAAATCCTAGGCCTCCACCTTGCACTTCAGTAAGAGCAGGACCCCAAACCATACTCCCTTCCCTCCCCTTCCCTCCCCTTCCCTTCCCTTCCCTTCCCTTCCCTTCCTTTTCCTTCCCTTCCCTCTCCTCCCCTCCCTTTCTTTCCCTTCCAATCTTTCCCTTCCTTTCCTTTCTCTCCTTCCCTCACTCCCCATGGGACCTCCCTGTGCAGCCTCAGGCATGCCATGTAATTTCCAGGATCTGTCAGTAATAAACCTTTCCCATCCACCCCAATTTCCTGATGGCAATTGCTAAGGACAACTTGCAATCATAATAGGAACCCAAAGAGCCAGTCCAGCCACAACCCTGGCTACCAACATGTTGAGACCAGCCCATGACACCACTCTATCTTGACAACACACCAGGACTAATACTCCTCACATCAAAAGCTCACCTGTACTATGAATCCAATGTTCTATCAGGATAATGCATTTCTGGGAAGAAATGTGACCAACAAGCATTGACTTAATTGTTGAGGAGGAATAATTACTAAGTCTAAGATATGACATCTGCACAGCCAACTTGTTTATACATTGCAGTTTGTTCTTCATATCCATAGTTTTTACTCCCAAATACTTCATGAAAATATGTTTTTAAAATATAAACTTCTAGTCTTTGAAGATAGCTTGAGTCTATCTTCAAATGAACTTGCCCTTTCAAGTTTATTGGCATTTATTAATTCACTTAGCCATTGAGTAAATATTTACAGAGGACTTTCTAAAATGCCAGGTACTCAGCCCAGTGAGCACCTGAGTTACTACACTCAGGATGCAGCAGTAAACAGTGCTTTCTTGGCTCCTGCCCACATGTAAAGTATATTCTACTGGGGAGAAAAACATTAAATGAATTAGTAAATAATAATTCCATTAAATTTGTAATGAGTTTTATCAAAAAAACCTAAGAGGTACAATTAAAATGTGTAATGAAGGAAAATAACTCAATTTGTACAGTTGGGAGAAGTTTCCCTGAAGATTTTGCATTTGAATCAGACTTGCAGTATGAGGAAGAGTTGACAGGACGAAAAGTGAGGAAGACTTTTCCTGCAATGTTTCACAGGAATTGTGTGACTGACGTCAAAATGGTATAATTGTAGAGAAAGATCCTTATTCCCCCTAATAACATAGAAAAATATTAAATTATGTATCCAAAGCTTTGGAAAATTTCTACCAAATATAATACAGACATTGTAATTTTCTATGCATGAAATGAAAACCTTTCTAGTGAAAATTGGAAAGGAATCAAAAGATAAAACTTGGAGTCCAGGCAAAGGTTAAATTTGGGGCAATTGGTGTGATGGAAATGTTGATCTACTTAACTGATGGTGAGCTTGCACATGAATACTTTTGACTTCCACTTGCTGTGGGAAGAGTTATAAGTAAGCAATAGCTTTGGCAAATTTGCTCTTTAAAATGTCAGTTCAAAAAGGGGTAACTACTCTACCTAACTTCAGGCCTCCACAGAAAGCAAAGAGAATTAGCTTTTAGAAATATAAGTAAAACTTCTCACTAAGACTGCTTCTGTTTATCATTTTTTTCTATTCTTTAAATACTATTAAGCATTATATTCAGCAAAGTAAAACTAAAATAAATTTAATAGTCTCTTGTTCTTTCATCTGGACTTGAAAAAAATTGAACAAATACCTTTGTGATCTCTTACAAAACATGCCTCAACTTCCAATCCTAGTCAGACACACATCTTCTCTAAAGATGAATAAAAGAGAAAATCTATAAATATATAAAAAGATGATGGGCTTGTTATTGATTCTTCTTTTTCTTTTTATGTTTTGCCATTTTTTAAAAAATCTACAATGAACATGTATTACTATTTCAAAAGAACAAAAATGCTACATTTCCAAAAAAACTTCCCTTCATACTTTTAAGTGATTGATTTTGATTTTTTAAAAAATATATCAGAATTCACCAATAGTTACAGACTTTTTTCCCTCTAAAAATTATTTTTGGCCATCTACCAGGTTCTAATATATATCAGTTACTCCCAGGGTAGGGTAATTTGGGAATGTATAGGGTAATCTTTAGGACTGTTTGTAGTAGTAAACTTAATACAAATAGAACAAAGTAAGAGTGACTTAGAAAAGATATTTGCCAATTTCTTTATCACCATAATAGGCAAGATTAAATTGGTTATTCATTACATAACATGAATTCATAATTAAGCAATCCAAGGCTTCATGTATGGCATGTCCACAGAGTTGTCATGGACTCTTGAAGTTCACTGATTTGCCACAGCTCATCCTCATAATCCAAAATAGTGACTGGAGCACCTGCCATTATATCAAAGCTCCAACAAGAGGATGAGGGGAGAGAATAAAGAAGGTTATGTCATCCTCTTCCTCTAAGGATAATTCAGGATAGTGTCAAATGGCACTTCTGCATATAATTTATTGGCTGTCCCTAACAATATATAAGAAAGCCTGGAATCTCTAGTTTAGAATATACCCAGTTAAAAATCAGGTTTATCATTAATGAATGAAAGGCATATTGAGAAGAAAGTAACATATTATGACATACCAACAAATATACCACTATATCTGTTGTATAAAAGCACAAAGCCTAATAAGAATTTTCATGCATTGTTCTATGTTAAGTTAATACATTTTAGAAGAATTAACATTTGCTGAGCACCCTCTACATGTCAGACACTTGTATCTCAGTTAATATTTATATTATCTTGTGAGATATGTAGTATTCATATAAATCCAAATAGTTGGGTATGAAATTGAAGGCCATTTTGCCTCTTTCAGCATCTGAGAGCTTAGTCACTGTTGTACACTATTTGGGAAAGAGATTTCCTATTGCTACTCTTCTAGGATTGCTGAGGACTGGCAATGAATGAGAGTGGAATATGTTGATGCATTCTTCTGTGCTTATCAGGAGAGTATGAATTCATCAGAGCTAAGGAGTCTCCATATTTTTTAGCTTCTCTTTTAGGTTGTCAAATTGAAAAGATGACTGAAAAGCAAGTAGGAGCTGTGAGGAACTAGGATTAGAAAATCATGGAGGATAATGTGTGAATTTTTATCGTATCAACCAACATACTGGTAGAGAGGTCCACCTGCCGAAATAATTACCCTCTGTAAGGGAACTTACTGAGATGCAGTAAGGTTCCAGCAGTGAAGGCATCTGGGAAATGTTGGGCTCTTCACTCTCTATAGCCTCAGGCTTAGCCAACTACCCAGAAAACCAGAATGCTGTGCAAAGAGAAATGACATACCCCTAGGAAGGATGCTAATGAATGTGTATAGGATGGATAACTGCCTGATGTTATCTGGTAACTTAGAAATGCATTGTTCTTTCTGGCGCTCTACATAGCTCCCCACCATATGGTTTTACTATTAACCCCCTATAAAAAGGAGGTTCTGTCTGGGAAGGGTGTGGATTTTTTTCCCTGTCAGCCACCATTGGAAGCAAGTAGCTGCTTTACCTGTGTAGGTAACTTTCTCCTATTAAAGTTCTTATGAATTTGAATAAGGGTACATGTTACTTCTTTGGTATCAATCCTGAATTCAGACTTTTGGGGATTTCCCTCAACACCTCAATTTGAGCTGAATGATCTGGTTAAACTTTGACATCAACCAAGTGATGTAGAAAGACTGAGCACCCACAGTTACCTTGGTTCGTGGGAGTGTAGCCTTTTAAAGCTGCTCCCTCATATCCATAGTGAGTAAAATGCAATGGTTATTCCATGATTTATTATATTGAATTCATTTTTAGGTTAATGTCTACTCATATCTTAGAAAAAGTCCAGCTAAAAAGGAAAGTTTTAGTCCCCTTGGATTATGTATCAGACCTGGCTGTATCTAGGAAGACCTCCACTTTGCCCCTCCTCTTTCCCTAAGTGGCAGCTCTCTTAAACTCTTCACAAAGGACAGAAGATGCAGCAGATATCCTCAGGATCACATCTGCACACCCAAGGCACTAGCTTTTCAATGCTAGTTTCCACTTTTCAGTAACATATAAATAAAATGACCATTATGCTTCTACTCACCTCTTTCTCAAGGGGTAAAACTATGTTCTTAAAGCAAACTTCCTTTCTTATCTTCCTTAACTACTCATCTGACTAAGTAAAGTGGTCAGTTTAGGCTAAACTTTCAAGTTGTTACTTCTATAGGTATTACTTTTGCTTTATATGAGGCTTAAGACAATTGCTTCTCAATGCCAATTTTGCCTCTGGAGTGTGCATAACTCCTCGTGAGGCACTGTGGAGGTTATGCACAGTCCTTAATCTGGGAGAAAATATAAGCTAATGCAATAATTAAAATGTGAGCTTTAATAGACTGCAAAAAATGGGTGAGATAGATACAATCAGAGACAAATAGCTAAAACATTAAAAGAAGCATAACAGATGGAAACATGAAACAACTACAGAGAGAGTGAGAAGAGTGAAGAGTTGGGGTGGCTCCAGTGTATTGGTGGGTTGACTAACTCGCAGTTAATGTCAGGTTTGCATATGGCCAAGCACGTGAAAACTGTAGTGCTGAGTCATCGGATACTGATTGGTTGGACTAAGGATTTATGAATCTTGACCTATCATTATACACTGTTGGTATTGAAATGCACTGACTGTATCACCAGTGGTTTATTTTGTTCATAAGCAGGTAAGTCAGTTCTTCCAAATTCATGGGCAGTTTTCCTGGAGCTCTGTTTAATGTGTATTCCTAAGGATATTTTGTAAGAATGTGTGGTTTACCTTGAACAAGGCATTAAGAGACTCCCAGATACACATGACATGTATTCGGAGGAGACAAGCAGCCACTTAGCCTCGTGGGTGATGATGTGCTTAATAGCTGCAGAAACCACATAGGCTATAAAAGCTACTTAGGAATCTACTTTTTTCCCCTTCAGACAATTCACTTCCTCTGGGAGCATTCACAGAGACCACATCAGGTAATTGCTTCAAATGACCAAGAGTTGTGGTCAGAACTGTTCTTAGAGTCTTTCTGGTTCCCTGTACTTACAAACACGCTTAAGGGCACTTAATGAATAACCTTTTACTGATGTACCACCCTTTCATTACCACCTGGGCTTAGAAGCATAAGACACAAAGGTGAGAATTGTTTCCTTAGTGGCTCAGCCCAGCCCTTCAATAAAAGTGGCACTTTGTAGATGCCATCTATCAGTGGGAGGAAAATTATACCTTAGGTCATTTTAGGCAGAGCAGGCCATAAAATGAAACATTATAAAATCTTTGGGTTTATAATAGTACCATGTCATAAATTCTCCCTGTGGGGAGAGCACTGGTGCCTGCTTTACATTTATAATGTACACAGTGAAATAATGCGCTAAGAATATCCTGATTCAGGAATTATTCTTCCTGTATTATTAAAGAAATCACTTAAATGATTGGGCACATGGACTTTGGATCTCACTATGGGCGTCTTACAGAGAAAACACCACACACACACACACACAAATTCTTTAATAAGATATAGCCTATTTAAAAATAAAAACAAAACAAGAAAAGGTTTCCTAGTTTAGACAATTTAAATCATCAACTTGTCTTGAGTGAGGAAATAAGACAAGTATTGTGATAACTTCAAAATAAAAGTTTCCTCCCTCCTACCCTCTTGTATTTATTTATTTATTTATTTATTTATTTATTTATTTATTTATTTTCCTTTTCCTTCCTTCCCTCCTTCCTTCCCTCCTTCCTTCCTTCCTTCCTTCCTTCTGTTGTAATTCTACATGAATGCATTGGGGGATGAGATCCTAACAAAATGAAGATTTGAAGAAGAAAGGTTCTTAAGGTGCTGACTGGCAAAGGGCCTCAGTGTCATACTTTTATCCGCTGGGTACAAAAGTGATACGGCACACATGGAGACAGGGACTGAGGTCAAGGGACCCTAAGGGGTAAATCTCTGCGACGTCATACCAACACTACAGAGGAGTTTTGACTTCCATAAGAAGTGGAATTGGGGTTGAGAAATAATTTATCAACATATTGAGGAATAACTAACATACACATTGACATATACAATTATTGTGTATACTACTTTATGTAACAGTCAGAAAATTTGAGAAATAGTTCTCAAAATATACCAATTAACACTCTAGAGCTCTGTTAAACTACAGAGATTAAATAAAGACTGTTGAGAAATTCTTCCTACTTCATGAATCTGTTACAGTGTAAGAGAAACTCAAAGTTAGAGTCAATGCTAGTATTTGTGTACCTGTCTGTCTGTCAGCCTGAATTAGACTTCAGTTGCTTATGTCCCAAAAAGTCTCTATTAATCTTGTAAGATTGTTCAAAAATTATGCATATAAAGCTTGCTCTTGTTTCCCCATACAGATTAGTTTCTCTTTTGCATTTTTTTCTCAAAACATATCGTGTAATTATTTGTTTACAAATTATTTTCTTCCACTAAACTTTTAGTTGCCCAAAGTGGAGAATAAAGTCAAAGTTTTGGGGGTGTTTTTTGTATACCTGGTACTTTATGTGGTCCTTCAATAACATCTGAATGAATACATTAATTTCTATCAGTTCAAACATATTAACTCAATGTATAAGAAGCAAATGTATTCAAACTCATAAGAACAATGGCTAGTTTCATAACCATAATATTTATCTAAAAGCTTAAAATAAGATAGAAATACCAAAGAAGTACATTGCCACATTTTCCTCTTCTTCAATGATCTCCTGTTTCTCTTACAAATCTCTCACCATAATCAGGCAAAGAATGTGCTCTCCTCTTACTTTGGGGGGAAATTATGATTTTTATCAATGGTGTAAATTTCAAGTACTCTTGCCATTTTCCAAGTATGACTGTGTTGTGCGTACCTCTAGGTATCTGAATGGATTACCACAAAGAACTGGTAGACGTGCCACTAGTGTATCTAGAATCCTGGAAGAATATTTCCTGCAGTGTATTAAACATGTTGCCATAAATATCTTAATTAAAATGTATTTAAAAGTTCAGGGGATATGTGAGAGGCTTAGTAACTTACTAGTGAAGATTTAGAGTACTTGTTTATTGTTCAGTCAGTTCACATGAAGATTCTTGGTAGTGTCCAGGCCCAATCTGTCGGTGCTCAGTCAGACCTCTTCATGGTCTTTCCTTTCCAATGTGTTATAGCTGGCTAATTCCATATCTCCCACCAGGAGGAAAAGGTAGTAGCACCACTGTTACTCACAATGTCACAGTCTTTGGAACCTGTTTATATTGAAACAATATAGATCTTCTTGCTACCACAGTTACCTAATATGATTTATTTAGTTCTGGTTACATCATTACTCATAACACTGTGCCATCCATCATGCTGCCATGGAAGTGGTTTCCAATGACTCTCTCAAAGGATGTCACTATGCCGTGTTGAAGATGACAAAAAAATGCAAGTTTCACCTGGAGTACATGGGAAATTGTGGATGATTATTGTTACCTGACCAAGTTAAATTTAGTGTATGAAGTTTTATAGGATAAAGTATAATAGCACATCTTCTAACCATTCGATCTTGAAGCTATGATTATTTTAATCTTAAGATGTGATCTTTTTTCATTTATCACTAGCTATGGGTATAGGTAAGAGGCCTGCCTAGGTGGAGTGAGAAAAGTGGACCCTTTCCCATAAGAAATGCCCTTCATTTCTCTGTCATGGCTTAAAAATGACCTAGGAGAACAGTCACCACATAAACTGGAGACAAGAGTAGACATTGATAAAAGTCTCCATTCACATATGGAACAGTGATCTAGAAAGTCATTGGAAGGAAGAGAAATGATAATCCCTGGAAGATGACCAACACATGGAGTAAAGCCAGCTGATGGTTGCCAGTGTCAGGTGAAGGGGGTGAGGGACACAATGCTGGATGGGGGATGACCAAGATCACCTCTATCTCTCTTGGATACTCTAGACCCAAGGTAGCATTATTCTTGAAACATGTGGGCAAGAGCCAACACATGGACCCATAGAAGGTTCAAGCCTAAGATGCTGTGGGGGGTAGATCAGAGCCCTGAACTGCTTCTATGATGAGAGTTATAGTCAGCTCAAGTCAGCATGTCAAAGTCTAATTTCATGTGATCCTTTCAGAGAAATACTTCACTAGTCAGAGGGAACAATTCACATACCAGGCTGTCCTCCTGGAATGTCCTGGGGACCCAGCCAGAGTATCCTGAGATGACCCCATAACTGCAAATCCTGAAGCTTCTCCAGTCATCTGAATGACTCCAGTTTCAGTCAGGAGGATGACCCATAAGACAGAAAGAGAAACTGAGGCACTTGTAGGTCCCAGTCTGGGCTTGGGTGCTCTACCCATTCTGGACATACAGTGATTGGAGCGCCACCAGCCCAGCTTTTCAGAGACACCGGAGTAGGATGTAGAAAGTTTTGAAGAAGGCATTCCAAAGATCAGGAATCACCTGAAGAATGGGGCTGTGTTTGCTGGAGTGAAGAGCAATATTGTCTTTAAATTCCACGTCACCTCCAATTTCTTCTGTATTGTACCATCTACCCCACGCCCTCGTTCCCCCACAATGTCCCCCTTTCTGGTGCACACCATTGGGAACTCTTTCTCTGCACTTCCAAACACCCCCTGTACATATTCACACACTCCCTTTCTTTCTCTCATATTATTTATAGAGATTCTGCCTCCTACCGCTAACTTTTCACTGTTCATCAGTCTAAAAAAAAGGTAAGGAAAAACCAAACATATTTCATATTGGTATGCACCTAATTTGTTGGTCAGCCAGAGAGACAAATGGCCAAGACAATGAGAAACAAGGCAATTGAACTGGATCTTATTCAGACTAATTATAGGAAAAAAATAAAGGATCTCTGCAGGGCTTTTTTCTTTCTCTCTTTTTGTGAATGTGTGTGTTTGTTAGAAAGAGATAAGGCATGAAACAAGAATAACATACAGGATTTGAATTATGGAACGTAAATATTCAAAGCACTAGAGAAATAACTTTTCGGAATTTGTATATTCAGAGGATATTTCTCTTGCAAAATGGAGAAAAACAAGAACTATTCCTATTTAAAGATGTATTTAAATTTCAAAATCCCTAGTATTTACATGAAAATAAATGTAAATTCTTTGAATCCAGAAACATATGGTAGATAGGAAAATATAAATCATATAATATCAAAGGTAAATTAATAGGCAACAGGATAATACACATCTCCCAAAGAAGGTTAAAGTAACCAAAGAACAAGACAGCTAAAAATCAGGAGAAAGCAGAGATGTTCACTCTAAGTTAAAATATCAGAATTCCAATTTAAAATTAGATTTAGAGATAGCAAGCCATCGGAGATTGAGGAGCATAGTCTTGATGTGATCCAGTTTCCTGCAATGAGATGGCTGACTAATGGCCACTGCAATCAGAATTAATTAACATCAATTTGTTTTTAATAAAAAGCTTCTGAAGCCCATTTCGATAATGAATGCTGTCTAGAGAAAAATCAAACAGTGCTTTCTGATCTATGTGGAGCCACAGCTGTACGTATTTGACCCCGATTTTACACAGCTGTGCCTCATTGATTTCTTCTGTTAAACTCCTGGACCGAGCCCTGAACAATGGCGGGAACGCTCATACATCTTCCGCAGAGACTCGGTCTATGACCTGTAACCCTGCGGCGGGGCCAGAGCGTTCTGCACCTCCAACACTGGCCGCCTGTCCCGGTGACATATCACCCTGATGCTGTCCTTAACAACAAGTAACCTCAAAATGTGACCATGGAATCAGTTTTTTATGGGTACGAACACATATAAAAGACTTTGGTCAAACCTAATGTGTAACTGAGCTTCAAGTTAGTTGGTTACAAATTTACATCCACAGAGAGTCAGCTTATTCCAGAAGGAACTCCTATACTTAAATAGGATTCAAAATAAGACAGGAAAACATTAAAAACACTTGAATGTATGCCACCATAAATATGGAGTAAGAAAGGTTCTTCCATTAAAGGAGAAGCTTACTTGCCACTACCTCTTTTGAAATTTTGCCAAGACCTTAGAAATAGTAGTTTATCTATTTCTGTTAACTTCTCTTAATGATGATAGAAGTGAGAGGAGTGAATGACTTAAGTCAATCATATTCCATCTCAAACTACAGCTCCCATACTTACTAAGTGTGGTAATATGCCTTATTTTTTCCAAAAAGTTAATTCCTAGATGTGAGCTTATTTCCTGAGTACTGTATTTTTAAAATTGTTTATGTTTGTGAGTGCTAGAATTATAAAATATGTGAATTTACAGAATGGATAAATTGGTAAAATCTTAACAACTCGGCTAAGTATAAATATTTGCCCTTACAGATATTTAATAAAATGCTGTGTAGTCATTAACAAACATATTGTCAGAAAACACCTTACAAAACAAAACAAAAAGGATAGAAAAATATTAAGCAGTCATGGTACCACTTATATAAAACACCAGGATGTTGTCTGACCGCTTAAGATATCCCTGGTGGCGTGTTAACTCCATATTCATGATCTTATTTAACCCTCATAACTTTGGGAAGCAAAGATTTCATTCTTGACTTACGGAGGAGGGAGCTGAGGCTTACAGAGGTGACAGAACACGTTCAACTTCACATAAACAGTAACGAGGCCGAGACTCGAAATTTGATGGATCTGAAACTAGAAGTTGGGGTCCTCAGTTCAACTTTTTTGGTCATACTCAGCTTCAGAGCTAAATATAGCACACAAAAGAGGGTTATTGGATGGTTTTGCTTTGGGCCTTTGTGGTGTTTGTCCACATATTTTTAAAATGGATTTTCTTGCCAACATATACAGACATGAAAATTCAATTATCCATTTCTCCTAAAAATGAGAAGATCTATGAACACTTGACCTTTATGATTTAACATGTGGCCACAGTCTCATATGTATTAGTACCAGTTTTTCCCTTTAAATTGTGCTTTCACTGCACAATTTGCCATTAGTCTTAGACACTCTTTGAGGTTCTATGCCTAGAATCATTCAGTATTTAGTTTGTAGTTTCTCTCTATTTGAAAGTATTGGTTTACTCATGGGGTCCTTTATATATGTTCCTTGACTTGACCCTTCCCCTTTTTTCCCCTGTTATCCTCCTCCCCTCTCCCCTCTGGTCACTGTGTTTGTTCTTTATTTCCATGTTTCTGGTTCTATTTTTTTTTTTTTTGAGAGAATTAAAAGTGGAAGGTGAGGGGGTGGGTCGGGCAGAGGAGAGTAATGGGGGAAATAGGGACAACTGTAATGGAACAATAGTTTTTTTAAAAGTATTGGTTTAAATTTAAAAAACCCAGAAAATTGTACATATCAAAATGGAAGAATTTATATTTTATTAGCTCCTTTGTGTGTGTGCCCATTTTAAAAGTTTTCTAGAGTAAATATAACCTATTTAATAAGATAAAGAATACATTACCTAAAATATAAAACTTCCAATAAATGGAAGAATTTATTTTATGTGTAAATCGGCCTTGGGTCAGTCATGAGTATAGTTGATTTTTTCAGCACTGCTGTTCAATCCCCCAGATTAACCTTTCTAAATTATAGCTTCCAAAAAATAACTCCCCTATGAAAAATAGTTCAATTGTTTTTAAGTTACCTTTGAAATCTTCTGTCTTATCACTCCCAAAAATAATATACTGAGCATAGCTGGTAATTTCTTGTTTCTAGACCTTGACCTTGACAGAACCCCTGAGCTCTTCTCAGGGTATGTATTTCATTTCTGTTTAACTATCCTACTAAATAAGATCCAACTGATTAAGATTAAGATACCTTTGGGATAAACTTTCTTCACTATCTTACCCTACCAATACACATTGCTGTCTTCCTCTTATGAATACACATATCACTTAATGACTACAACAACCATTTAATTCAGTATATGTGTAGTGTTTTACTAAGTACGAGGTCTGTCTGGAAGAAGTCCAACCATTGTTAATATAATGAGAACAATAGTTTATGTAACATCAATGTAACCTGGCAGCCAAGGAGAGTGGACTAGAATGCACATGCGTGAACAGTGATGACTTCACTGTACTAGTCTGTGGGGGTGGTAGACGCCATTGAGTAAGCATCTGTACTGTGTGGCTGACACATTCAAAATGACTGAGCAAGTAGAACAATGGATCTGCATCAAATTTTGCATTAAGCTTGAACATTCCTCTTTGAAAGCTATTCAGATGATTCAGAAGGCCCCAGCTATATTCCTACCGGTAATTGGCAGTTTCATCACAATAACGTGCCCACTCATGCATCACATCTTGTGCACAATTTCTTGGCAAAACCTCAAATCACCCAGGTGGCTTAGCCCCACTACAGCCCAGATTTGGCACCCTTCGACATCTGGCTTTTCCCAAAACGAAAAGCACCTTTGAAAAGGAAGAGATTTCAGACTATCAGTGAGATTCAGGAAAATATAATGGAGTAGCTGATGGCAATTAGAAGAACCGTGTGAGGTCCCAAGGTGCCTACTTTGAAGGCAACTGAGACCTCATTGCCCTATGTACAATGTTTCTTGTATCTTGGATCTTCTTCAATAAATGCCTCTATTTTCCATAGCACCTGGATGGATACTTTCTGGACAGAACCCGTATATGAAATTTTCTGTGAGTCTATAATTCACTGACTGAATGAAATTGCAAATAGTTTGAGAGCAGGCCCTGTGATTTCACACCTTAGTTACAGAAAACAAGAGACAAGAGCATTTTTAAGAGAGAGAAAATAGTCAAAATAACACATCACAATTAAGTAATGAAAATGCTAAACATATCTAATGCTTTGGGCAGTTAAAAGGTGACTTTAGCAAGAATAATAGCAGGTGGCCTCTGAGACCAACAACAGATTTGACCATCGAGTATCGTGGTTGGAACAACAGAGCCTAATATTTGATGTCCAAAGGGGCACCTTCTATTCGGTGCAGTTACTTCACATGTGCAAATATTGATTCTAAAGCTACTATCACTGTTAATTTTTTAACTACTCTTTTCCTTTCATATTGCTCTGAAAACAAAGGCTTTACAATAAAAACCAACCAATCAAACAAACAAAAAATTGTGCTTTAAGTGTAATTCTAAAAATTGTACAGTATCCCCCTGCCCTGATCTATGGCGGATACATTCGAAGACCACCCTGGTGGATGCCCGAAACCAAGGATAGTACCAAACCCTATGCTACCATGTTTTTCCTATACATATATACACTTTATAATTTGTCTTTAAAAATCTTATTTGCCAGCATCACTACTCTTGTGCTTTGGGGCAACTATCAAGTAAAATAAGGGTTAGTTGAACAAAGCACTGGGATTAGTGTGACAGTCGATCTGATAACCAAGAAACTGCTAAGTAACTAAAAGACAGGCACCATACATGGTGTGGATACACCGAACAAAAGGATGACATGCATCCCAGACAGGAGAGCGTGGCATTGCATCATACTATGTAGAACAGAACTCAATTTAACACTTCAGAATTATTCATTTCTATAATTTTCCATTTACTATATTCAGACTGCAATTGACCTCGAGAAACTGAAACTGTGGTAAGCAACACCATGGATAGGGGGGCTATCACATGCAGAATACCATCCCTTGTCAGTGCTTTCTGCAGTAGTGAATGATCAGCAACCCAAACACTAAGACAGAGCGGTCTTGGATAATGAAAGTGTCTGTCATGGGAGGGCTAACGAAAACATGCTTGGTCTTCAGTAGAAGGACTTAGTGAGCCTTCTTTTCCCTTCACCATCCGATCTGTTTCTGGTGCCTGCCACTGGCATAGCGTGACTTAAAGCTGGAGTGCAAGGAAGCAGTTGCTGTACTCCATACAAATCAGCTTCCTGGAGTACAGAGCAGGGTGGAGAGTGGAAGAAGAATTTGGAGAGGCAAATGAAAACTATCTAGTATATTATAAAAACCCAAGTGTCTGATTTCTAGAAATCTAATTACCTTTAGAGGCAAGCATGATAAATATAAGAGGTAATAAAGCAGAAATTATAATTTGTACAAAAAACAAGAAATTGAAGCAGCAATGTACCCATGAGCTTGCTCACAAAACCTTCAATACCAGGCTAAGTTTGATGGATAAATTTACATATATGTTTAATAACATATGTTTAATAACCTTTAAAATCTTGTCTTTTCACATGTGGAATGGCTGGATAATTTAAATAATATAGTAGAGGTGATAGCAACTTTATGCATTATTTCTAAGATAAAGTAAAGGAATATAGCCTTCAAAATCATTGAAAAGCTCTACAATCTGAAGAAGAGCAGAATATGCTGCCCCCAAATATACCTCTTTGGCGTAAGGATTATTTTGAGGTGGTTATATTGAAAAAAAAAAGAATAGATAAGGGAGAAGCTCTAGAAAACCATGTAGAAGTTACCCTTTTGTAACAGACATTTACATTCGTGAGGAAAATCTCCATTTGTAAGGGTGTCTCTTTGTACCAGGAAGAGAAGGATAACAGTCTCTAGAAACTGTTGGCAATGGAGATGGCCAGGATGTAAACCTGTGTAACAGCCTTCCCCTTGTTCACCGTGCTTTGTCTGATAACCTCCTATAACTGGTTCCTTTTACCTCTTGTCTTTAGCTGAGGGTATTATTTAAAGTGATGGTTTGACCATTTTAGGAAGTTACTCAGTGGTTTTCCTGGGTATCTCCCTTGTATACACAAAGTATACATTTTATTAAACTTCTGTTTGCTTTTCTCCTGTTAATCTGTCTTTTTTTATTACAGAAGCCTCTATCCAAGAACCTAGAAGAGTAGAGAAAAATTATTTTTCCTCTCCTACACATCCAATATTCTAAACTTAAAAAATGTACAGAGATATCGTGTCTATAAATATTGAACTTGCTGAACAAAAGCCAAACACATCAACCTCCAGAACTTCAGAAGGAATGTTTCAGGCTAGTTTGTCTAAACAGGGTTATAGATGACTTTTTGAAAATGCAAATAATTAACTAGCCCACTACTGGCTTGGCAAGCATAAATGCATGCAGCCTTGCTCTAGACACCAGAAGGGGAGAGCAGATGTTATTTTTCTAGTCAGACACCAAGAATTCACCTGCTAATGATATGAGAATGGAGGGAAATCCAAGGCACTGATGTTGCTTTCTCTGGCATCCATAGGTAAGCAAAGCATCCACTGTGCTGGCTATTTGGTAAATGATCAGAACATGTGATGTATTTATTGGCAGAGCCTATGCAGTGGAAGGGTAATCTTTGCTAAATTGAAGGCAAGAAAGAAGGAAAAGAATTTGATCCACTGTTATTCCACTACTGGTCAGCTAAGAAACGTAGTGTGCTCTGATTTCACTGAGTTCATTTGAAAGAGATACTCTTTTTTTCTTTTTGAATGCCCCTAATTATCTCCCTTAAAAACAAGAAACATTTATTTTTGGGTACAACATTCCACTGTCAGTAAGATAGGATAGGTTTTAATGGGAAAGCACTGAATAATCTGATTTAATCAATACATGATAAATGATACATTGGAATGGATTAGAAAAGTTAAAATTGTGTCTTATCAGTTTTGTGAATCTAATTGTATTTTTGTTGCCAGTATACTTTTAATCTTGAGCTCACTCTTTGAATCAAACAGATGGAAGATATATGTTAAATATTATAGAATAAACAATATAATTGAAACTCTTTTTTATAAATTGGGTAGTAATGCTTTGGGTTTGAAAAGAAGACTTCTGGGAAATAAAATAAAAATGGATTTCAGCAATTTATGTTCCCAATGCTTCCTTCATTTCAGCATTTCCCACTTTCCATTCTCCCGTTTGTTATTCAGTCTTCATGTTTCAAGGATATTTTGTGGAGCTAATGGGGCTCAGCCCACACGTTATTAAAACTCTGCTTGGATTTACTTTTCACAAATGTAGTCTCTCCTAGCTATTTCTGTCACTCATTAGAGCCCCAAGGTGCTGCATGAGGTAACACTATGTAAACGGGGTGCAGAGGCTCAAATGCTACATTACCAGTGAGGAAAGCAGAAAGACAGTAGAAAACCAAAGACCCATACTGCAGAGAACTATAGATAGGTTAAAAAGTTTAGTTTTGTGTGGGCTTAAACAGGGAGGTTCAACATTCAGATCCCTGGAGTTTTCACTTACTACGTTTGCCAGCGAGAGCGCTGCTCCTTCCGTTCACACACACCACCTTCTCTGCAGAGACCCCTTGTTTTCCAAGCACCTAACAGCGCATGCCCAGCACTGCAGCCAACAAATCACAAAGCATGCGCGCATTCCACTATGTATCAAAGTCTCTTAATATCCCAACAAAGTTCTGCAAGGTCAGGAAAGCAGTTTATCAACCTTTTATATATCTTATAGCAGCAATAAATTTATTCTAGTGTGGGACTTATGAATATTTCAGAAGCTTTGTGAGAAAAGTCTTTGACTTAAGATAGTCTGTGTACCCCAGAGTTTGTGCTCCAGACAGAGCCATTGTTCTGTATGCCACACTTTTATTGGTACTGAACTCTCTCTACTGCCAAGCTTTTCCAGGTGCTTTCGGCAATGTTTGCTGTTAAATAAATGAAATTTTCATTTAGAGAAAAGCAGTTTAATGGGTTTTTTTTGTACACTGAATTTCTCTTTTATTTCTTTATGATTATGTGCTGTATTAAACTTTTAATTAAAGAAACACGGAATGTATATTTTTTTCTCAAGTATACCATGGAAAATTTATGTCTGTGTTTTCAGTTTTTGTGTATTTGCTTTTCCCTCCATTCCACTAATGAAAGAGATCATATTACAATTGAGGATTTAGAAAATTGTAATACACTCCAGTAAAGAGTCTTTCATCTACTTTCAGACTAGATGGTATTAACGTTTTATCCATTTTTCAGATTAGATGTTGTTAATTCTCAGGCACCCCCAAAATTTCCTGTACAGTATCTTCAGACCATACCATCCACCAATTCCATTACTGAGAAAAAACAGTAATTTGAAAAGAGATATGCATCCCTATATTCATTGCAGCGTTACTAGTATTAGCCAAAATAAGTCAGCAACCTATATATCCATCAATAGATAAATGGAAAAAGAAGATGTGAGATTTATATGACAAAAATGTTATTTGACAAGCAAAAAGAATGAAATCTTGCCATTTGTGACAACATAGTAGACCTAGCGGGTATTATACTATGTGAGGTAAGTCAGGCAGAGAAAGACAAATACGATATGATCTCACTTATAGGTGGAAAGTAAAAAAAAAGTAGATAAATAAGTGAATAAACAAGACAGTGCAGAAACACACTTGTAGATGTAGAGAACGAGGTGATTCAGGCGATCATTGCCAAAGGAGAAGGTGGGGGGTGATGGGAATAAAAATAGGGTAAAAATAACTAGCCAAAGAAAGCAGTAATAGGATTGGCTAGGGCCCATGAATCACTAGAAGAAAAAGAACAATATTTGTATTTTCTGTATTTAATTGATTAAGAATGTTGTTTCAAAAAGAGAAAAACTTAAAAATAAACACTTGGGAACAACTGGAATAGATGTTTAAATCAGGGTGAAGGTTGTACCCTTTCCTCTCCAGCCAGCTGGATGTTAACATCAAAGGGAAACACGGCAGTCACATGGGGAGGGCCATGAGGCCAGAGAGTTGAGGGTCGAAATCCTTAATCACTTCCATGAAAAGAGATGCCCACCAATTAACACAATTCATGTTAAATATGAATTAGAAGGAGAGTTTACCTGGAAAATAGTAGCAAATAAGACAAAACAGATGTGACTGTTAATAATTATTTTATATAAAAAGCATTCAATAGGAAAAATTCCATGGACCATTTCCTGTTCATAAGGTGTGAGATTCATAACATGAACATAACAGTCCTGAAGCTTCCTTCACCAAATAAAAAACCAATGTTTGGCCAAAACCAACTTGAAGTATGTTTGCCAAAATATAAGACAAAACCTCAAAAACAAAATTATTATAATAAAATTTAGCAAATATATCAGAATTTAGCAGGTAAAGGAGCATTAATCAAAAATAACTATAAAATAATCTGAAAAGAAAATCTTGTTAAAGCTGTAAAATACAGACTACAATAGCTAATAATCAACTAGTACCAGTTGCAACAAGAAACCAAATATTTATTTAAAAATGACTATAGAATTATTGATCAACTATGAAATTAAACCTATAATTACAGACATCTAGAAAACTTAATTGATTTCATTAAATTTAGCAACTACCACTGATGAAAATCCAATATAATTTGCAATAAAAACTTTCTCTTTTGCATAATAAAAGAAGACATCTCAATCCAGTAAGTGTGTACAATGTTAAAATGTGAAACTGACACAATTATAAATGTGAGGTACATAAATGTGATCTTCATTTTTCTTTATTATTTCTCTGTATTTTCACATCAGGATAACATATGAAACAGAAATAAGAAACAAGGTACCAGAAATAAAGAGAAAAATTATCATTATGTCTGTTAATATGTTTATATTTCTACATAACATGAGAGCCTATGAAATATGCCTAAATTAATGAGAAAAGGATATTGTTCCTAGAACAAATAAAGAAGCAAGAATGAATTGCTTTCTTATATAGTTGAAATCTCATTTCTTTTCAGAGTAGCAACAAAACACATCAAACCTTAAAAAAAAGTAGAATGTGTGTAGAAAATAACAAGATTTACTAGAGATTCAAAAGAAGATTGTGACAAATTCATACTGATAATTTTTTCCTGGATGAACAGATTAAATGTGTTATTCCCCACTCTGCATTTATTTTTAATTTTAGAGAATTTGCTATCAAATATGTTTTGAGCATTTGTGGAAGGACTGGTGTTAATTAAAACAATTAAGAAATGAGGAAAGTATTGTTCTTAATACCATAGTTCCTCAGCCTGAAATACATCATACCTATGAGGGTAATGAAATAGATAAGAGGCCAGGAGGACCTGCAGACTGCTGTGTCTGTGTAAGATGATGCATGGAAAAGTAACAAGCATCATGATTAGACTCTGATATTAGTTCAGGTGGTTTGTTTCATTTTTTTAGTTACAACTTCATCAGGTTTCAAATTCTGTGATCTCTTCCTTTTTGTTGTTATCTGTTCAAATTATTATAACTGTAGACCAAAAGATAGAGATCCATGGATAGAATCTTTGCTGATACTATTACACAGCTGTCATATGAAAAAGGCATACACCAGAGCTGAGGGGTATGAGTTACAATAGGGATTTGGGGCCAAGGTAGAAGCTACAAAGTAAAAGTAATTCAGTGGCAAAATCTCAGTAATGGGTCAACTAACCCATTAACATAAGACTATGTTCACCATTCTGAGAGGATAGTGCATTTTCTCCTGAAATTGACATGGGAAATGCTTTCCACGATAAGGACAAGGATAAAAATCTGCATTCTATCACCAGAGATGTGTGTGGCAACTGTGGATTTTACAGTTCCAATTTGCCCACTGACCTAACATCACAGAGCAAAGAGTAAAACATTAACAAAGTGAAATGGCTCATTAAACACTACACAGTCCCGTGGCAGTGTTAAAACCTTGCCATTTACTGTGTCATTGTCGGTGCTGTTTCTTTATCGGCAAGGAGGGCTGTGGAGACCGCAGGCCCCATTGCCAGGAGTGTATTGATAGTCCTGCGCCATTAACTTCAGGACACTGAACAGGTATCCAAACAGTGAAATGCACAACAGGGTATGTCTTCTCTGCCTAGTGAGGGGGAAATGGAAAAAAATGTCCCAAGGAGCAAACACCATAATACTTGGTACATGAATGCTCTTCTTTATTTTTTTTAATTAACTAAAAATATAACATTGATGGGAAATATTAGGAAAAGAAAGGTTCAGTTAGACCTTCATGTCCTATCAAAGAAAGTGAAATGATACATTTTCTCTGATCACTTAATCTTACAAAAGGAAGAATCTCATTAGCTAAAAAAGAGAAGGATAAGATTAACAAAATGTGATCTAAGAAATACAATTTCCTGGAAAGTTAGATATGCCGGACCTATCACTTAAATGGACTGTCTGGGAATGGTAAACCATTGTTTTTTGCAAAAACAAACATTTCCAGAAAATTTGAAAAAAATAAGGATGATAAATAAATAAACTTGCATAAAAATGACTACAATATGTTACTCCGCCTTTAACAACCATAGTAACATCAAAGACATATATATTTTGCTGCATACTAGTCACTATTCTATATGCCTTGGAATATTCAAGAAGAGGAAACTAACACAGAGAGCAATAAGCAATTTGTTTAAAGTTACAGTTATAAGTAATGCTGCCCGAACTCAAATCAAATCTTTACTATGATCTACTTCTTTAAAGATCAGTAACTGTTTTCTGTAAAGGATCATCAAGTTCCCTGTTGTAGCACAAAAGCAGGAATAGACATCACATGAACAAATGGCCATGTGTGAGTTCCAATAAAACTTTATTTACAAACAGAGGGGATAAGCCAGATGGACTGCCCTGTGAAGACTCTGTGTCACTTAGTGATACTCTCTCAGACTGAAATTCAGACAATGTCGCTATTATAATTTTCATGAGAAAGTATTCCTAAAGTATCATTAGAAATCTATTCTCCTCAGACTCTTATTTCTGTAACTGTTGTGAGGCTGTCTGTCTGTTTTTGCTGGGACACAGGCAGCTGAAGGCCCTTGAATGGATTAGCATTTATCTCTCTTGGAATCTTATCCTCTTTGATATCTAGCTCTATTCCCATGCACACATTGATTCAGATCAATCAGTTCAACCCTGGAATAACAACCATAGCATTCAGCTCTCCTTCATATCCTTGCTACTGTCTTTCTCTCTTTATTATTATTTTCCCACTTAAAAATACTGAAAAAAAAACCAAAAGAACAGTAATACCATTCTCGTGGTAATGATATATAATCTTTAAAATGCCTACTTCAATTGGCAATAATCTGGCAATTTACATAAGTAAGTGTGACTTCGGCTTTAGGAGCAGCTCTGCCCGGCATTTCTCTCAAAGCAAGTAAAACCACTTCAGTGTCACTAGATTTATCTCAATTACTTACAATGTCTGGACAGAATCAGCAAATCCCTCAGAAAGTTCCCTGATATAACCTGTCATTTTGATGGTAAATATTTTCTGTGAGGTACAAAAACGGACCCTGCATTCTCCTGATCACAACAGGGGGCATCAGTTTAGCTGCAAATGTTTAACAGGACTTGGCCAGGTAGCATAAGAAGAGTCATGGAATCAGTATTCCTGCTGGGTGGAAAAAAAGAGCACAACCTTGATTATTCCTTAGCGGTGTCCCCAGAAGCCTGAGAAATAGGTCTTTCCCCGGCATTATGTAACCAGAGCCTCTCAGCAACAGCCGATTTTCGGAATTCCTGAAATGCTAGGTTTCTATTCATTTCCAGAGGCAAGGAGACGCAGTTGATTGCACAAAGAAATTTTTAAGACCATAATATTCAGTATGGGTATTTATTTTTATTGATCTCTATCCAATAAATTATTTTTAAAAAGAATTAATTTAGTGTTAGGCCAAGAACTTCTTTGAGAACTTTCCCGGTCATCCAGGGTGTATATTATTAGGCTAGAGGCATCTAAGTGATTGTACATGCTATCAATGATGGCTGACACAATTGCTCTTAAAGTAAATTATTGAAAATATAAGACACATTTGTTTCCTTTTAATTTTATAAATTACTTTTAAATCATGATACCATTCAAAAAAGAATGTATATGAAGCACAGTCATGACGATTATACTAGTAAGACTAACAAAACCTACCCCATCAGTGCCCGCCTCTGCAGCAGAGCACCGCCAAGCTACTTAAAGCCTTCTAATTGCCCCTGACAGAAGCAACCATTAAGCTGGACATTCTCTTCATTACTCTCTTGCTTCTTTTTAGAATAGTGTTTCTTAATCTTGGTTGCACATTGGAATTACCTGGGGAATTCTGAAACATACTGAGAGCCCCTGATTTTATTGGTCCAGAGTACAGCCCTCATACTCTGTAGCTAACTGGTAGGGTAGTATTATTTTCCACATAAGATTAAAGAGAGCTTTATGCAAGGGATAGATGAGCATTGTAAGAGGGTCTGACTTGACTGTTCCCAGATTCTATTATGAAAAAAAATAATGCTGAAACCATGTTTCATTAAATCTCTTTGCCCCATATCAAATAAGACTGCATGGAAACTCTGAATTCCTATTCATCCTCTTTACCTCCTTTTTCTCTTCCACAGTCCTTATTCTTTCTTGTTACTTTAGTTGTTATCAATATTGAGCATAGAGGACTTGGGGGATGGGAAAGTTGATTGGAGGACAGCTTACCTGGGGAGGAAAGTAGCAGCAAATGAGCTTATCAAGTAGGAGGGGACCAGCTTACACAGGATTTTGCAAGCCATACTCAATGGACCGGATGAAGTCGGTCAGGCAGATGACAACAATCACTGAAGGAGTGTTGATGTCCTGCAGCCAAAGGCAATCAGTAATATACCTGTAGTTGACAAGCTGGGTTTTCTGTTTTAGGGGGGATGGAGGAACACTTAACCATGGGAACCATGCTCATCTCAGTCAGAGGAGTTGGAAAAAGCCTAAAATAAGATTGGCAGCTGTTTAGGCAATGTTGAGGCTTTATGGAAGTAGACATTCACCCTAGACTGGATGCTGTCTGAAAGAGGGAGCAAGTCTATGATTGGGTATTTGAATAAATGTTATTATAGGGAAAGTAGACTACAGCACGAACAAAGCTGTCCTTGGTAAAGAAGCAGCAGTCACTGGTTTTAGCTGGGACAGGGACTGTGTGATTGCTGTGGTGCAGTGATCTTGTTGTATATTACTTTATGATAGTCTTAGCGTGACCTTGTCTGATGTTCACGCCGTCTGAGATTTTTTATGTCCAATTGGAGAAACATATGGCCTTATCGTGAGCATCAGTCCAGTTCCTGGATGTTAAGATTGTTTATTTATTTGCTTCAGAGTTTAAAAATGATCAAATTAATGATTTAACTTATAGAAATGTGGAAAATGGTTAGAACTAAGGAGAGACTAAAATAGAGATGCCTGGAAAGTGATTATTTTAACAGGTATTAAAATCTTTGAGGTTTTCATCATTATAGAGGCTCTAATCTCAGGGCTTGCATGAGAAATAATTGATGTTTTAATGTATAACAAAATCATTCCTTAATTTATTCATAGTATTCAATAAAGTTTTCACTAAATACTGGCAATGTCAAGAATTTTATGTATTCTGAGGAATTAAAATAGAAAGCTGACCTTTTGAAATTGGGTTATTAAATATTTCTCATTTAACTACATTTCATAGTCTAGCTAAGTGTCTTAAATAAAATGTGGTTTACATGTATATTTATCTGTGTAATGGTAAATGAGATGTTCATTTAATGTACTAGCAATTCAGTAACATGGAGATATTTTTAGAAATTCATTGTAAGAACCTAAGACATTTGAAAATAAGAGAAAGGCCATTCAATTTAATAGGGCTGCTTTTCATAAGAGATATTAAATGTATTTTTCACATGACAAATTAAGTGAATTGTTATAATGGGCCATTTTGATACTATTTCACTATTGTAAAATAAAAAAAGCCTAACTGTATTGCTTAGATTAAAATAGTCAAACTTTACATTTTTTGCTTAAGAGAGTTTGGAAATCTGATTGCCACAGTTCATTTATTATAGAAGACTTTGAGGTAAAAGCATCAACTCACACCCTTAATATTTTAATGTCATTGAACTATTTAAATAAGTCATATTCTGTGCATTGGATAAAACACTGTTTAATATATACAGAAATTCCTTGAGTGTGAGAGTAGGGGATGAGTTAAGAGCTGTGAAGCCTTAATGCCCTTCTTGAGAATACCCTAACACTCCATATATTGACTAAAAACATGTTTTTAGTTTTATATAGCCATTGGGAACAACTTGAACTCAGACTAAGAATTTGTTCTTTTTTTCTGTCCTGCCCAAATTTCCAGAAGTGTGTTAATGTTAACCATTTTGTGTAACATTTTTCCTCTGTATACTCACATTCACCAATAATTTTGAATTCTGGATCTTTGTACAATTTATCAAATAAAGATCTGCAGTGTTAAGAAAGTTTCTAAAAATATGAATACAAACTTCATCTGGGAACTATGGAAGCAACTACTGTTTTTGGTAATGTATTTTGCCAAATTAAGTGCCTAAAGTAGTCAGATATTCAGTAAGAATAATAAAAATTATATTTCTTCTATATGCTCTTTTTATTTTCTCTGATCTTTTGTTTATCTCTCTTAATCACTATGTATCTCTCTGCTTCTCTTTCTGTTTTTTTCAGTTTTTCTCTGTTAATTTATCTCTCAGTCTCTCTCTTAAAAAGCATTTCAAAACTTCTATTCTTATTTGTCCCTAATTTATTTTTATTTCTGTGTGTGGCTCCCACACCCCTATCTCTCTTTCCTCTTCTATCTCCCTGGGAAAATATTTTCCAATACATTTATACCCTCAGGTGGTATTTCATGTCCTCAACTAAGACATCTCATTTAAAGTGCTTTACATCATCCTTGGTTACTTTACATTGTAGACAAAAGGAACTTGCCACTTGCAGTAGGAAAATGGCAGTTACCTTAACTGGAATATTTCCACACATCCTCCTCCAGCTAATAAAGAACTGACAAGAAAACCTCTCATGTGTCAGACCTACAATGTGAGTAGGAAACAAAACACTGTAAGACCTAGTTTACAAGTAGTGAAAGGCATATCTCAGATCTGTAGCCAGATCTGGAACACATGCCAGAACGAAATAGCAAGCAGAAACTGAGGGGAGAAGAGGAGAAGGCAGTGGGGAAATGCAGACAAAAGTCACTCTGAGAGAGAGGAGGGGAGGGGAGGAGGGGGGGAGAGAGAGAGAGAGAGAGAGAAAGAGTGAAGGGAGATATTGAGACCACATCTAAGACCTGGGAAGAATCAGAAGAAAGGTGAGAGAGGTTTTATGAGACCAGAGGTTTCAGTCTTGGAAGGGCTTTGCTTCAGGAGAAATGCACGGAAGGGTAAAAAGCACATAAAAGACGAAGAAGACTATCTCCATAGCAAAAATTGATTCTGACAATGGAAGTCAAAATCACTGGGTTAGAGGATAGTTCCATAGTCTCATAGGTTAAGTTTAATTAAAAAGGCAAAAAGTGCCTTTATAGCGTTGCCAGTTTGGTGGACACCACATTAACCAACTGACTGATATCTTCATGACCAAAAGTAAGACAAATGGGGGTGATCTGATGCCCTGAGAAGTACACAGTGCCATTTTTGTGGTATTTCTGCCAAAAATGCAGATAAAATAATCTAATCCTGATAAAATAATCAAACAGAAATTGCAGAAAATTTTACAAAACATTTGCCCTGTTTTCTTAAAAATATTAAGTCAAGAAAAAGCAAAGAAATTGTTTCAGATAAAGGAAGACTTAAGAGACATTAAAAATAAATGTAACTCATGGTCCTAGATTGAATACTGAGTCATAAAAGGAAAAAAATAAAAAATAAAAACCTATGAATTATCTATGAGGACATTTGTGAAAATTTAAATATAGCTTATATTAGGTAATATTTTATCAATGTTAAATTGTATTTGATTCAGTAAATTCTGACCTAACACAAAGCAAAAACAGCAATAATATATTTCTTTCATAGGCTCTATTAATTTCCCTCCTTTTTCTAAGCTTTAAAGATGAAGGTATATGATATTTGCCAGATAAATCAGCTTGCTCACAAAAATAATAATGTTAGCAATTTGTAGTCTAGGTAATATATATATATAACTATTGAATGTTTTATTATCGTAAATTTTTTTATTTTGCACTTTTAAAAGTTAAAAGTTAAAAAAAGGAGAATAAGAGTGTTCTTATATATGTGTGTGTGAATTATACCTGTTGCAATTTGAAAAAATGTTAAATCACTACTTACAAGTATACCTATATGTTTCTGTATATATCTTGTTTGTGTTTATATAAGAGATTTAGCATTACCAACATCTAGAGGTGAAATATAGATAGATAAGTAGATAATTGTTTGTATAGCATTGTCATATTTGTTGTACTGAGCATCATCACTTTTTAACCTGAAAAGTATTTAACAGAAATTTTTAAATTTAAAAATTAAATGAACATCTAAAAATCCATTAAAAAATTAAAAGTCATTTTGAAATCATGATATTTTTAAAACTAAATGATGAAAATTAAATAATGGGAATAATACAGAGATATTTCTTCTAGGATGTAAAGAAAAATGTTATTGAAAATAAAAGTGATCAGAGAATCACTGGAAAAATAATGGTAAAGGAGGATAAAAATGTGGACCCTTATGTTACTAGGAAAGGAAACAAAGGAATAAAATATAAACTAATCAAAGATATGACATGACAACTTTCTTGAGGTAAATATAATTCTGAATCTATAGATTTAAAAGCTTCATTACATTCTAGAATGAATCAATATAAAGAAATAAACATAGACATATTTTAGAACTCTTATTCTTGACCTCATCTATATAATGTTGTCCTTAAAGAAAAGCAGAAAATCTCACAAAATAAATTATTAATATGAATACATTTTTTCATATTTTGACTGATTTTCACATAATTGAGGAGGAAAATTCTCTAGACAAACTTTCTGAATATACTCCACTGAAAATGCTCAGACAAATAAGACTGTATGCTAACTATCCTCAGGAATACATTTCATAAAATAATAATCCTGAGGACTATCTATTATGTACCAATTGTTCTTTGTACATAATATACAGTCTTCATTATATAGTTTCACTATGGTCCTAACTTTGGAAAAGACAAATGACACCTGAGCATATATGTGATGATGTCTTGAGGTGCCCTTTTTTTAAATGTCAATTTTCCGTGTGCTGAAAAAATAATTACTTGTTTCAAATTCTGAGACTAAAAGAATCACTTAGCCTCTACAGTTTAGAGATGAAGTCTACCTTGAAAATATAGGAATGTGGATATCCACCAACTCTTTTTATTTTTTAAACAAATAATTTGTTCAGAAAAAAAATAGTTCAGTGTCATATATATATCCCTTTCATTCCTTTATCACTTTCTGCCTTGGGTTCCTTTCAAATGAATATGACTTCATCTCTGTTCAGTGTACAGCAGCTTCCAATGATTCAAGGAAAGTGGACAGTGAGAACCACGTAGCTGAAAAGAACGATGAGATACCATTTCATTTATTCCCCTCGCTGGATTTATTTTACCCAATCTCCTCTAGAGTTTGTATAAGGGCCTTTGGCAGAGAAGCATACTCTTCGGAGAGTCATCGTGCTTTTCTAAATCTCCACCATGATATTCATAAACAATTTTCATATGTCAGCATAGACTATTTGCCGTCTGTTGTTTTCAGTTCTTGAGTTAAAATTTAATTACCACCACAACTTAAGTTTGCATTTTTCAGTTCTTACCCTCTTTTCCCTCTGGTGTTCTACACACTGCAAATCTGTATATCTTAAGAAGATGAACACCCAGACTTTGTTAAGAGAATCCACCAATGAACATAACTATTTCCCAGAATAGTAGTTAAAAAAATTTTTTAACTGCTTCACTGGGATTAATTGATATACAAAAAAACCCTGTACATATATAAAGTATAAAATTTGATGTGTGTATACATATGGGAATGCATCACCATACTAAAGATAAGTACATATTTTTCATGCTCAAAAATTTCTTGATGCCTCATTACAGTCCCTTCCTGGGCAACTGCTGATCTTCTGTCACTGTAGATCAAGTTGCATTTTGTGGTTTTACATAAGTGAAATCATTTACTATGTACTCTTTGCATGTTTTTTTTCATTCAGCTTAATTATCTTCAGATTCATGAATATTTTTACATAAGTCAATATTTTATTGTCATAAGAGCATACACAATTTTTTAAACCATTTGTCTTTTAATTCAGTTAGATTTTTTAACCTAGTTGGCTGTTACAAACAGCAATGCTATGAATATGAGCACAGGTCTTTGTATGTTCATACAGATGTTCCTCAGCTTATAAGGGGGTGTGTTCTTATAAACTCACTGTAAATTGAAAATATCATAGGTAAAAAATCCATTTAATA
Organism: Trachops cirrhosus; assembly: GCA_028533065.1. Lineage (NCBI taxonomy): Eukaryota > Metazoa > Chordata > Mammalia > Chiroptera > Phyllostomidae > Trachops > Trachops cirrhosus. The sequence goes on from CM052549.1 coordinate 22,832,605, forward strand.
CACTTCATCTACCAAACATCATAGCTTAGTTTAGCCCAACTTAAACATGCTCAGAACACTTTTGCCAGCCTACAGTTAGCCAATCATCTGGAATTTCATCTCAAGGGTATTTTCCTTCCTCTTCTCACCACAAGCAGGAGACACAGATAGGTATTCTTTAAACATGACAAAATGCAAAACCACAAAGCACAACACAGGGGTGGGGCACAAGTAGGTTTACAGTTGTTCATATGGAAAATAATACAATGATTAGTAAATAATAATAAAAGAATAAACTATGTGTTTTGCATCCTCACAAATATAAACCTATTTTTGCTCCCGTCCGGTACATTAAATTAGAAAGACTTTGCACACCAATTGTTGGTACAGATGTGTATCAACTGGATCTTCCATACGCTTCTGTTGGGAATGTAAAATGGCATAATCTTGGAAACAATTTGACAATTTCTGAAAAAGTTCATGATTAACTCTGCCATGTGACCAAGCTATTCAACTTTAGAAATCCTAAGAAAACGAAAATACAGATGGTTCTCCACTTTCGATGGTTCAACTTAAAATCTTTTAACTTTACAACAGTGCAAAAGCGATACACATTCAGTAGAAATCATACTTTGAATTTTGAATGTTGATCTGTTCCCCGGTTAGCAATATGCAGTGTGATGCTGTCTCGTGGTGACGGGCAGCAGCAGCCAGCCGAGGCTCTCAGTTCCCCACAGACCCAGGTGGGTCAACAACCCATGCTCTACAATGTATGGTGCTGCAGCATTTTTTGAATACAGGGTGGACCAAAGTAGGTTTACAGTGTGAGTACGCAAAACACAGAGTTTATTCTTGTATTATAAACTGCATGTCCTTTTTTCTATATGAAAAATGTAAGGCTACTTTTACCCACCCCTGAATCCTAAATGTGAAGGAAAGAGTAAAATGGCTGACATACACTTTCAGTAGAAGTTGTAATGTCTCTAGTGAGATATGATTCAGCAAAAGACGATGCTCAGATAATCACCAAACATGCAGCAACTCAGATTCATGCCTACCCTTATACAGACATACCCTCTCTCCAGGAAAGAAGTGGGTGCTGAGAATAGGCAAGCCGTTAAGAGCATAACATTTTCAAAATGTTGATAATAATCCTATCATTCGTCTACACAGAAAAAAAATACAGCCATAACAACAGAATAATCCAGACCAAAAGATCAGGACTGAGTTAGAACAATGTCAACATTTAATGATTAATTAGGAAGAGACTGAGAAGGAGCAGCCAGTGAGGTGTGGGAAAAACTGAAACTTTGCTTTTGCAGTTTTTCCATGCCAAACAAATAGAAATCTTGGATAAACAAAATCAACAGACAAAAAATAGTAAGAAAGTAAAAATCTCAAGTGCCAGAGGCAACCCAAAGACAGAGAAGTCAGTGGTATTTGATGATGACTCACAGGGTACTCAGTCCACATATAGGCCCTACACTGGATGCTGGGGTTGAAAGGTCCATGCAGGGGCAAGTGTTGACATGTCTCATCAGTGCAAGTCACCAGCTGGAACAGCTTTCTGCGTAAAACTGGCATCCCCAAAGGGCTATTTAGCTTGTTCAGTGTGTTAGAATACACAATATTTGCTAGCCCAGGGAAGCAATAAGTGAACTAAAAATTTTTCAGGGGAGAAGGGAAGGGTTTACAGGAACAAATATAGAGGACACATGGACAAAACTACGGGGCTTGGAAATGGAAGGGAGGTGGGGAGGGATGGGTGGGTGGGCTGGAATGGGATTAAAAGATAGAAACTGTACTGAATAATCTAAAATAAAAAAATTTTAAAAAAATAAAAAAATAAAAATTTTTCTGGGTTTTGGGTGAATGAGGAACAGGGCTGATTCTAGCCCAGTAGTCTGTACAAATTAGAAAAATAATGTATCTTTCTTTGGGTGAATGCCTGCCTATACACAGCTTGGTTAGTGACACAAGACTGAATTTCTGTCCCTAGTATCCCCTCAGCTGGGTTCTTTTGTGTACTGTATAATCTGTACAACACATATATGGTATCTCTAAAAATGATTCACCATGAGAAGACCAGCCATACATTATCCCAAATGTATAGGAGGCCTGAGCTGAGAATTTAATATAAGAATTGGTATCAAGTAGATTAAAATTGTAAGGTCTCATTTAGACAGAAACAATATTGCTCTTTAGAGAAGACTCTGAAACTCAGGTCTCACTCAGGAAACACCTACTCACTCTCATGGAAACCGGTATGGTAGGGAATCAACTCAGTGTAGAAAATTACAAGGCATGCAGACAAAAGAATCATCAGGGGCAGCATTTGAGAGCATTTATGACCCAAATACTAGGGAATGAAATAATCTGAAGAGATTAAAAGTAAGTATGCCTAAAACTTTCAATGAAAGTAATTGAAATTGTGAGGCAAAGAGGCTACAAGGAAAAAAAATGAAAGTGGTAATGAACCACCTATAAACCAGTAATACAGCCATGGTGGGGTGTGTATGCATTATATAACAGTGTTGAAAATAAAATTAGTAAATTGGAAAAGACACCTAAAGGATGGCCCAGAAGGAAGACAAAGAGCTAGAGAGGAGATAGAGAAATGTTCTGACATCAACCTAATAAAATTTTTTAGAAAGAGAAAATAAACTTAGAAGATCATACTTAATCTCACCTAGACACTAGGTAATGAAACCAGAGATTATTAAGGCCAAAAGAAAAAACTTAAAAGTGACAAATTTGACTTAAAGATTTAAAAAAATATTACTAGCAATTAGACTTTCAACAGACTTTCATCCATAATACTCAGAGGCCAGTTTAAAAGGAATTAATATCTTTCAAGTGTGAAATTAAAATATTTTTAGTATATAATTCTATATAAATCCAAATTATCATTTAAGGATAAGGGTAAAATAAAAATATATCCTGACATGCTAAACATTCATATTGAAAACATGTATATTTACTTGAAAATATTAACAATTTCTCTTTTTGTGCTTTCCAACCATACATTAGATATTCATTGGATTTCGCTTGTGTTTTCTGCCTCTTCTATCCATGTCCAGGCCTAGCCTTCAAGCCTCTTCCTGTTTCAGTTATACCTTATTACCTTAGAGTTGCGAGCAAGCCAGCTGTCCGTTGGGCTATTTTACAGCATTGTGTAGAGAAGGGGCCGTGCACTGTTTCACTGCTCCATTCAACATATAGTCTCACACACTCCCGCAGCAAATAGTCATGATACACCGACAATAAAAACTTTTAAAGCTCAGACCTCCGTGCTGTGCTCCTCCTTTCCTCTCCCTGTTTCATTCTCTCGCAACTCCTTCAATCTGTGGACGTCCTGGTAGTAATTAAAAGCCTCACTGGTGAATGTGTTTCCTCTTCTTCTAGCTCCGCCTCTCACCTGTTCTGCAAAGTTGGGCGGGAAGAACCAGGGACACTTCCCAATCAGAAAACCTTTTGCCCATCCAAGATCTTATCACTCTAATCACAGGTCATTATAAGAGCATTTCAAGGCTGAACACTTCTTTTAGCTAAGTCTATATCCTTCTTAGTTTTAAGGAGCTTCTTCTTTTACCCTAATTTCTCTGGTGGGTAGATATTCTTCATTATCAGGGATTTAGATTTTGATAAATTCTTTTCTCTTTGGATATAGAGTTTGATTCTTTGTATTTTATTCTTATTTTGTAGTACTGAATGAGGCTTGGGGGATGAGAATAGATTAAAAATACGTATCATCTTCATTCATGGCCACTGCCTTTATATTTTGAGGCTTTTTTTCGTATCATATACTTTTGTACCCTAATTAATTTTCAAAGAACAATATTATCTCAGCCAGAGGTTCTTAAAAATTAAATAACAGTTGAAAAAATCTTAATAGCTAAGTTTGTTTGATGCTTACTGTGTGTCAGTCACCATGTTAACTGATTTACCTGCATTACCTCATTTCATCCTGAAAGATTCCAATAGCATCATTATACTCATTTCACATATGCAGATTGACAGGTTGTGATTTGAACCTTTACCATGTTGCTGCATAAGTTATAGTGTAACCTCACTGATTTATTATCTTTTGCATGAGCCAAAGAAATATACCTATAATTGCCTTAAGTTAGACAGACATTTTCAAATCTCAAAATACAATTAAAATGACTTTAATTAATGCAAGAAAGATTTTTAGAGGGCTAAGACATAAATAGAGCAAAATCAAAATAACCATCCCCACACCAGCCCTGCATGCCCCCTGTACTTTCGTCCCTGCCTCCTGTATATGACTCCCTGTTAACGAGATTAGCTAGCCCAGTCAGAAGTAAATGGGTCCTCATTCGTATTTTACCCATCCAGAGTTTAGAGAGGAAGTCTTTAGCACAGATCTGCTGTTTACAAGGGTAGAAAAAAATATAACAGAAATTTGCTTCTTTAGGTGAGCAAGTAGAAAATTAATAAAGGATTAAAGTAAGTAAATAGAGTGATGAAAGATAAGGACTTCAAATTCTTTCTTAGTATAGTTTAGTAAAATCTCATTAATTCAAAATAATACAGGTTTCATAATGATTTGTATATGGGTTCTATTAAAGCTCACTGTTGTTGTTAAATTATATGAATTGCTAAGCAAATTAACTTTTTAAATAAGCTTGTAGCATCTCATAAAGCTCCACGTACTTAGAATATTTCCAGGTACAACAATATCATGTTTCTAAGTGCAATAACACTGTGCCAGTTTTCTGGTCCTGATAGCTAGTGTCAGAACATCCACTTTACCTCGCACTCCATTTGTTTAAATCACTCCCCATGTATAATATTGGAACAAACAACACTGTTTTCTTGGAAATACATAATCTAAGGTTTTTTATTGACTCAGAAAAATTTAATTACAAGTACTTTATATTCCACAATGAGATTAACATGCAATAATTCTTATCCCTCTGCTAGAGAACAGTCCTCATAGCATGAAGATTTTATTTAATGATTAATTCTGTCTTAGAGCAGCACAGCACATAGTCCATTATTATGCACTGATGTCTTCAGTGGACAAACATCTGGGGCGGAGGTCTGGGTACAGTTGTTTCTGCAGGAAGGGATAAAGTTAACTGGCAAGAGCCAGAAGGATAATTTTGTAAAATTCTACTTGGTAGTCAGAAACAGGTATTTCTGGAACCAATAATCCATACATGGGCATCTGCTTTTATATAAATCATCCTAAGCCACAACATTTGGGCACAAGGTGCATTTGTGTTGTTTACCAGCTAGAGTACCTTGCGTGAATGACTCTAACTTTCTCATCTCATCTAGTAAATAAGAATGTCAACTTAAAAATACATATATTTAATTTCTATAATGCTGCCAATGTGTGACTTCCTCCAAATAAAAGGTGTTTATGTTTTCATTCATAACTACAGACGAAAAATAATCACATCATATAACTTACATTTTTATATTCAGAAAACTTTGGGGCAACTGCTGATTTCTGAAATCTTCAGCCTGCCTGATGGTGCGACTTGTCTCAAATCCCCTCTTGATAAGCAAATGCATGTTAGCTCACTCTGCTTAGTTAGGTTTTTTAAATCTGACAAAAGATCACTTCATTACTAATGATTTGTGTCCCTACTAAAGTGCATTCATGCTTAGAGTATTGCTATAATATATTGACAAAGGATTTTATTACTGCCAGTGTGCTAATTGAAACTGTTTCCACCACAGTTAAGTAAAATAAAATTGAATAAATCCAGCACAGCAATCCAACCAATAAAATTCCCCCATGTATTTCTGGCCTTCAAATTCATGCAATTAAAGCATAACAGAAAGTTAGGAAATTATCTGAATAACATAGAAAAAGTAAATGTTCAATGAATAATTTTTGAACTATAATATTTTGGATGGAGTATGTATTTATTAGCTGAGATTCAATTTCAGATGGTATAAAAAGCATATATTTTAAGATTCTATATTTAAATATTTCTAATATTTTGGGATCAGAAGAAATATATATGCACTCATTTAAGAAATGTTAATCAAGCATATGTAATTTTAGGGGATGTAGTGATAAGCAAAGTCATTTTCATTGAGCTGATGGTTTAATGAGTACAGTTATAGGAACAAATAACTAAAGTACAGTGGCACAAGGACTGTGATAGCATAGGACATTGGGAGCACTTGATCAGGTCAGAGAGGAGAAGAACACAGAGGAGCAAGTGGTTAACAGGTCAAGAAAGAACTAACCTTTAAAGGGACACCTAAAGGGGGAAGGCAATTAAACAGTAGGGGAGGAGGAAGAGCGGGGAGAGTGTGGAAAACAAAGGAAAGAGCTTGGATGAAGGCCTGAGGAAAACCTGCCGCATCCACAAACCGGACGCAGAGGAACTGAGTTTAGGTACTAATGGGTGAGAGCTCAGGTTGAAAGTGGTGAGCTTGAAGGAGTAAGCCTCAGGCACACTTATGTAAGTGGCTATTTCTAAGGTTGTCATTGTTCAGATAAGGCAGAAGAAGTAGAGCCAATATAGCAAGAAAGCTCAGCTCGAGCTAAGGTAAAAATAAAAATAAATGACTAACATTTCTCCCTGACTACATCCTAAATAGCAAGAGGAAGCTGATAATAAATAGTACCAGTACAAGGGACCCACTGAAATAAAGCCCAAAAAAGAAGAATGAGGACTTAGACTCCTTAAAAAATGATTACATGAAAAAATAAATACTAAAGGGTACCTTGTGACAAACTATTGTAACACTCAGATTCGCTTGAGTTTCCTAATATCCACCCTAACAAGGGAACTATGATGTCATTGTTTAATAGAGTATGAAGACCATGCCCAGCGTGAATGTAAGATACAAGAGAAATATAAAGTAGAATTGAAATATTTTTCTGCACATTGTAGAAATACAAAGGGCCACCGAAAACTGTAGTGGTTCTTCCTGGACTGAAGCTATCATAAACAAGCAGAGATGGCTTTGCTGTCCATTTCTTATGAGAATTTTGATTATAGTGAATGAATATTATTTGATCATATTTCTGGAAATACTTCTATCAGGAGTTAGGGCAGTTCACCGGTATAAACTTCTAGTTGCAGAAATTTGATATATCACTATTATTAGGTAATAGAAAAGAACTTGTATTTTCCCTAAATAATTTCTATTTTAAATCAAACACAAGTGGATTGCCTCAAGGAATTATGCATCTTTAATAAAAAAAAATGCCTATTCTGAGTGGACTATTTTTTTTTTAAAAAAGAAGAGCTAAGGAGGAATCAGCCTACAAGATGTGAAAGTCACCCTCCTCTAGCCTGGTAGAAATTAATGCATACTAAATTATATTTTTCAGAGTTAGTCATTTTTTTATTTCTTAGTTAAATAAACATTTAAAAAAATTACACTATAAGTATTAAGCAATCTAGAGCAGTATCTCTATCTGTTTGAATATAGAACCTGAATCTCCCAACAGGATATAACAGAGGCCCTGAAGGTCCATTTCCATTGGGTAAAGCTGCTATTCCTCTACCACGTGAATAAAAACTGGTTTAAGTGTTCTTTTCAACTAGTCATACCTTGGTATTCGTTGAATTGAGAACTCACCAAACCTTGTACTCATCACATTTTGATTAGAAAAAAATCTGTTTCAGCACTCGGGCTTGCTTGGGACTCAGGGCACTGGCTAGAACTTGTAGGAGTCACAGCTCTACCCCACAATAGAAAATGCTCCGCTGTTCGGTACTCGTAGGTTTCAGCACTGATCATGAGTTCTGGAACGCATGAATGACGAGTGCTGAGAACCACTGTATTAAATATTTGTTTTTATGCCTATAAAATATGATAGTATTGCAAACAGGCAGCTAGAGGTCGGGCTGCTTGCTGCCATGTACACACATAACACGAAGAATTGCGGGGAATGAAATAGGTTTTTATTAATAGGGTACCCAATTTGAAGGGGCTGGGAGCATTCCTTCTCTGAGCCGACCTCATCTGCAAAGCACAGAAATTCCCTTGGACCCAAAAAGATTAAAGTGTAACCCACATTCCTCATTACTACTTCTCTGCAGCCCAAGGTTGTTGCTCCAGCAGATCTTCATCTTCCCGGATCCAGGCTCTCTCGCTCTCTGGTGCCAGAGTCGCCATTGCCTAGCTCAGCAATCTCTGCCTCTCAGGGTCTGGGGTGCACTGACAGATCTCTTCAGATGGTCGGGCTGGGGAAGCTCCATCCGTGGGGCCCTGCACCTGACACTGCCTGCGCCCCTGGGGCCGAGGAACTTCCCAGCTCACACCTCCGTGCTGTGCTCTCAGGGCTAGAGAATGAAAACAGTCCAGCACCCACATGCCTGCACAGGGCCTCAAGGGCTAGCACCCAGCGAGGCACACATCCCAGTGTGGGACTCTGTCTCTGTGAGCTGGCTTCCCACTGTGTGAGGCCTAAGCCCCAAGCACCCCCAGCCGGGTGGGGCAAAACAAGGGAGCAGCTTCTGCTTGCCTTCTGTTTTAAAGTCCCCTTCCAGAATCCCACATGTGCTGAAAGCCAGTGGAAGTGTCCAGTTTCTCAGCCAGTGTGTTAATGTTGGCCATCAGTGCCTTTGACCCTGTTCTGGTGGCCTTGTTGCACAGTGGGGCAGAGTTTCTAGCCATGTGCAAGGGTGCACAAGCATCTCAGCTTGGGGCATCTGGTTCCCATAGCTCATACAGTCTGTGCAGCCTGTGTCAAAAACTGCTTTAATTGTTTACGGTAGCTTCAGAGTGTGGGAAGGCTATTGAGCCCTAGCTCTGGTTTCATTCCTGGGGCTGCCTGTCTGCCCCTTCTCCTGCTGGCTGTGCTACTTACTACCTGCTACTTAATTGCTAGAGTGAAGCACCCCAGTTTGTTTACAATTGCCTTGGTTTACAGTTACCTCAAGCAATCTCCCTTCTTGGCAGCCCCTCCCTTCAGAGCAGAGGGCTGCTTCAATCCAATACCTCTGCAGCTGTTTCAATCCACCCTCTGGGGGGAGGTGCTGGCTCTGGTAGATCAGGGTTTCCCTGAGACTGAGGGCACCCTAGTTTCCCAGCAACTTGTGCAGACCCCCCTGTTACAGTATTATGCACGTTTTATAATTTTATGTGGAATTTTATATGCCCTTTGACAACTTGCATTTTCTCCTTGAAATATATATGTTGGATATTTATCTATGCTGTTATTGATAGATCTCATTTATCTTATCTGCTGTATAATATTCTATTATATGATATACCATTACTTATTTGTTCATTCTCTTGTAGGTAGATCTTGTTTTGCATATGCCTTTGATACTTAAGAGTGCTGCAACATACATTCTTATAAATGTCTTCTTATCACATATGTAAAAGCTTTTAGAGATCACTGTATTTTTCTAAAAACAGTTGTCTCAATCTTCACTCCCAACAGTAAAACATGAGACTTTCTCGTATTGAAAATTTTTATATATATGTCAATGTAATGTGTATATAAGTGTACTACTGTAGGATGTTATTACTATTATTAAGCTTAACAAGAGGTTAAATGAATGTTTTTGTTCAATTAAAATAGAAATTATTAACAAAAAAACAAAATAGAAATTATGAGAAAGGAACAGGAAAATACTAGGAATACAAATTTAAAGGTTCACACAAAGAATATGAGCCCACCGTAAAAATGAAACAAATTATAGAAGTTTTCATAATCAGGATGAAATTGTGTGTGAATGGGGAGATATCTCAGTGCCAGAGAAAGTAAAATCTATCAGCAACAAGAAAAGAGGTAAAAGGTAGGTGTTTTTCCCATGGTCTCTGCTGATTTTTAAAAATTTATAGTTACTTAATTACTAGTGAGGTGTAATCCATATTTTAATTGGCTGTTTTTCTTCTTTTGCAAAGTGCTTTATCATGTCTCTTGCCCATTCATTAACTGTAGTGTTTAATTATTTCCTTTTAATTGAAAATCTCCTTATAAGATAAGAATATTGACAGTCTTCCTTTTATACATACCATAAATTAGTTCCCAAATTTTTGCTATATATTTGCCTTTGTTTAAAGGTTTATAATGTTTTGGTAGTCAAATCTTCAGTCCTTATATTTTCTTTCTTTAACATTATGTTTAGAAAATTCTCCCACAAGAAAAGATAAGACAAATGTACACATATATTTTCTTCTACTATTTATATGCTTGCATATTTCTGTGGCTATTATTTATCTATAACAAAATATAGAAACTTAAAGCAATAAACATTCGTTATCTCACATTTTCTGTGAATGAGGAGTTCGGGCACAGATTAGCCCGAGTCTCTCACACAGCGGCAATCCAGGTGCCAGCCTGGGCTGTAGTAGCTTTGTCTCAAAAAATGCAGATGGCAGTTTTAGAATTGTACAGTTTTAAATGTCCTATAGTACAATTTATTATACTAATACACACCTCTTCAACTCCAGAATTGGATTTTAATTAGAATTGAAGTCTACTTATGGCTTAATTGGGATATATTTTTCTCCTCATTCTGACAACCTCCCTGTGTCTGTTTCTTTGTATGAGGGAGGGCTGCTATGTCTCCTGGGCTTAGTAGAGTGCCCTAATGTAGTAGGTGTCTTGTAGAGTCCAGTGGCATAGCCTCCCCATTCACCCACGCTGACACTCCAGGTGCACACACTCCTGCCCCTTGTGGACTTTGTAAACCCTCTTCTTGTTGTAGTTGGGCCTTGATTGCTGTTGGTACGTCAATGAGATGGATTTACCCCCGGACAAATAGGCTGTGAGGACTGGCCATGACTACCATGAAGGATCAGCTGTTCAGGGGCTGATGCCATGGAGTAGGGCTCACTTCAATGAGGCTTGGGGCCTGCTGGGCCTTTCCCTTGAGTCTGTCACTTGTGGGGTGGTTGGGTGGTACTTTGATGTGGTCTGAAGGTGTCCACTGGGTGCACTGGCCCTTGGGCCTCCTGGGAAGTGCAGGCCAAGGTCAGCTGCCACCTGTGTTCTTTCCAGGACCACCTGGTATGAGCTACAAAGCAATCTGCAAGTGGGTGTTGCTTGTGCTATGCTTGGCAGTGCCCAGGAGAGACCACGCCGTGAACCAAGGTCAGGTGCTAGGGCCACTTAATGAGAAATGTGAGGTTCACTGAGGCCAGATGCTGCTTGTTTAAGAGATTTTAGGATAGTCTGAAGTATGAGCCAAGACAAACCATTACTGCAGAAACAGCTTGGGTGGGCCCGCAAGTTGGGAGTGGCAGTGTCCAGAGGAATCGCCAGGGAGGTGTGAACAGTAATAGCCAGGTTGATGGAGACTCAGATATGGTGCCCACCTTGGTGCAGGGTAGGGCCCAGAAAAAAAACAATGGCCTCTGCAAGCTCTTCTTTCTGGGAGAAAGCAGACCCTCCAGCTCTTGCCCTGATACCATATTATTCAGTTCCTTTTTGTATGTCCCTCATGCTCTTTAGGCTGCTGTCCTAGTGCTGGAGCTCACAGGGAGTGAATCCCAGTAAGTCCTTGCGTGGGCCTTAAAGAGGCACTGCCTAAGACTCCAGAAGCCCCTATCTCACTCAGCCACAATCCCTGCTGGTTTTCACAGCCAGAAGTTATGGGGACTTCTCTTCTTGGCACTGGAAACCTGGACCGGGAGTACCTGGTATGGGGTTTGGACCCCCTAACTCCTCAGGTGGAACGTCTGCCGCTGAGATATACCTCCTGATTTTATCATCCATGGGTGTGTGACCAGCCCACTCTGCGTCTCTGCCCCTTCTGCCAGTGTGGTAAGTTTTAACACTTCTGTTCAGTTACATTTCAGGGGGTTCTGCAATTTAATTGTAGTTTTGATGTGTTTGTAGAGGTATGCTAGTACTGCATTTGCCTGTGCCTGCATCTGGACCAGAAGCCTAATTCCTAATTATTTTAGTATTTTTAATAGAGAGTTGACAATGTACACAGCAGTTTATATAATATTTATAAGTATTCTAGTCAATAAAAAGAACCATTATTTTAATCACCTTCTTACTAAATTTTCATATTTACTAATTCTAATAGTTATTCAAATAATACTACCAAAGTCTCTAATTATTAATATATTAATTACAATAAATGATTACTTTCATGTCATTCTGTTAATTTTTATACATTGCAGTTCTGATTATTTTCTTAATTATTGCACTGGCCAGAAACACAGTTAGCATATTAGTATTCTTTCTAACATTGACATTATTGCCTCTACTTTATTATTGTGAAAAATATTGTCCATTGGAATCTAACAGATATTTTTAAAATTATTAAAAATATTTCTAGAAATGATTATTAAAATTTTAAATATATTTAACCATATTTTCAGAGACCATAATTATCCTTTTAAAAATGATTTTATTTATTTATTTTTAGAGAGAAGGGAAGGGAGGGAAAAAGAGGGGGAGAGAAACATTGATGTGAGAGAGAAATAATGATCGGTTGCCTGTTCTACACACCCTGATCACTGGGGACCAAACCCGCAAGCCAGGCATGTGCCTTGAATGAGAATCAAATGAGCATCCTTTTGCTTTGTGGGGTGACATCCAACCAACTGAGCGACCCCGGCCAGGACTAGACTCTTTAATACATTCAGTTTAATACCCTCAGCTTATAGAATACAAGTTTGAGTATATGGTTATTAAATCAATAATATTACTTACGTCATTCTAACCCATGTTTAAATATTTTTGTGTGTGGCAGTTTTATATGCCAGAAAATTTGACAGAGAATTTAAAGAGATTAAAAGATTGAAAGCAATATAAAACAAATCAGCTTTAATGACTGTAACTTTACCATTATATTTGAGCAATATCTCTTATTGACAAAATGAGATTATAATAATTAAGATTTATTGTGCTTACTATATGACAGGCACAGTTTGATGTGATTCACACACATTTAATCCGTGTATAACTCACCTATCTAAGCACTATTATTTCTGTTTTAAAGATGAAAAACATGAGGCACAAAGGTATGGCATAGCTGGTTACAAATATTAACATAGTATAATGATTATATCAGTTATTATTTTCACTTAGAGTTACTTAAATGAGAGATAAATAGAGAAATAAGATGTATTGTCATAATTTTTGAAAACTGTCAAATTGATTCACTCATTCACCTTTTGATGTATTTATTTGGTACTAGTTATGTGCCAGGTGCGTTAGGTCCTAGAGATGAAAACTTATTATGAGAGCATCCGCACCATTGTAGACCATACAGAAAGAATTAAGTGAGAACCTGCTGCTTTGAATCGCTTAGATTTCCTATGGTTGTTGAGAATGGGAATTGTAATTGAGAAGGTAGACCTGTAGTAACATAATTTTCTCCTTTACCTCCACGTTGAAAAATTTCATACAGGACAAGTTCATGTCTCTCTCTGTCTCTGTCTCTCACAAATACACCCACTGACCCATATGCATCCACACAATATGCACATGCACATCAGTAACTGTCAGGTGGGTCATGTGCAAACTAAACCAAAACAAAGCATTATTTTTTATTGTTGTTCAATTATAGTTGTCCCTATTTTTTTGCCCCATTGCCCTGCCCTGCCCTGCTCACCCCTCCTGTCCCACATTCAATCCTCCCAACTCACCCCTGGTTGTCTTTGCCCATGGGTCCTTCATACATGTTCCTTGACTTGACCCTTCCCCTTCTCTCCCTGTGATCCTTCTACTCCCTCCCCTCTGGTCACTGCCAGTTTGTTCCTTATTTCCATGTCTTTGGTTCTATTTTGCTTGCTTGTTTGTTTTGTTGATTGGGTCCCACTTATAGGTGAGATCATATGGTATTTTTTTTAGTAAATACAGTAGCCTCCAGTAGCTAAAGGTGAATAGAGAATCTGTACCTCTCTGTAACAATCTCACTAAATGGGCAATACTTTAAAAAGGAACAATATTCTGCCAACCCTACAAACATTTATTAGCTTATGCACACATTCATAAACTAACTTTTCTAATAAAACCCATCTGTTTCCAGACACTTAGGGAGTTGTAACCCCAGATTGGTGCTGTGGTCTTCTGAAGGCAGGACCAGCCAACATGGGCCAGGTAAGAGTTCTCCAAAAACTAAAGGGCAAACTAAGGGTGCCCCAGACTGGACAAAGCATTTAAGGGCAGCTCAGATATTCCTGGCCATCAGATCATGCAAGACCTGTGGTTCACACAGGCCTTCTGAGTAAACACAGTCCTTGAGGGCCAGTCATTTGGTGAATAAAAGGATTTCTAATGTCTGCATACTAACTGAAAAATACCTCCTCCCAAAACAGTACAAATTTCAATATTTCTATAACCACATGTGCATTGTGAATTCTGAAGGTTCTTCAAGTATTGAGTACTCGACAGTATGGATCAAAGTTGCCTTGTGCACACAAATATCATGTCTGTAATAGCAAATGTTAGGGTTAATTATGATATGGGATATTTGGAAGGAAACAAGTTAATCAATTGCATGCCATTCTCAAGTTTTAATTGGCTACTGTAACTTTCCAAGCCGTATGACAGGAAAATAGATAAATTTTCTCAAATGGTTCGAAGGATTGTATCATCAGTTTCAGGTAAGAGGAGGAGAGGAATAAACAGGCTTTTCTGCCTTAGTGATTAGCAACAACAGTCTGTTAGAGAAACTCTGTTTTTTTAATAAGTCAATTAGGAAAAAATGTTGAAAACTCCAAGCTCTCTGTAATAAAATGTTTACAGCTCAAAGTTCAGAATACGGAGTTATTCATGAAAGTAAAAGACAGGAAAACAACAACAATTCATCTGTATGGGGAAGAGTACACACCCAAATGTTCCACAAAAGAAATGTGCCTCAACTCCACATTCCTTCAGTGACGTTCGATGGGTGTGCGTGACCTCTCAGCGCCAGGCTTCGGGCAGAGGTGATGGAGAATGCAAGAAATCCAAGGTGCGAAGGGGGAATGGTTTTACATGATTTTGGATAAAATTTTAATTATCATTTGTTTTTTACCTTGGAAATCTTATAAATACATATAATCGTGTATTCACATTGACATGTACCTGAGGCATTGGGAAAGGTTCGTGTACCTGAGGCATCCTGACATTTAAATTTCTACTTTCACAGTAAGTCTACATAGGCTTGAATAAAGGTTTATAAGGTTCTCTAACTATTAGTTTTGTTCTATGTCATCTGTATTAAAAACTTTACTACTGATTTGTTTAAATATTTTTATTACACAGAAAATATCTTTACAAGAAGAAATAATTATTCAGTTATAGTTATTTATTAGATGTTTATAGTGCTCAAGAGTCTAACTTCCCACATGCACAGAGCATAAAATGAGCATTATTTTCTTCTGAGTTTCCATGCCAGGTATTAGGTAGTTTGTATTCAATGAACACGCAATAAATATTGACAGAGTAACTAAATGGAAAAAAGTTCCTGGAAGGAAATTTTCTAAAGAAATTTCTGTAACACCCATAACAAGCTGTGGTTTGTAATAGATTTTCTGCTTTTATTGAACCCACTGGTTTCATTCGCCTAGTACACACTTAGGGAACTGTATTCAGAATTGCTTTTGTAACTTTCTGAATAATGCTAGCTCCATTTTTATTTACTTTTTTTTATTGAATTGAAAAAGCTTTTGCTTGCTTGGGTGATTCATTCTCCTCTTTTTTTCCTTTTCACGTCACCTAAAGCTAAATATAGCTGAAGAAAATGCTTTCTATTCTTTAGAGAAGTGTTTTTATCATATTGTAAATGTTATCACTTATAGAGTTGAATACAAACATATGAGAGGATTGAGGTTACAATGCTGAAATTTCTTAGAAGTAATGAATTTTACTGGGGGGTTTCTCATTTAAAGTACAAATTTTTTGAAAGAAAGTGAGTGAATGGCAGGAAAATTAGCAATAACTTCTATTATAGAAGTGCACACATACACACAAAATGTTCTACTAAGTCCAAAAGAAACTCAGTTGCCTCATGATTCTGGGATCTAGAATTCTAAAACCAAATAGGTGAGAGGGTTAATTCCTTCTGAGGGCTATGAGGACAATTATTTCCATGACTGTCTCCAGTTTCTGGAAACTTCAGGTATTTCTTGAATTATATAAAGATTCAGTGCCTTATATTGGACTAGGGTCCACTCTAATGACGTCAACTTAACTCGATCACATATAAACACCCTATTTCCAGTTAAGGTCATATTTACAGGTACTGGAGTTAGTGCACTAATGTATTTTCAGGGGACACAAGTAAACCCCTAATACCACAAGGCTTCATCCACCAATGGTGCATGTGTGGAAGACCAGAGTGCTGGTTACAAGCCTAGTCATGTAAAAGGCCTCACGTGTTTATACTGTCTTTCATCTCCATCTTTGTCATGAGAAATACAGAGACTGTTGTTCACAGAAGAGAACAAGAAAAGGAGAATGGGTTGGGACAGAGACACCTCAGCCATCACAGCCTGAAACAGAGCTACATGACCACACCCAGACCAGCTATTTTGCAGATGTGTGAGCAAAACCACGTTGTTCTTTTCAGCTACTTAGTTTGAGCGTGACTTGTGATTCTGCATTTTTGAAAAGTAGTTAACTGATAGCATTTACATTTTCTCCTACTAAGCTTCCTAATTTTATGCCAGAAGAGTCCATGCATTTTATTTCAATATGATAAATGCTATATATGTCCTCTACCTTTTTCTATTTTTCTTAATAAACAAAATTTGTAGAAAGTAGAACCTGTAACAGAAGAAGTGTGGAGGAATATTTCTTTTCAGTTTTATATATCTAAAATATTTATAAAGAGAAAGGAGAGATGCACATGGTTGATTGTGCTCCCAAATGTTTCATTCTGCTCTCAACTCATCTCAACTCATATGGTCACCCTAGCTCTCAACCTATTCCTGCTAGCAAAGAAGAGTGATTATTTAGCTGGTAGTTGGTTAGCTAAGTTATTCACCCTCTTTCTTCTAGTAGTCAGAAGAGACAAGTCTGACAAATAGAGGAATATAGCATATTTAGGAAGCTAGAATTTGCTGTGGTAGTTTGATTTCTAGGGATAGAGACTTTATGCATAGAGCCCAGAGGTGGTCCTTGCCCATCTATGAAACTCTAAATGTGGACCTTGGCACAGAAGTTAAAATAACCCCCGTCCTGTGCTGAATCTCCTGTTGCAGTGTCTTCAGTGTTATGAACCGCTACATCAACAAGTTTCATCTGAAACATGAAACACGTATCAAACAAGGGAATGACATTGTTATCCGAGAGGGTTCTTGCTTCTCTGACAACTAACGCACTCCTTCCTCTTAAAATTTCATGTTCAATAAAGTAAATGTAGACCACTGGTCATCTGTTGTTCAACCTTTTACATCTCATGGTGCACATAAACTAAAATTCTGCAGCACACCAAAAAATATATTTTTGCTGATTTGACAAAAATAGGTAAAATTTTAATTGATTTACAAAAAAATAATAGTAGTAATTATTTAACATTTTTCTCCAGAGATGATTTTTTTAAATCAGGTGCCTACATTTGTATATAAGGATTTTTGGTACCAAGAATTAACCAATCTGACATAAGCTTATTATGCAACATAACCAATAAAATGTAACTCTATTATATGACCTATGTATTTACAGTTCAAGACAGATCATTCACACAGGTTGGCTGTTGTTGTGTTGGCAGTTGTCATATTTTTATTTGACAATATAAAGGAAAAAAGATCAAATAGGTATTGCATGTTTAAAAAATTCTTGCAGCACACTGGTTGAATATCACTGACTTGTATGTAAGAGGTCAGTTTCTTTCCTGTTCAGAGAGTATGCCTCAGTAGCAAGGGTGGAACCAAGATCAGTTACATGACAATTTCTGTCTCCAAACAGGAGATGGTAACAGAATGCAAATAACTTCAGTAAGTACCTACTTAATTGAATAGTTCCAACATTCCTTCTCTAAAGCAGGTAGCCCTATTATTCCTACTTTTCACATGGTGAATTAATGTTCATTTGCAGTCACAGGACTAGAAGATTATAGAGATGGTATCAGTGGACTTTTTTAATCACCTTGTTATACTACCTCTCAAAAAAAAACACAAATAATTACAAATATAAGGGGGTGTAGTTTCAGAGTGGGTAATTGCTAAATACAATGAAATAAATAGTTGAGTTAGAAAAAAAAGAATAGGATAGCTTATTGGGACCATTAATTTTTTATTATCAAACAAATTTTTAATGAATGTGAATATCCCCTGGGGAAAACAGAATAAAATAAATAAATTGACCAGTTAAAGTTATCCTTTTGATATGTC
Organism: Trachops cirrhosus; assembly: GCA_028533065.1. Lineage (NCBI taxonomy): Eukaryota > Metazoa > Chordata > Mammalia > Chiroptera > Phyllostomidae > Trachops > Trachops cirrhosus. Next base: position 22,850,824 of record CM052549.1, read on the forward strand.
TTCATCCCTTCAAAAATATATAAAAACAATGACAAAATTTCTGTTTGTATAGTTGCTTTCTTTAGCAAATGCTGTATGTCAGGAAGGCAAGAGAGACAAGAACATATAACTTGCAGGTTCAATTCATTTCAGAGTGTAGGTTAAGTTTTGCTTTTGGGGCCTTGCTGTCTGTTGAGACTACTAGTCCATGTAATAAGACATGTTACTATAAAAAAAGTCATTATGATTAGAATTTCCCCATTTAAAACACATTGTACCAATTAAATACGATCATATCCTCAGGGCAGGAGACTGTGGTTTCCCCTCTAATTGCCTTTATATTGAACACTGAGGTGGGGACTCCTTTGTGGTTAACTTCTGTCAACAGTACTCCTGGACTGACTTTCCCTTTACCCAGCATCTGCTTTTCTGGCATCTTTCACTTCCATGAATCTCTTTGGACATCTCCCTTCCTGTGTAAACAGTGAATGTAGCAGAACCTCTTTTGCCATAAAGGGAGACACTTTTAAAATAAGTTTACCGTTCTTTTGTTCTAACCAATGCTCAGAATGTTTATATCTTGTCTTGTCGCTCAGATTCCCAGTGGATTGTACCAATCCATTCTGATTAAGTGAGGAACAAACGGAGTAAATTTAATTTCATGAATTAAAAATTAGATGTGTACATGGGGGATTTTTTAGAGGTAATTTATTTTCCTTTGGTAACTAAGAAAATAGTGCATCATCCTTAAGTGGTTTCTGTGTACTTGCATATACAGTTATAGAAACTTTGGAATTAGAGCAGCTCCACATCTGTATTAGGGTCTGGCCTGCTGCCTGTCTTTGTAAATAAAGTTTTACTGTAACTCAGCAACACCCATTAGTTTACATATAGTAAATCTGAGTAGCAGTGAATGAGGTCATGTAGTCCACAAAGCAGAAAATACTCTCCAAATTTTTAGAGAAACAGGGTCTGTTGACTACTGATCTACATAATCTCTTTCAGAAGTACTTACAGGAGAGAGTTGTTCTGATAATGAACTAATATTGAGGTAGGGGAGGAAATGACTACTCTCCTGGAACACTTTTGACATTCAATTATTAATAACATTGACATCATAGCTATTTAACCGAGAATGATGCTAAGAAGGCACAAGTAATGAGAGTTCAATGATCTTGGGTCTCTTCTGTGGACCAGTAGCCCTCACTATCTGTTACAAATGCATTTCCAGCATCATCTTCCCAAGACTTGTTAGATTATGAACTACTCTAAAATAATAACATGGTATATGCTGTATTAGTTATGAGTGAGAAGTAGTTATTTTATATTTGAATGGGTAACATTTTTTCATTGTTGAAAATTGCTGTGATACTACATTGATGTGGTATTTTCTAATTAATCTTCAAATTTTATTTTATTTAAACATGACTGCCAATCTTACTGATTTACTGATTTCTCCAATTTGTACCTCCTTCACAGGCCCACTAGCAAAATTATCCTGACATTCTGTTACTAAGGATAGAATTCACCTATATATTAAAATATAAATGTAAAGATGTATCAATAAAATTATTCCTAGTAAAAGATTTATTGTCAGGCAAGCTTTCTAAGCATATTTAAGACGTGTATTGATTTATTTAGAGATAATAAATATGTGACTCACCTGTATCCATATGGCATGAAGTAAGCCCTGGCGAACATAAAGAATGTTCAGCCCAGTGGGGTTTTTTAAAATCAATAAATATTAGTAGGGCAGTCCAATTAATGTATTTTATACTTGAGTATCAAAAAACATAACATGCTACTTTCAATGGTTTTTGTGTATGTTTGCTTGTTTATAATGGTAGATTGGTTTTTTGGGGGTTTTGTAACATCAGTAAGTAATGGAATAGCCAGGTAGTCAGGCATAAGCAGAACAGGGATGACAGGCCAAGTGTGGAATGTCACCAGGGTGGGAAGTCTCCAGGGCCTAGCACCAGGCAAAAGTAGAGAAAACAACTATTATAGGCTAGGACCTTGTCGCCACGGTGACTTTTCCTCCCCTAGCATGTCATTAGTCATGCAGTTCAAACCCTCTTAGAGGAGAAACAAAGGGGCTGGAGAATAGTCTCATAGGATCCCATACAAGCCCTTGTGTGACCACCCATTTAAGCATTAAGGCCTCAGGAGAATGAGGTTCTGATCAGCATCAAATAATCTTAGGAATAAAACCTCAGTTCTGTTGACCACAGAGACAGTTTTTCAAACCAGAGATGATATCTAGGCCCAGTTGTGTTTCAGCTTCAGGTTCAGAAAAGCAGCAAAACCACTTGAAGCAATGCCAATGTCCAACATCAGAACCAGATGATGACTGATGACCCTCCCCTTTAGCAATGACAAACAGTAGAGACCACAAGCCTGAAAGCACACGCCTGATGTGGGAGACTGGTTACTTGGGTAGCTGCGGAACACCGCATGCTCCGTAATCACAGCTAAGTAGCACACATATCCACAGTTACTATCAACAAACATACTATTATATAATGAATAATGTTGATTAATACATGGAAACCTTACATAAGGCTACCAAAAAAAGGAAATCATATGTAAACAAAAAATTGATGCTATAGGAACAGGTTATATAATGAATCATTATAAAAGTCAGAGAGTTACAATAAATAGTGCCTCTTGGCCATTCACCCTTCCTCGAGAGGGGTGTCTTATTTGCGGCTCGTCACCTGAAAAGCTGATGAATATTTTGAGATCTCCCCTAAAATCTCTGCCTTTAGAAAACAGATAAAAACTCTTAAGGCAAGGGACCCAGTGCACCACCTCACTCTCAATCTCTCTCTCTCACACACATACACATAAACACACGCACACTCTCACACCTTTCTCAGGTACATCCTTTTGCTTTCTTTCTCCTAAGATCCAAGGGCCCTTCTTTTGCCTCTGTGATTTGTTTCCTGAGATCACACAGCCCAACTGATTCACTCCTACCTCTGTGACTTTCTAAATAAACTTCTTGCATTAGAGTCCTTGGCTCTAAATTCTTTCTTTGCCAAACTCAAGAATTGAGGTGCAACACTACTGCTAACATAAACATTTTTCATGGCTAAATATAGTTAAAGAGCTGATGTAGTCTATTATGATGACTCCATTTTCCTTCCATTGCTTTTGTTCTTTTGTTTTTAAGGCATAAGTAAGCAAACATTTCCTATAAAAAAAGGAAAGAAAGTAAATTTTTTTCAAGCCACTAACAATCCCTGTTTCATATTATTTTCTCCCCTTTTTTACTCCCCTTTGCAAGTGTAAAAGATATTCTTATTTTAAAGGTTATACAAAAATAAGCCCACACTAGTTTTGCTCATAGGCTGTGATTTAGTTTTCTGAACTCTGTTTGTGTCAGCCAGCCTGTTCAAGTGAAACATTTTGTAGAAGAGGGTCAGTAAATGTAGCAAACTCCCATCAGCACTCAATCTGGTATACTGGTAGAGACATCTGGGCTTTTTGAGTGCTCACTTGTTTTTCCATTAGTTGCTATACTACCATGCAATAACAGAACAACAATATTCCTGACCTTGTAGACTGAGACTCAAAAAAGGTGCCCAGATCTGTATAGACATGCTAAGTGACTATGTCATATAATTGAGAGAAATTAGATTAATAATTAATAACTAATAATTAATAAAGTATTTTGTGGGTGGCATATTTCTGATGAAATATAAAAATCCAGATGTGATAGCAAAAATAATCTAAACTAAATAAGCTTGACAAATGCTGTCCAATGACGCAAAAATGCAGAGAAAAGCCTCAGGCAATGGAGTAAAAGATGAATATATTTTGTAAAAGAATATTGAGAGTACTGGAATGAGAGAAGTCTTCACAATCTTAGAAAAGCTGACCTAACTGACGTGTTACAAGTTTGGGGGCCTCTAAGACCTCCAGAGCACTGATGAAGACCCCTGTTTTGTCAGCAGAGACATTGTCACAAGAGAGGGAGAAACTGAGCAGAGAGAGAAAAACAGACAAATGCTACATGGAAATCAAGTTCACTGAAGATAAACACGCAATTTGTTGAACTTCATTTTTACTTCTCTAGAGAACATTCTTTTTAATTTAATTTATTTTATGCCCCAAACATTCCTCAATTTGATACTTTTGGTGGAAAAGAAAATATTTCAAAATTATTACAATTCGCTTTCCGGCACGCCATAAGGAAAAACCACACAAAAATCTGTATATGTTCTTTTGATGAGTAAAAAACAAAGATACTAAATCTATGTCAAAGATGGTGACAGAGCTGACACTTGGGAATTTGTCATAGAAAAGCTCTTCTTTTAAGTATTACCCTCTACTTTTCATTACTTAATGTGATCTCAGGTCCAAATCAATCTTTGTTTGAAATGTATAGACATGGGTTTTAGGATGTCTGAGGAAACCATAAGGTCTTATTTTGCCATGTCTTACACCCCTGAAAATGGCAGAGCCAATGACATTAACAAGAATCATTTCAAGATATTTTATTTCCTCACCCTCTTTTTATGGTGAGTGTTTTTCAAATTGACATGGGTTTTGTTACTAAGAGAAGTGAGGCAGGTGTTCAAGGCCAAAGGGAATGCTGCTGTGGTCAGGTAAGAAGGGAATTGTTTTGACTTTGCTCCAAGCAGGCAATTAAGGGATGATGAATTAGAATCCCCTCAAAGCGGGACCCTATTACTCTCAGACATGTCATGCACTCTGAAGTGTAAAATGCCTGATCATAAATAATAATGTCATTAATGGTGTAAAAAACCTGGAACACATACTGCTGCTATATGTAAGTGGAATTTTTGATAGAAAAAAAATGAACTCATTCCAAATGTTCTCACTGTGCTTGTAAACCTATAGTTTCACCCCTTTGATGTTAAAATACAAGTGAAGGGATATGACATGATGTGAGGACAGTGTCTGCTTCCTTACCAAAGACTTGTAATGGCCTCCTATATCCTTGTCATCTGGGATATGAATCAAAGTAACTTACTGAAGAATCAAATTGACAGCTCGACTGTTTGAGTTAAAATCTAAAACGTCAAGTTGAAGTTGACACAACTATGATATGAATATAGTTATTATGGGATTTGATATTCATTATCATTGTAAGTAATTGGAAATATATTATATATATCAGAATGCATGTCATAAACATTGACTAAAACAGTAAACTAATGATTAACATTTATAATAAATACAACTGTTTTAAAATTAATAATTTTGTTCAAATTGCTAAAATATTTTTATGAGAAATTTCAGCCATATTTTTACCAGTGTGAACTTAATAAAAACACATTCATTACATTTTAATTTTTATTCATGTAATCTAACCTTTGAAATTAGTTCCTTACAAAATTGATGATGCCAGTATATTCACAAACGATCTTGATGAAAATTTTGCTATTTTATGGAGTCACATAATAATTTCACAATACTATTGTTAACTTTTAATACAATCACATTTTTATCTTCAGGACAACAATGTTAGGTGTATATATATTTTTCATTTTAGAGATGAGAAGTTTGAGTTCAAAAGTCTGTAATTTTTAAACTGGCTTATATTCTAATCAGCTGTTCAAAAAACCAGCCAAGCTTACTTTTCCTCTCTATTTCTTTTTAACTTCAGACTTTCACTTTTTATTTTCTAGGCAGATCCCCTTTTTGACTACAGCCTAGACACTTTGACTAGACTTGGATATTGTCGTAGTTTTTCAGTCACATGTTCCCGATTGTATATATCAGTATAAATCTCATTTCTGGCTACACAGGACACTTGACTTTGCCTTGAGTACTAGCTATATAATCACAGAGCTGTTGCCCTGTGTAACAGAAAGGACATAGACTTTCATCTCGATTTCAGTCTGAACCAGTATTCTGTTTGAGCTAACTATACCTACCTGATTCTGAAAGAGCTAGTAAACCTCTCTGATGCTTGTTTCATCACCCCTAATGCAAGGCTAGACCTATTCACTTCATAAAGTTCTTATAAGGATTAAACTAGATGTTTAAAATCCTAACACAAAATTCAAAATATAATTGTAGCTATTGCTACATAGGCACAATAAATGTGCTAACACATTGTTTATAGGATGGAAAATCTCATATGTACAGCACCTAGTACAGTGCCTGGCACAGAAAAAATATTCTATAAATTTTAGCTATTGTAAGAGGAATCTCTTATAGCCTGGGATTAATTCATTCACAATATTTCAGTTATGCAAAAATAGATTTTTGAGTGCCTGAACTATTGCAAGTAGTATGCTTACCCATATAATGTAATAAAATAAAATAAGGCATGATTATTGCCCTCAAAGAATACACAATACAATTATATTATACCCATATATAATTTATATAGTAATATAAATATATAACTATAAATATATATAACTACATAAGTAATCATAATATGATACCATGACTGAAATAATATAATAAAGTATTTTGAGATAAAGAGGAGTTATCCCTTTAGTTAATGAACAAAAGTGTGAAATTTTATAAATTAGTTTTAGTTAATAGTATTTACTGGTTAGGATTTTATGTTTTGTTTTTGCAATTTTTCTCCTAGTGTGATTAGAATGATTCATGTATTCTGGCAGAGTTTTCTGTGGCATAGTACACACACACACACACACACACACACACACTCATCTATATACAAAGAGAGAATAATCTACTGGCAAAACTCATCTCCAGCTGTCTTATGTTTTGATTTGTATTTGCTTTTAGGCTTAAGACATAATTCAGTTTTATGTGTTCATTTTTTAAGGCTTATTAAGAAGAAAAATAAATACTTTATAACTTCATTTTTAATATGAAATGTATGTGCCCTCTTGGTACATTAAACATTTTAACACATTAACGGCTAGTTGTCTTCTGCCTCTTCTTATTGAAGTGAAGATATGCTTAGGGAGTACTGTGCATTGGAAGTAATAATGACAAAAATAAAATACAAGTTACTGAACGAGTCCTGTGTAGAAGATTCAAGTTGATTAATAGAATAACATTGGAGCTTTCCTTCATGAGAAACCAATTTATTTGTCAGATACTCACCTAAGTAAAACTAGATGTGTGTTTTGTCTCACTTTATATTCTAAACCATTTTTGTTATAAGATACAAATGGTGGGAATGGGGCACGTATGCTAACTAAGGATGACAATAGAATAAAGGATAAGGAAAAAGCCTTTTGTAATTTAATTTTAAATGGTACCATTTTTTATTTTAGTTGGCATTCAATTTTCAATGCATTCACTTTAAAATGCATTACTGTTTTGTTTTGAATGTTACAGTAATTTCGGAGTTGACTTGGCTTTTTTCAGTCACAGATACGAGGCATGTTAATGCACATGAGTTCCAGATGACAAACAGTGCTTGAAGTTTCCATGTCTGCTAATTCATTTTTGATTACAACATGGATGTCTTCTGAAATATAAATGGCATTTGCCTAGCCAAACGGTCATCTGATTTGAACATAAGATGTGATGCTTCACTGATGTTTGAACTTTGGAGTCATTTCAAATTCATTGATAATAGTGCCTATAAAGGCCATGTTCCCTAACTCAGAATGAGATAAACTAAGACTGTATTATCTGCTTCTCAGAGACAAATATTATTTTAATCTATTTCATTTACAGAAAGTATTTCAAGTTAATTTAGTCCTAACCTTTGCATTCAGAGGATGTTTCACATTGCTTACATTTTCAAAACCAAGTTTAGATGGGTGAGTGGGCTGGAATGGGAATAAAGGATAGAAACTGTACTGAATAAACTAAAATAAAAAATTTAGAAAAATAAATGGTCTAGACTGTATTGTGTTGAGGGATTCCAACTACATTAGTTGTCTTGGATCTTAGTTTTGAATCAAAAAACAATAGCTATTAATGTCTATTAGAAAAAAATGAGAGTCATCCAAAGAAACTCAAGTTTTAAAAATGAATTAAATTTTTATCATTAGCCATTTAAATTAGCTTGATGTTGATTAAAAAGGGGTAAAAATAAACTGGTACTACTATCTTTAATTTATATCAGTAACAAATTATTTTCATGAATTTTAAATTTTCTATATATTGTTACTGTCTGTGATAAAATAAAAAAGGTAAAATCATTTGTTTGAAAAATGTTAATATTATACTCATTTAAAGTTATTGTATTCTAACTTTTAAATTGTTTTAAATCCCTTCTTGAATATGAAATTAACATTAAGACCACCACCACACTATGAATTCACCAAGAACCAGTGATAAACTTGAAACCAGTTGTACTGTGGTAAGTGTTCTCTTGAGATGTTAAAAACAATAAAACTGACTAAATGTTCATTTGCTTTTTATTACTTCCATGATGCTAGAGAATCCAAAATACACTATTTCTTCCTGAAAGAATATTTTGTTTGTATGACCTCTAAATGGTTGCTGAGTTACAGTTAAATTTTAATAATATGTTTTTAAGTTTCATATTTTAAGCTTATTAAGCTTATTAAGTTTATTACTTATACTTAATAAACATATCCTATTGGAAAGTTAATTTGAAGAAATTGTAGCAATACAGTTGACTATCACGCTTAGGTCTCTGGCCAAGTACATTTGTTTCGAGAGAAAATCTGTGATGTTTCCAAGATGTTTATTCTACTGCTCTTTGTTTTCTTTCAGTGTTTACTCATTTATCTTTCATTTTTTTAAATAAGAAAACATTCATTCGTAGGGAAAAGAACCACTCTCCAGTTGCACGCGTTTATGTGGATTCTCTAGCCATGTTGGGTAAAAGAGTCCCGTCTTCCTTGAAATCACTGAGTCTGAGAGCAGGTGAGTTTAAAGTCCTCGGCGCCCTGTTCCATCCACCTGGGGACGGGCACAGCCAACAAAGGGCGTGAGAGAACCCAGTAATGATGGAGGCTGAGAGACAGTGCTGTGGGTGGGTAGAAGGGAGGAAGAGAGAGAATATCATCTTCTGATTTTTTTGTTTAGTTTTACCTAATTTGAGGTAAGTTTGAGTTTCTGGTTTCTAATACATTAAACAAACAAAAAATCTGATATTTGACAATGCTATTTCTTAATTATATTGCACCTATATATGTTTTGCAAGTGAACACACCATATATGTGCAATGTCATAAATATGCCTCCTTATTTCCTTGCTTCATAAATAATAACTTTTTAATCCAATCCTGTTTATGGTTTAGTTCTTAAACCATAGTATGTAGGAACGAGTATAGGCTTTTTTCTAATCACTCCAAATCCTCACCTGATAAAAAAAAAGAAAAAGAAAAAGAACAGCATGTGATTTCAAGTGTGATCTGATATGATATAAACCAAGTACTTGCTTTTCATAGAGTATGATACCGTTTTCAAGTTGGATTGTCTTCCAATTCACAAGTTTCATTCTATCCCAGCCTCATTTCCTCACTAACTTCATGTCTTTTTTAGAGAAATTATGTTGACATAAATATAATTTAACAGTGAATATTAACATCTCTGGCCAAGTACATTTGTTTCGAGAGAAAACTCATGATGTTTCCAAGACATTTATTGCTACTGCTATTTGTTTTCTTTCACTATTTACTCAAGTTTATTTTTCATTTTGTTGATCTCTCTTAAAATGACCTCTCGAAAAATCTTGAAATAAATATATTGTGTAGGATAAATTATATATTCATGCATATCACATATACACATACATACATTATATGTTTATGTATATTATTATTTATATTACAGAAAATGACTGGACAAAAAATAATTCTCTTTCAACGAATGTCTAAAGAAATACAGAGAAAATGTACATGTGAATAATATAGATGAGTAATCTATGCTATTTAATTTTCAATTGTCTTTTCAGTTGGTTATGAGAGTGACCTCAAAGACAGAGTCAATTTTTTTTCTTCCTTTCAATCCATGTGATAGCTAATTGGAGTATTAACCATTATCATGGTTCTTCTCTGTTTCCATGCATATGTTCCTTTGAAACCCTTGCTTTGGACAATGAAATGCAAATGTAAGCGGCCTTATTTCTGTGCACAAATTTTAATAGATTTCTGCCTGTCACAATAGTTGTGTAAATATTTTGAAGCCTTTAGTAACAAACTGAGTAAACCTGTTATTGCCAACTGGCATTGGGCATTGGTTTTAGTGAAAAAAATAACAGTTTGTTGTGTTAAGCCACTGAGATTTCTTACTGAAGTATAAAGTAGCCCATCCTAATTAATGAATGCATTTTTGCTACTGCATGTTTCTTGTTCTTTATTACAGCATTTACTGCCTTTCATCCCATTATGATATTTGCCTAAATATCTCCCCGTTAGATTATAAATGCCTCAATATCAAGCATAGAGCCTGGCATATAATAACCCTTAAAAATGTTTGTTGACAGAGTATAATAAATATACAATAAAGTGTATAATAGCACATCGTCATTCTGGTATCTTTTCTAGAAAAGGAAACATGTAAGACACAGCATACAAGGTAGAAGGTGTGTGGCAGGCAAAAACCAAGATGCAAAGTGATTAGGAAGCAATTCAATGTAAGGTCAGCTGCCTGGGGTTGTCTCCTGCTCTGTTGCTTCCTTCCCATGTGATCATGTGAATCCCCTGTCTTCTGTCAGCACGCATGAAACTAAGGCAAGCTAACTTGTCAGCTTGCAAGTTGTGTAAAATCTCATACTCTTGACATGTAGCAGATGACCAATATATATATATTTGCAACATGGCTGTAGAAATTATTTTATCTGCATAGTGATTTATTATCTAAGCAGTAAGTACTAACTTAAATATTTCTTAGTTTAGTTTTCGTTTGTTTGTTTGAATAGCACAGTGAAGATATAAATATTCCATTAAGTAAAAAGTAAAATTCTCATGGCTAAGAGAAGAGACTTCCCTCATGTTACATGAAGACTTGGAGTCTGCACAGAATCTTGGTCTCTAGGTTCCTCCCATATCATAAAGTATCTACATATCTACCAACAATGCAGGATCTTCGTCTTTCTCACTGATGCTATAATTTAACAATAGTTTACATATTTGATACAAAAAGAAAGGTAGAAGGAAAATGTCACTTAAAATATTTATATCAAAAGCATCAAAACATACTTATTCTCCATTAGTAGTTAAACAGAAAGCACTTTGATGAAAGAAGATTTAAGTCCCCTTTGAGGTGATCTCTCTTGACATTATAGATAACAAAGCACTTTGCTTGCAAGTACCACACACTCTGAAAATCATGTTACTGGCTACATTACAAAATTCAATTAGTTATACTATATTCTGCCGGACACCATTAGTTTCTACTGAATGAGCTTTCATATGGGCTGACATCTTCAAACACATGCTTTGGTGAATGCATATTGAAATACTTAAAGCATGTTACCCCATACATATTTAGTTGTACCTGCACATTAAAATTATATTAAATTACTAGGAAAACAGGAAAGTACAACTTACCTTTGATTATAGAGATAATTCCTCACACAAGAATATTAATTTCAGTGTTGCTGATAGCAATTTCAAATATTTTTCTTTGTGTGATTTCAGCACACAGTGTATGCTTCAGTAAAATAAAGCAAAGTTTTCCTCTCTGCAATGTGACCTTCGACAAACTTATAACACAATGTTCCTCTAGTGCCTAGTTTTGAATGATGCTTAGAGTTGGCATTCAATAAATAGCCCTTGATTGGCTGAAAAATGTTGCATCATGCCGTTAAAACATGAGCTACCAAGAGTTGTAAAACGATTTTTGTGATTTTAGTACTGAGCCTCCAGAATGTATTTTTTAGTTTCTGACTTTAAGATGATCCTAACAACAATGTCCTCATTCTAATTATAGCTTGGCTCTGATTTTGTTTTTGGCTTTGAACAATCCCCCTTTGTATACACGGTAAGTAAAGCATTACAAAAATATAGGACCAGGATTCTCCATTATAAACTCACTGCTAAAAGTCAGATGCTCAAAAACTATACACTGTCAAATTATTCAATCTACCTACTGGACCATAATTCTTCTCAATTGCTTCTCTTTACCTTGGCTGACTTCTCTGCATGTGGCCTACTGATTGACTAACTTTTGTTGATTTAACCTTTGTCCTGGCCAGCCCTGTCCCATTTTTGTCCCCTCTCAAAGAATTCTATTTGTTATTGCTTGTTAAAATCAGATTTTCCAGTATAAAAATAAGGCAGAAATCTCCACATAGCCCAAAAACTTTAAGAATAAGATGGAATTCAATAAGAAAAAGAATTTAGGTAATTTCTGCTTTTATAGCCTTGACCAAAGCTGAGAACAGGAGCCAGTTTTCAGCAAGCCTTGTTATGATGCTGACACAAGAAACCGTATTCATCAACCCTAGGTCTCTGGGTCTCAATGCAAAAGGAGAGTGAAGTGACCAGGAGTGAGATTTCTTCAGAGAGTAGTCAGTGTTCTATTGCTCTTCCCTGCTCAGTCCTTAGAGATTTGATGGGTGATGGTTTCTCTCTCATCTTAAACCATGACATGACCAAGAATATCTTTGATTATGTTGGACTTAATACCTGAAAAAAGTAAGAGTATACGTTAGCACCCGTAAATCATCGAGGAACCTATGGGGTCTGTCCAGTGTTGTATCTGGGAGTAGGGCAGAACAAGCCCTGAGAATGTGTTCAAAGAAAATACATGTGAGAACAAACAAAATTACTTTTTGTTCCCATTCTGCTAAGTTCAAAAAATACATGGATTTTCTGGTATGATTTCCATAGTTGTTTCTTCTTTCTCCTAAAACTTGGTACAGTCTTTTATTGGTTTGTGTGGAAAAAATAGTTTCTGATTTCCTAAACAAACATGAATGAGCTTTTGAGGTGTGCTGTTTGACTCTCCAATCATTAAATGTACCAGATAAAGGCTAAAGATACTTTAAAAAAATGTTTCATCTTATTTACTGGATATTCTATCAATAAGAATTCTCTATCAATCGGCCAGCACTAATGCATATGCATATTATAATAGTTAACTCCCTCAGAATGATGCCATCACCTCAAAAGGTTTGTTTTGTATTATTAAAATGATGTTGAATTTTATTCAGAATTATTTTGGTGTTGTTATTTTTATTGTATTATTTAAACGTAGAAAATTCATGTAACTTATGTGGTTATGGTGATTGAATTTCCCAAACACCAAATCAAGAAATGCAGTTTTGGGGTTCCATCCAGGTAAGAAAAAGTACCTTGGTTGCCCAAACATTGTCACTGGTTTAGTGTTTCTGGTTCAGTGCCTTTGGTCTAAAAAGCTGACATAGACAATATGGAAAATACGATGTGTACAGGGTTTGGATTATGTAGGGTGAATTCTTTTAAACACACTATCCATTAATATCAAAGCCTTGTCTTCCTCTTTTCTTGCTACTGCTTTTTGCTGATATTTTTTGACCTGAGTATTTATTTATTTATTTATGTATTTATTATTGCTATTCTCTTACAGGTGTCCCAATTTTCCCCTGTTGCTCTTTCTTACCCCTCTGCTCCCACAGTCAGTCCCCGCCCTGTTGTCCGTGGCCCTGTGTCATTCATACCTGTTCCTTCACTAGATCCTTCCCCTTCTTTCCACCATTATCCTCCTCCACCCTCTCCTCTGGTTGCTGTCAGCTTTTTCCTTGATCTGAGTAATTTAAAGTAAAACCTCCTTCATTAGATATTCTAGTACCTGGTTCATTTGCCTAATCATGGTGTTAAATTCCCTGCCATATTGCTAGCAGAGAACCTGTCCACCACATGGCTTATTCAAAATTTCATAACATTAAGTACATAGACCAGTCTATGATCATATTTCTTGGTCTTATTAGTCTGTAATAATTTGGCATTTGAATTCAACTTATTTTCACTGAATAGTGGTCAGTTGTTTTTCTCTGTCTGGGGTTTATTTTCTTATTTTCCGGGCTTATTATCATTCAGTACACTTGTGTTCTATTCTGCCATTTCTGTATTCTAACTGAGAAAAGGAGACATTCAGGAATAGTTTGGAACACTTGATCAAGCATTATCACAGTTCTTAATTATGCTTTGAAGGAAAGGATTCCAAATGGAAGTATTCATCTAAAAATAAACTAAGCATTATGGTAAAGAAGGTGTGAAATAGCCATATAAATATTTCTAATACTAATTCATTTGTTTAGTTTATGAAGAACATCATTAATGAGAAAGCAGCATGTTCTTTTTTTCCCAGTTTAAAACAATTACTGGAATCATTGAGCATTTATATGAAATGGCAGAAATCAAATAGATGGAGAACTAAAACACATCTATATGTTTCTATGCTTTAAAAAGTAGTCAAATCTAGTATAGCCAATGAATCCATGACTAAGTAAAGGGTATGAAGTGCTCTTCATCAGTTATAGATTAAGAGTCTGGGAAAAGAAAAAATGCTCCAAGAAAAAATGAACATTCTTACTTGACAGCTTCCAGGACCACATCAAAAATGAATCATTCTAAGAGAACATTGTCATTGAATGGTTTCCCCCTTGGCTCTGTTCACTAATTTTATCAGAGAGTTTCTTAAACTTCTCGTTTTAAGTTCTGGGTATTTAGGTTAATTGTCAGTCATTTTTATTATAGAACAAGGTAAGTTTATAAAATATTTTTATACTTTGCTTAAGGGGACTCATTAAACACAGCATTCCTATTTTTTAAATGTCCTCAAGCTTGACATTTGAAAATATAACCGAAAGCACAAGAGGAAAGTTTGATCTAGGTTTGGGTAGACTTGTTTTTTTGTTTTTGTTTTTTAATTTGTATCAAAAAGCTCCAAGTCCTTCTGGCTAGTTTTGGGGTTGTGATTTGTTAACAGGAAAAACAGACGGCCTTAAGATGCGTGAGGAAGAACAGCAAGTTTTGTCGGTCTCAGGGCCCAGGTAAATGGCCACTATTGCTGTAGGAAGGGAAGGAGAAACAAACCTCTTCTCCCAGAGAAATGGCATGGACAGTTCTGCACTGGATCCTCTATTAATAGCATTCAAGGTACCTTAGCACTAGAACAGAAGGGCAAACTTCCCACATGAGACCCAATACAGTAGAGATTTGCCATCACAGGGAGGAGACATAGGAATGGTGAGAAAGTCCCACCTATGAAGCCTTGGCATACAGATGCTGAGACTCATACTGGACCAGGGCAAAGACAACTGCCTCTGCCTGTCCACCAGCTTACCAAGCAGTAAGTAACAAGCATCCCTGGGGCTGGAGCAAGAGCCCTTCTTCCTGGAGAGAGACCCTCTGTGTTATACTTGTGCAAGGATAGCTGAATGCTCAGGTTGGAGCAGGAACGTTGAGAAAAACTCACTGGTAGTTTAGGTCCCACTTCACCCAGGATCAATCACTCGGATACCATGAATACTGTTGCACCCTGAAGATAATAATAGCAACAGCAACAACTACACTCAGCTCAACGCTGGACTAGATGACTCAACCCTTAACCAACATTCTGATGAAAGCAGAGCCAGGCTTGTTTCCAGAAATAAATACAAATTATTTCAGTATTTACTGTTCCCCACATTATATCAAGCATTCAATTTAAAGTACATGTTAACACAACAAACGGAAAAATATCTCTCCTACTTTTCAGAGTGCTTTTTTTAAATCAGAGATGGATTTTGAATTCTGTTGAATGGATTTTTTTTGTGTATGTCTATTGAGATGAGCATATGGCTTTTGCTTTAGTTTGCCAATATAGTAAATTCCATTGATTAATTTTCAAATGTTAAGACAAACTTGAATTCCTAAAATAGAATCCACTTGGTCATAAAATACATTTATATTTTTGGAATCAAATTGGTAAACTTTTGTTTAGAATTTTTTCATCTAAATTCATAAGGAACATTGACCTTTAATGTTCTTTACTTGTAATGGCTTTGATAATAGGTTTTTACTGACCTCATAGAATGAGTTGGAAACTGTTTTTTCCCCCTATTTTCTGAAAAGCTTTATGGTTTGTTGGTACTTGTTTCTTTAAATGTTTGAAAGAATTTACCTATGAAGCCATTTGAGCCTAAACAACTTTGTTCTTCTGTTTAGCTTTTCTTTTTATAGCTTTTAAATACAAACTTAATTTTAATAAATATTGATTTTGGACAGAGAAAAATTACATAGGATATATTAAGGGGAAACTGGGATCTGGGATATGAAAGGAAAAGTTTTTTCCTTTACATAATTGGCATGGCCCACATGAATATTCAAATTCTGTATATCTAGGAACAAATTGTAGCATAGGTAAATGAAGGAATGAATGCATAAATAACTTCCTAGAGTCTGAAGACAAAGGAAATTAACAACCCTGGTCATTATTTCAGATGCCAGATATTACATCTTGTTTTAGATCTACAGTTTCATTCAATAGTCTTAAATATTCAAGGGACATATTACTACCTATATTTGCATATGAAGAATCTGAGTAGCGTAAAAAGATTAAGTATCTTCACCAATGTGTCATTCCTGGTGAGAATTGAGTTGATCCTCAAACTCAGGTATATACAGCTCCAAAGATTGGGCTCCTTCCATCAAATTATCATATTAGTTATATTTTACTTGCTTGTTTGTTGCAAGCAAAATACAACCAGAGACATTGAAATAAAGAACAAACTGACAGTAACCAGAGGGGAGGGAGGAGGGGATAACAGAAAAAAAGAGAAAGGGTCATCAAGGAGCATGCATAAAGGACACGTGGACAAAGCCAAAGGGAGGTAGGAATGAGGGTGGGAGGTGGGGATGGGTGGGGCAGGGGAGAGTGGTGGGGGGAAATGGAGACAACTGTACTTTAACAACAGTAACAACATAATAAAAAATAAAAGTTAGAGATGAGAAAGATTATCATATTAGGAGATGAGTAAGTATCAGATAAACTTGCTCTGGCATGTGTTTTTTTTTTAAATTTAAGAACAGCTTTTGTGTCCTCATTAATAAGACAAGTTTACTACAAATACCTGATATTTTTTACCTGACTCACAGTGGTTCAGTTAGACTCTGGTGAGACTTGCACAAAAAATTTACTGTAAAGTGTTGTATGCAAATCTTATTCTTGTAGCTTTAAAAAAGTCTCAAGTTGCATTTCCAACACAGAAATTAATATGTGATCTAGCTAATACTTTATATTGTCGAGTTAATGAATTCATATACTAGCAAACAAACTTGATTATTTTTGTTTTTATAGGTAAACATTGCAAAATAGACTCATCGTATATCATATCCAACCTTTTAAGGTATGTTTCCATATTCATGGGAAGGTAAATAGTGGAGTCTTATTTTGGGATTTCCCAAACATTAAACATATTGACTCTGTACTCACACAACAGGTCACTTTATGAGGTGGATGCGGCTAGGAGCAGCCTGACTCATTGCTACTCTGAAAAATATCCCACGTGCTTTTGCTAAAGTGCCCTGGCAAGACTCGCCAGAGGCAGTGGTCACGACTAATGCGCACCTGCACCATCAGCCTAGCATCCCATCTCTTAATTAGTTTTGTCTGTTTTATGGTTCAGTAATTAAACATATTGTTATAAGTAACTAAAAAATAGAAGCCAAGAAGCCCATTTCCACAGCTGGCAGCCTGACACATTAGAAGTTTAATTGCTGAAATGCTGTCAGGGGCCAAATTCTTTATCATCATTTGCCTAACAATTACAAACGAGTGGGTGGGTAGAAGTGGCACTTCGGGTAACACAAGGATTCTTTTATGACTGATTCCCCCAACCCAAATATATTCTTTATAGTAGCTGAGCTGCCTGGGAGTGGATTTGAATAACACATTTTTTTTAAAAGCAGAAATTAATCTTTAAACCCGTAGTACTTGCTGCTACTAAAGAGATTAAATTGTAAGAATTGGTTTGGATACTTTCTCCAGATAATTATCAGATAAAGCGATAAGGGTTGCATACTATTCTCCACCAAGTCCCAGAGGAACAGAACATCTTTTTGTGAGCTTCTCCCTTCTACTATGAATGAAGATCTTTCTACACTGTCCTCTTTCTCTTAACTTAACCAACGACTGTAAAAATAACACACAGTCTTGATCTTGGGGTGCGTACATGCCCATCTCTGTAAAAGTATTACAGCTTCTTCTCAAAGTCAGATGCTGTTTCTAGCACCATTTAATTTGTATTCTGTTTCCTACACCTTACACTTATATAGTCATCTCTTTTATTTGCATAAAAGTATAATAAAAAATATTTTTCTGTACAGACAAGAAACTAGGTAACATTTGTCTCTACTATGCTGAGTAGGATCTTTTTAATAGGACTTCAGGGGGTTTTGTTTAGTTTAAATTATATTTTCTGAATATTAAAGTAATACATCTTTAGAACATTGGGAAAATGTATAGTTGAAATAATAAACATTATTCAATAGCTCAATCGGCATATTAGATTACTTCCCAGCATACACTCACTCCGCTCCTTCTTAGGGTACAATATCTTTCCTGCCTCACTGAATTTGGGCTTGGCCAGGATTTCCTTTGGCCTCCGGAATGGGGGAAGAAATAACATGTTGAATGTGGGCAGATGTGCCGTTTAGGAGCCAGAGCTTTCTGAGGCTGACTCCCTCCTCTTCCCTGTGTGCGTCATGGCATGGCCAGGCCCCAGAATGGCTCTTTTCTGTGAGCTCGGGTTCCGGAATGAAAGGCATGCAAACAGACCTGCACAAAATGCTGGCTCCAGTCCAGGCCAGATCCAGCCAAGTTCCAGCTGGCCTCTTTCTGAGTCTAAAATACATGTCTCTAATTATTTTAAAACCTGGAGATTTTGAGGTTTCTTATTATACAGCAAAATTGACATGTATGCCTCCACCTTTTAATGGAGATTTTCTGTGTGTGTATGTATACACACACACATGCACACACACACACACATAAAAAATTATGGTATATTTTCTTCCAGACATCCATTGTTTCCTTGTCTTTCTCAGTGTGTGTGTGTGTGTGTGTGTGTGTGTGTGTGTAAAAGATATGTATATTTAAGGGCATGCATAGGGTACATAAATATGCTATAGGTATGTGTACATAGGTATATAACAAATCACATCACACACCCATTAATTTAAAATAGATCTCCTGTTAGGTAATGAACCCAGTCTCATTTGCCTGGGACTTTCCTTGTTTTGCAATGGACTAAAAGTCCCTATCCTGGGACACTCATCAGTCTCAGGAAAAAGAAGACTGTTATCACCCTGCTTCTTGTTTTTATTACTTAAAAAAACACTTCTAGCTTAATAAACCTTGAATACAAACCTTCCAAATTCATTACATGTTCTCCTTAGTCTGTAGTAATTTCATAGTACCCCAATGCATGCACACACTAAACTTCCAATTTAACCAATCACCTAGTGTTAGATATTTATTTTTGTCACTTTTTCTTACCAATTTAAAGCAATTTTATGTATAATCTTAATTCAGTTGAAGGGCTATTTTTTCTTTTCTACCATAATTATTCATGACATAGAATTTTATAATTTGAGAAGCTAATTTTTTATGAATTCACCAGCTTAATTTTAAACTATTTAAGAAGATAAAATGTTTTGAAATAATAGCATACTTATAATTTATATCACAATATACTTTTTATTAAAGTATATGCATAGCAAATATAATTCGTTTAAGTCATCTCAATAGTCATCCAGCCATATGTTCTTTCTATTCAATATGTAAGCCTTAGTGTCTGCTCTCATTTGACTTTCAAAAGAAGTATATAAATGAAATATGCACATGTGAGAAATAAATTACAATATTAATAACATGGGACATGTAAAGTGTAATACTAGTAACAAGAGCTACATGGTTTTGAGGAAGTAAACAAATAGCATAGTTTAGTGTGGTCAAGGATATCTTCACCAAGGTAGGATATGAAGTTAAAAGAACATTAGACATGATATATAGAACTTACTATTTTTTTAAATTATTTATATGGTGCAAAATAAAATTAGAGCTGTATATAATAAAACTTTAATTGTGCAGTTAAAGATTGGAGTCTCTAAAGGAGAGATGGGTGTGAGTGGAGATGAAGCAAGGGGGGACCCTTTGTGAGAGAGAAAGCATCTAAGCTCGATCCCAAAGCCTTTTTCAGACATGGTAAATAAGCTATTTACAACTCCAATACTTACACCTATAGCAATAAATTTAATAAATAAAAGTGATAAAGTTTCCAAGATGAGTTTTGAATGTTTTTAAGAGGAAATATCCCATGCAAATAGCCTGACAGATAATAATATTACTATTGCATAAAAATAGACCTCTAAAAAGCCTTGTCAAATACAGGTTAATACGTTTATATTTAAACCATAGTTCCATCTTTGAATCTCTTCATTACATGCATATTATGTTTTAGACATGTTGTCTTATTCTTTCTGGTCTCAATAAAAGGGTTTATGTATTTTGATGTATAGTAATAAAATGGCAAATTTTAAGTCACTTTCCTGAGGCTTATGAAAACATAGTATTCCCTTTCGTGACTTAAAGAAACAACACAAAATACAGTGGTTAAAAAGTACCTTGCCAATTCTTGCAAGGAGATGACATTAAAAATATAATGCTACACTGCATGGAAAACAAAACAAAATAATACTCCTTTGTATCTTTATCCAAAGCAATTGTCATAGACAGGTGGGTGTTGATCATAACAAGAATGAAATCACTCCCAAACACACAATTTAAGTAAACCAAACAGCTAGCAGTAGTGACACTTATAGTTGTCACATGTGTTTCCCGAAGAAAAAATATCTTGTATAGAATATTTTCTGGATCAGGTTGCAGATTTATTAGTCATCCTCCAATACCTTGAGACCAATTCAATTTGTCAGAGCTCAATATCGTTGCCATTTTCCACAGAATCGTAGCTTTTAAATCATGGCCAACGTTGCAGCTAACCTTGGAGTGAAAACAAAATTTGTAATATTGCTGTAGGGCCCATGTCTCAAAGGATTTTAAATCATTTGAATAATCCATTTTTCTTTTTTTCCCTGGAGGTGTGAAAAGAGGACAGCTCCAAGCGTATGTAACATTGAGAGTAATGCTATTACATGAGCAGCTAGAGCATTCGATAGAACAGCTTGTTTTAGGCTTATTAAATGTTGGGTGTAAATAAAGAAAAACTGTGCACCTATAAGTTATCTATGTGATTGCTGAAAGAGCTGTTTAAATTTGTTTACCTGCTCAAACTTATGGGAAGGCCACCCTGCAAGGGTCATCTTAAAAACAGACAACCAAAAATACACAGGGAGTGACCAAAGAGATCGGAAGTGGCTCCTAAGCCAATCAAAAATCCTCCTCGTTATTCTGAAAAAAATGTAACACATTAAAGATGCACCTAATTTATTTTCATTAGGGAGTTTACATACTGGAAGAAGTTCAGATTCAAGGTCCATTTTCTCACACTCAAAGAATTACATAGATTGGGGCATTACACACATTGCAAATAAAAATGTAATTATGCATTTGTTTTAGTTATCCAGATAGTTTAAGTGAATCACAGTAAGTTTTGACTTTTCTATTTTACTGTCTTACTATAGAAATACTAAAAATGATTCATTTAAAAATTTTCAGGTCACTTTTCTGCCTATTAAAAGGTTTAAGTTGAGCATCCAGCTGCAGTTCCAACTGTCACGTAATTGCCGCTGCCTGAGAGATCTCAAGCAGGGATCACCCAACAGAGACAAGTCCACACAGAGAACCAGAAGAGGTAATGACAAATTCATGTTTTAAGCCCTGAATTTTAGGATGGTGAGCTATTCAATAATGGGAACCTCAAAGCTGACTCAAAGGTTAGTTTTCTTATTCCTTATTTTCATTGAGCTATTGATCAGCATCATTTAATATAGTTGATACCTTCCTTTCCTTGATATACTCTTAGCTTGGCTTCTAGTACAACATGCTTTCTTGGATTTCTTTGAACTTTCTGGTTGATATTTTGGTCACTTGTGCTAATTCATCCTCTTTTGTCTAACCTCATAATGTTGGAGTGACCCCATGCACCATTGCTGTTCCCCCTATAGATCTACATTGCATTCCTTGGGAATCTTGGTCTCATAAATTTAAATACCAACCATACATTAACTTCCATATTCATTCCTCCAGTCCACAATTCTCTGCAAGACTTTCCTAATAAATTCAATGGCTTCCATGATATCTCTGACTTTGTACCCAAAACTGAACTCCAAATATCTGCCTCAAAATCTGTCCTATGCATAGCCTTCCTCATCTTAATTGCTAGCAACTCCATCTTTCTAATTGCTCAGGTCATGTATCTTATAATTATCCCTTTTCTCTTACACCTCATACTTAAAACAAAACTCCACCAGGAACTATGTAAGGGTGATAGATAGTTGCATGGTTATGTACTGTCTCTTCAAACTCCTGCTTCTAAATGACACATACCACTTCTTCCCAAAGCCAATTGTTTGGAGCTAATCATCTTTACTTGTAAAATGTTGGCAAATGTGAAGGAGTAGATGAACTATTTGGGAAACACCACTCTCTTGACCATAATGCCTTTTTGGTGTGCACAACACACTACAGTATACAAATTTTGCATATTGTTTCACTTAGTTTTCTCTCAGACTCTCAGTTTACAGGGTAGGCACTGTTGTCCCCAAGAAATATTCAAGTGATCACACGTGCATCCTGCACTCTGATTCCTCTATCAGAGGAATTTAGAAGGGTCGTTAGACCCTTCTAATGTGCTATACTGAAGTATGGCTATGTAGGCATACTGTAAAATAGGTCTTTATTCTTTATAATTAAGAGCAGCTCATTGACTCACTTTTAGGTGTTCCTGATAATGAAATTCTAATGGTGAAACCAATCCCTTTAAAGGATAAAAAAATGAAAAATATTTGCATGGACTTATCCAATTGTATATCTCTTTGACTTTTAATGTCATAATTTAGGAAAAAATAACTCTTAGCCAAGAAATGGCAAGAATGTGCAAAATAGTCATATAATAGACAAAATATTTTCATATTAATATTTGTACATTTTTAAATACTCAAATAAAAAGTTCCGAGTAAGACTAATACCTGTAAAAATGTGCTTTCAGAGTAGATTATAGATATTATGAGGCCTCAAGTTTGCAAGATAACATTTTTCATTGGTAATTATACTTTGTAAACAAATAAGAGCTTCTCTGGTTCAGCCCATTAAATATGTATATAAGTTAAAAGCTACTTTTTAAGCAATAAAAGATCAGCCCAAAAGATAGGAAAAAGACTGGTTCTTAATATGTGCATTTGAAGATAAGAGAAGTCACATGAAAACTCTACTTATTTCAAATAAAAATTCTGAGTCTGCTGCTGGCCTAACAGAGGGTGATATAATGACATCATTAGATTCATCTGCTCACTGAAATGCTTTTGTAGCCCACAGGTACAGTTTTTGCTACTTGACTTCAAAAAACAGCTTTGAAATATGTCCTAAAAAATTGAGTAAATTTCTAAGTATTCTAAGTCTCACTATGTGAGCATGTTCTGACATAAATAATGAATATGCTCAACACTGTATTTTTTAAGTGAAAAGAATAATATTTAGAGTATAGCTTTGGTTTCATCATGCCTGATTTAAAAAAATGAAGATTGTGTAAATTTATATCTTATCTCTTAATTAGACAATCACTCATCTAGATATTTTAAATGTAACTAAAATATATTATCTTAAAAATATCCTAAAATTATACTACATATTTTCTGAGGTTGAGCATCATGTCTGATTCATCTCAAAATCACCTATACCCATTAGTCACTCATATAGACAGAAACTAAAAGTAATCACATTTATATCTTCAATTAAACACTCCAAGATTTCACATGCCAACAAATTTGTATACACCTATGTGTTTGTAACCTATTTCATAGCCTCTCCAATGGAGAGTTTTAGTTGGAATTTGTGGGAGGGGGGGCTGTCCCACAGAGCTCTCTCAGCCACTGTGGATAAGAATAAGTCTACCAAGATATCATCTACTTGGGGAGGAAAGGCTAATCAGTCTCTCAGAGGAGAAAGGCCTGGAGCACCACTTTCTTTGGGCTTTTATTGAGTTTAGTTTGCATAGGAATACAGGGCATATATGTAAAGCTCATCAATCATTGTCAGGCAGTAATGATCAAGGAATAGATAACATTCAAAGAACTATAAGGGCTTATTCTGAGTCAGGGTCAGATGGATAGGGTGATGCCAAAGGACCATAAAACTTTGGTAAACAAACTCATCTTATGCTTGGACCCTTAACATTTAAATTGAGGGCATTCTTAGCAAAGCCAGTTTCACAGGATTTTATGCAATCTTTCTTAGGCCTGATCACCCCTGGGAACTGGCCCGTTCCAACACAGGGCCGCACCCACCTCCGACACTCTTTCAGGCTTAAGTCAGGCAGGGGAAGTAAGGCAGCCAAGAGATTAGGAGACTTCTTACAGATAGAATGAGGACTCAGGCTATAATAGAGCCGAGGGGTGAAGGTCCATTACCCCTTTTCTATAGGTTCCTAAGTCCTTCCCTGATAGTCCCTTTGCAACTGTGCCTGTCTTAGGTTGTTCCTCCCTTGAGGAATCTTACCCATCATTGGCTAACCAGTCATCTGCCCAGGCCAAACAGGGGGATATGAGAGAGGGGATAAGTTTTGTCTCTTTAGTGGCTTATGTCCCTAAGGCTTTTTTACTCAGCCTTAGCAATGGGAGGTTACCGCTTCTGAAACCAGGCAGGGTGGTTCCCAACAGGGATTACCATTTGAAGATATCAGTGTTATGAAATCAGTCTTCCCCTACCCTCACCTCCAAAGTAATTCTATTTAAACTAAGACTTGATACCATCATTTAGTTTTTAATTTAGGAACACCTCAATCATAGTAGTACTTAATTAGTTCTGACTCTTGAAGGTAAATGAACTCTTCTATGACATCTTCCCCTCCCATATAAAAACCTAGGTCTGATAAGATTTCCAGTGTGTTTATGTCTGTCCTATAGTTTCGCCCCCTTTCCTTTATGTCCTATTGTCTATCACAGACACAAGCATAGAATCAAAAAAAATCCAGCAGCTGGCTCTCCGAAATTTACTATTCCCAGAGAGCTTAGTAATGCTTACATATATTTAAGGCCTGCCCCAAATTTTACCAACATGCTCAGCTCCTGAGTGTCACATATTGCTAAAAGTACCTTGGGGGAAAGTTGTAACGACTGTTAAGTACACATATTTTTCATAAATAACCCAGGGAATTTCATTTGCTGGTGTAATGCACACTCTCATTCCTAAAAGCGAAAATTCCCACTGCACCTTCACTCTCCCGGCTTTATGAACACATCTCCATTTGTGATGACAACTGCTACATCAATCACAAAATTTGCATTCAGTTTATGTCATACAAGTCAGCGTTGGAGTTGTCTAAGCATTGCTTTTCCAAAGTGACCATACGTGCATGTCTCACTACTAAACACCAGAACTTACCATGCTTCTTGGCATGTGGCACGCATTCAATAAAATATGTTAATGAGATAAGTAAAAATGAAGATATTAAGTTGAATTTTACTACATATAACAAGAACTATCAGAACAATGTACTAGCCTTATTAGTTTTGAACTCCATGATCCTCATCAATAACTTGACATACCACATAATACCTCCCATAATGTTGATGGAGGATTAAGTAAATTATGCACCCAACTCACCTGGTTTCTTCTACCTGACACATTGAAGAACTCAACAGACATTTCAAACAAACAATAGCATCAACAACAACAACAAAAGTTATACAGCATAAATTTTAGAAATTCCATTGAAGAAGAAAGCTAAGAAATGATTATTTTCCAAATTGTTTATTCTAATACCTTGAAAAGATAATATTTGTAAGAAATACTTGCTCCTGCTTTCATAACTACACAAAACTTTGCTATGGTATCTCTTCCAGATTCTATCAGTAAACAATAAACAAAAGGAAAACAATGTAATCGGTATACTTGAGCTGAACAGCAAGTTTAAAATATGCCTTATTGGGTCCTGGCCAGGTTAACTCAGTTGGTTAGAATGTCATCCTGATACCCCAAGGTTGCAGTTTCAATCTCTGTCATGGCACATACAAGAATCAAGAATGAATGATAAATAAGGGGAATAACAAATCAATGTTTCTCTTTCTCCCTTCCTCTCTTTCTAAAACTAACTAAATACATAAGTAAACAAAGCAAACAAACAAATAAATAAAATATGCCCTATTAACTTCACAAATTTACAAGTAAAAATGTGGTATACATGTTCTTAATTTCTCTGGCATACTACTTGTATACCAGCGATTTTAGAATGTTTTTCAAAAACGAGTGCTGAAATAACTCATTCTCTTTTTAATAAACACTGATAATAGTGTCTGCTTTAGTTCTTCCCAAAGAGCTAGACACATACCTATTATTCCAGGGCTCAGGGCAGTGTTCAGAAGAGTACTAGGCTTCCTCCCACATTCTCAGTTGAACTCATATCAATCTCCAGGGCCTGGAAAAAATGAAATGACTGATTTAATTCAATACATTACAGAAGAGAGACTATAACTTTTTAAATATGATCATTTAAAAATAAATTTTAACCTTTTTTGTGATTTCTATCCTTGTTACCTAGTTTATTTGAGGTGCTTTCCTTCTCTCTCGTATGTTTTTCCCTTGTGAGTTCTCAGAGTATGAACACGTCTATCCTCCCTTCCAGCCTTTATAAACTCTCCCTGAACTTTTCTCCTTCTTTATTCAACCTTCTTGAAAATATCTTTACTTGCTAGCTTCTTTTAATCAGCTCCCAATTTTCCCTCATTAACCACTACATTAAAATACCCCTGGTAAGATCATGGGAACAAAAAAAGAGAATTGTTTTGAACAGAAAGATTGCTAAATACCATAGAGAGGACAACAAATGAAGAAATTGATACATAAAGAAATCAGAAATGACTTGACCTTTTATAGTCTCCCCAATGATCTTACTGCCTGTGGTTAGTGGCCCCTCTTCCCTTTGTCCATATCATTGCTAGAGTAAGATTTCTGAAATAAAACATCTCATGTATCAGTACAATAGTGACATTTTTCAATAGTTTTAATCTGCACATTAAAGTTCAATCTCTTTAATACTGTGCATAAGCCCCATTATAAAGATCTTGCTTGCCATAAGCTCCTATCAGTTGAGTTACAGAATAATCAAATTCCTACTTGTTCTCTACAAACGACAGGTGATCTCATGCTCTGTGTTTTGGCACATCAGTGTCTGGACATCCCTGTGGTCCCCTTTCTAATTGGCAAATTCTTTTCCATCATGAGCTATTTTACTCAGAGATCACTGATTCCACAATTTCTTGATTCTCCTGACAAATTTATTTATATCCTTTTCTTTCTGGGCACTCAACTCCCCCTGTGGCATGAGTCATTATTTGTTTCCTTGGTTTTACTGAATGCAGTGTGAGCGAGCCAGCTCTAGGCAGGTAGAGTACCTTTGCTCTTGTGTACCTGGGGCACACAATACTGATAAAAAGATGGCATTCAGAATGTGCTAAACTGAACTAAAAGATAGCAGGTGGCATTTCACTTGCAATAATACATTATGTAATGCATAAATTATTTGACTATTCACTAATATTTAAGAGTGTATGGGTGCAAATAAGTTGGAGTCTGAAGGACACTGACGTGGCTTGAGCATCCTGGTCAAGTTGCTTCATTGCTTTTGTCTCTGTCACCTCATTTGCTACAAGGGAATAGTGGTTTTCTACCTCACAGTATTGTTCTATTAATAACTTCCATAAAAACGTATCACATTGAAGACACAGTAGGTGCTCAAAAGATGCTGACTCTTCCTACCCTACCTTGTGCTGTGCCTTTGTATTCAATCACTAGCTTTTCTTTGATACTAAACTTCCTTAACACAAAAGGTATTTGATAACATGGAATAGAAAACCAATGGATATATAAATTTTTAAAGCTTAAATGCTACAAAAATCTTCTATATTGAGCAAATCATCAGAGAATTCACATTTCTAAGATCTTTGAAAACCAGAACATCAGCCTGTGGGCCAATCAGCCTGCTCTGGGTGTGCAGGCATTTGTTTTGGAAGGACTCACAATGGGATAATTACTTACTCACTTTAACAGCCTTGGCTGTAGCTACCATTGAATCAATGTAAGTTAATGTAGCAGATCCATTTTTTCATTTTATTTAGTTTTCTTATAAAACAGTGAAAGATAATGAGCAATAGAAGATGAAAGCACAAATGTACACACACATGTCTGAAGGAAAATACTTCATCTTCTCACACTAAATATGAAGTAAATGATGCAAAACGCAAGATACATTTTGTGCAGTATTTCTCCCAGACACTAAATTTAGAAATAAATCCAAGCTATGACTAAGACTATGAATTTAGCTAGATTTTAATGCTACAATAAGAAACTTACAGTCTGGGAAAATATCCAATACAAGCAAACAACTGTAAGTTTCTTTCTTCCTTTCTTTCTTTCTTCCTCTCTTCCTCCCTTCCTTCCTTTCCTTTCTTTCCTTTCCTTTCCTTTCCTTTCTTTTCTTTGCTTTTTTCTTTCTTTCTTTCTCTCTTTCTTTCTTTCTTTTATTTTTTTTTTATTTCAGGCTACCTCAGAAGCATGCTACCTTGTTCATTAATCCAGCCAATCATGGAATCAAACAAACTGCTTGAATTAAAGACATAAGAGACCCTTCAGAAGTCACAGACAATGAATCACTGGAGATCAAACAAAGAAGATACTTTCCATTGGAATCAGTACTTAACAGCAATAGTAGAGAACATAACCATCTTCTTAATGTCAAATATAAAATAAAGTGTAATGTTATCTTGTAAAATTCATTTTGTCATGATGACATTATGGATTAAGGTTTTATTTGTCAGTCTTGGTGATAATAAATGAAGAGACTGATAGGCAATTTTACTCCCTCACGACTATGCTAAAACAAAAACAAAAACCTTAAATAAATCTGCAATTAGGTTAACATTTATATTTATCTGTACCAATACATAATTTATTGATTTTGCCAATAAATTATTCAAGTCACTCATTGGTGACAGGATTGCTGTGTCACACAGCTATGGAAACAAATGGGAAACAATGGAAACAGCAGAAAGAAGTGTCAGTTCCCATGAGTTTAACCACTTTGCGGAATGTCAAGTCTGCAAGCAGGTGATAAAAGTGAACAGAATCATATATAAAATTTAACATATATGTAGGGATGAGGCCGCATCCCTATATATTCCCTCTATAGACAAGGAATATGAATGTAACCAATAATGACATCTAATATCAAAATCACCTCAGATTTTCAGATTCAAAATATCAATAATGAAACACTGAAAATACTCTTAGCAATGCACATCTTGCCACAAATTATAGGTTACAAAACATTAGAAAGAACATAGAAATCTATAGTTTACTAGATTGTGTATATATGATAACAAATTAACTTTGGAAAATGTGTTAAAATCTCTGGGAAACATATTCTCCCTAAATATTAGAATATCCCTCATGAATATAGAAAAATTATGAAATGTACATCCATATGCCCATTACCTCAATTACATAATTTTTCACATTTTTCATATTTATATCTTCAACTTTTCTAAAATATTTAAGTGAAATATTGGTATTATGAATCTCCCCTATGAATATTTTATTATGCTTTTCTAAATAACAACATGTCATTACTAAAAGCAGCACCCTATCACATCTAACAAAATTAATAATTATGACACAATTATTTATTCATTGATATAATCTAAAATACACTTTGCATTAAAGTTCCCAAATACCCACAATAATGTCTCTCTGCTCCTGTTGGCCTAGTTTGGTCTGCTACGACAAAGTACCTTACACTGCGTGGCTTGTAAACAACAGAAATTCTTTCTCATAGTTCTGGAGGCTGGGATGTCCAAGATCGAGACACTGGCAGAATCAGTGTCTGATGAGGATTGGAGCCCACTTCCAGGGTCACAGATGGCCTGTCTTCTTGATGTGTCCTCACATGGCAGAAAAGGGGTCCCTTTAATAAGGGCACTAGTCTTATGTATGAAGGCTCTGCTTTCATGACCTAATTACCTCCCGAAGTTCCTACCTCCTTATACCAGTTAGAGAGTCAACATGTGAATTTTAGAATGAAACAAACATTCAGTCTCAAATCCCTACATTTTGTATAATGTGGAAGTTCAATTTAAGGCTTCTCTTTGATTCAAGGGAAAGATTTTGGGCAAGAATATATTTTGTATTTCCTATTGCATCACACAGGAAGGTACACAATGTTTTGTCTTCCCAATCGCTGTGCCGCCAAGTTAATCACCATGGCTTTAGTCCTCCCTTGTAGAGTTCTATTTTTTCCTTTGATACTAGAGATACTGGGTGGGGTGATAGTTTTGTATCCTGAGAAAAATGTGTTCCCATCAACTTTTCATCCACGAGCCACAAAATGGTGATTTTTCTAAGACTTTCTTTCCTTCACATTTATTGGACTGTATACTCTTCTGTAAAAAAAGAGTTTTCCCATATCAAGTAAAGCTATTTGGTGACTAGAAAGGAAGAATAAATATTTCATTTATTCCTCTTAACTAACAATTTTTAATGTATAAATATGATATAAAAGCTACTTAAAATGGTGACAATATGTTTTATTTGATTATAAATGGCTTTCTCTTTTTTTATGGCCTCATAGATTTTATATGTTTAATTTTTCAATTAAATGTAGCACTTATTCTATTTTTAAAATTTTATTGAAGTATAGCATACAATAGAAAAATATGCATACCATACATAAGTGCACAGCCTGATAGGCTTCACAAAGCAAAACATAACTGTCTATCACCCAGATCAAAAAGAGAACCCAAAACCATTCCATTCCCTTCTTTAGTCACTCCCCAAAATATCTACCATTACTTCTTAAATCACCACTTAGCATTGCCTGCTTTTGAACTTTATGAGTGTGAGCTTTTGCATTATGTATTATTTTGTGTCTGGATCCTTTCATTCAACATTATATTTTTGAGATGTATCCATATTGTCATTTGTTATAGTGATGCATGCATTCTTATCGCTGTGGTCTTCTATCCCAGTTTTGGAATATGCAACAATGTATCCATCCATTCTGCTGCTTTGGAGGATGGGCATAAGTTTCCTGTTTTGAGTTATTAAAAATAATGTTACTGTGAACTTTTTGCACAAATAGTCTATTACATAGGTATGTGCTTTTCTACTGGGTATGTATATAAAGTACAGATACTTACTTCCATATATGTGCAAGTAAATAAATATATTTTTTTCCAACACTGCCATCAATGATATATGAGGGTTCCCAACAATTTGATGTTTTCCTCCTTTTTTTTATTTCAGCCATTCCAGACAGTGGTATCACCATGTGATTTAATTTGTATTTCCCTGATGACCAATAAGACTAAAACATCTTTTCATGTGTCTACTGACCTTTTGCAAATTTTGTGTGTATGTTTGTGTGTGTGAGCACACATGTATGCAATGCCCGGATAATATTTTGCCTGGACTATTGTTAGGTTTTCTGTCTTTCATATTAACATACAAGATATTTGTAGAAGTTGTTCTGAATATGAGTCATTAGTAATATATACACGTTAACAATACCACCTCTCCACACAAACATTGTGTTCCATTTTTGCTATTAATGGTATCATAACCTTAAAATAATCTAATTTTTCAAAGTTTCCCTTACAGTTAGTTATTTAGTATGTGTTAAAAAATAT
This sequence comes from Trachops cirrhosus, assembly GCA_028533065.1. Classification (NCBI taxonomy): domain Eukaryota; kingdom Metazoa; phylum Chordata; class Mammalia; order Chiroptera; family Phyllostomidae; genus Trachops; species Trachops cirrhosus. Next base: position 22,882,514 of record CM052549.1, read on the forward strand.
TTTTCTACCTGGCTCAATGGGTTGAGTGTGGGCTACAAACCAACGGGTCACCAGTTCAATTCCCAGTCAGGGCACATGCCTTGCAGACCAGGTCCCCAGGTGGGGCTGTGTTAGAAGCAACCACACACTGACATTTCTCTCCTCTTTCTCTCTCCTTTCCTCTCTCTCTAAAAATAAATAAATAACTAATATTGTAAAAAATTTTTAAAAATATTTTCCTACTCCAAGACCACAGATACTTCCCTGTGTTTTCTACCAAAGTTCTATTGTTTTATCATTCACATTTGGTTGTGAAATATATAGAATTATTTTTTCCATTTATGCATCACTGGATTTGTTTACCAATATTTTGTTTAGGATTTCCTATCTTTTAAACATTAGTTTTCTCTATATTTCTAGGGTAAACACCTGGAAGTGAAATCACCATGTCAATGTTAACTCTGTAAAAAACTGACAAACTGTTTCCAAAGTGATTGTGCTATTTGTGTTCTCAGTAGGAACACCTGAGAGCTCTAGTTCTCCAACTCTTCACCAA
>CM052549.1:22883548-22975340 GCA_028533065.1 Trachops cirrhosus
AAAAAATCATGTGTTTACAAAATTAAAAATAAATACCACAAAAATCTATTAAAATAACATATAATTTGAGACAAACTAATCTAATACTGCAAACTTTTGGCTTGTAGATTAACATCTTGTGAATTCACAATGTAACTCAGTACCAATAAACTTAGCCTTGGAACAAAGAGAAAATTTAAATGCATTTAATTTCACAACCCAAATATAGATCTTTTGGGGTAGACTGCCAGCAGTTTTCTTGGGTCAAAGAAAATAAATATTGTACCACTCCTATCACAAAGACAAAAAGAGAAGCCAGCATTTTCAATTGCATATAAAATGGCTTTTATTCAAATATTCAAATAAGCAGCATCTTCTTCCTACAAAGAATGAGTCTCCCCTCTAATTAGAGTATAAAAAATATGATGGATATAATATAAAACGTGACCATCTGCATTTCTCAGTCTTGTCTTTTCCAGTTAGAACTTGCAGGTGTCTTTTAAACAATGATGAATTAGAAGGAAGGCTCTTTTTTTTATTCATTTGCCCGTTAACTACATTTATGATAATAATTCATTTGCATTTTTAATTTCCTCAGCTCTAAATGAGCACCTCTGAACCACTTCCTAATTATTTTACAATTTTCTTGTATTGTTCATTATTCATGCTCTCTATTTACTAAATAAAAATGACTTTTCTTCCAAAGGACATTTGCAACTCTTATTATGCCAAACATAGATCATTTGGCTTCACAGGAGAAATAAAGCATAAAAGAAAACATAGGGACATAGCATTCAACCAGTAGCAATTAAATGGGCATACCTGTTCACCCATCATATAGAACAGAGTATAGGGCAGGGTGTATAATCTGGTGTAATAGAAACAATGTTTATTATTTTTAAATTAATGTCATAAAGCTTTCTGTTTAACTCACGCTCTTGGAGAGTGGCACTACAGAAATGTGAATGAACTGTTGACTAGTTGGCAATGAAGATACAAACTGATGTACAGACTATGTATGTAATTATGTTAGAAAGCACATATGTTGTAAATGATATTGTGAAAGAGCTTTCCAGCAGATAGCTACCTAGGTTATTTAAAGGTTTATTCAAAGGCTATCTTTAATATGTTGTTGGAGCCAGTTCCTACTGTCTTATGAGAACCCATGGTTCACATCTTTTCCAACGTAATGTTTAGTGACATCATTAGTAGCCTGAAATAGAGACCATGGTGAAAATATTTACACCATGGAAATTGTCAAATACTATCAATGAGGAGTAGCTTGTTTACTAGTGTGCCACTGCCTATGAGGCTTGGCGGAATTCCTTTTCCTTAGTTAAAAAAATGTAAGCAAAACAATTTTGAATAGATCATATTTTAAGGAGGCTGGGTAATGATGCAGTTGAAATCAGAGATTGAAAGGGCTGGTGGTTAAAATGAAGTTGAAGGAAAGATGAACAGCATTATCTCTGGCCATAGCTTTATTGATTTGCTTTTTCCCTACATGTGCAGACCCAACTTCTGTGGGTAATTCCCTTTGTTTCCTTTTAAAGGAATGACATGGCCAGATAAATTTATATTATAAAATCTGCTGCTGCTTTTCTCTTACTTCCCTGGAATGGATCCATGATATGTCCATATTAGAGTGAATTCATCCTTCGTAAATGAATGTGTTATAGTGAGAATTGGAAGTGGTTTCATTAAGCTACTTAATTAGAAGGGAAGCATATATAATAAGTTAGGAACCAAAAAAATCAGAGTTGAGTGAATTTTTTGAAAATTCAAAATATTGTTCAAAATATGTATATACTATATATATAATATTCAATATATAAGTGTAATATATATTACATATTAACATACATTACATATTTATATATTATATAAATGTATTATATATTTGCATGTGTGAGTAAATATATAAATATATATAAGTGTAAATATATATATAATTGGTTTTGCCTATGGTATAAGCATGACTTAATTTTTGTATGGAGTAGTTTATTTAGTGTATCTATTTTCCTCTGTGAATATATTATATATACAACATTGTATATATTATATATATTTTCCTCTGAGCTTGTCACTTATCCCTCAAGAGGCAATTCTTGTCAGAATCTTCTTAGTACAGAGGAATGAATATGGGTTTTCTGACGACTGAAATTTAAACAATTTGGGGATCCTTCCTTAAGGAAAATGATACCAAATTATGAATAAAAAACTAGTTGTAAACTTGAATATTTAATTAGAATGCAAAAAATTACTACAAATCATGCATTTTAAAACTGACATACCAGTAAGACAAAAACAGAAAACTACAATAATTTTTAATTAATTAATATTCTGGCATACCTCTATAATATATCTCCCACTTAAATGGAAGCATATTCATGTATTTCAAATTTAGCAGGTGTCTTAGATGCAACACTGAAAAACATATATTGAACATGGAAATCTCGTAAATCAATCCAGACAATTAGTTTTCTACCCCTTAGAGAAGTGCATCCAATTGATGAAGCTGTAATTACCAAAAATTTTTAATTAATAAAATATGCCTATTTATAACTTTAGTATACTACTATGTATTCTGTTTTCTGAAACTGCACACCATGATTAGAATTTGTCCTCTGTGTTCTTTCTCTGCCTGCTTTGGCTGGGGCATTCCGGACAAATGACATACATATGTGAGAGTCCCATAGGCATAACTAGAATTTGAAATGTGTTGTGGCATACATAATATGGGCCAATACTAAGATTCTTAGTATTACCTACAGATAAAGCTCTTTCTTTTCCCATCAAATTGTGAAAGTGGATTTTATGCTACTGGCCACAAATCTTTTCTATCACCCAATTATTCTCTTTTCTAGATTGCACAACTCAGATTCCTTCCATATTATCTCATATCACAAGTTTCTGACTCTAGTCATTAAAGTGATGATTCTTCTCATTATGGCAAGAAATAATGACTGATACCCACTCCATGGCAAGCACTGATAAAGATAAAACATGAGCAAGTTTCACTTCCTCATCTCTAAGAATTTAGAACTGAATGAGAGGTAGAGTAGTTAGATGTTGGGCGAAGTAATCCTCTATGATTAAATCATATTTTAGAAGAGGACTGGTGGAAAGGAGGGAGTTTGCCACATGCACCTCAGGAGAGGGAAACGTTCAGGCAGGCGAGTAGCAGGTGTAAAGGCTCCACAGCAGAGGCCCTAAGCATGGAGGTTAGTGGGTCTGGAATAGAGTGAGCAAGGTAGTGGGGAGATAGAAGGAGAGCCTAGATCAGACTTGTTAAAGTTAGGGGATTAAAGTCATGTACCAGCATTCTACTACTACATCTTTTAGCTATGATTTTCTGCACTATGCGTGCTCACTGTGGGAAACTTGGGTGGACAAAGGGACTGAAAAATCACAGGCTAAAGATGTGCTGTCACCTTAGGATGCCATATGATTAAAAGTTTAGTAATCAGAATATTACATATATTTATCAATACTTTTCAGATCATCTGAACACATTAAAATAGAGAGTAGTATCCAATACTTGTGAGGTTTTTATTTCTAATAAGCTCCCAAATGATGCTGATACTGCAGGTCCAAAATTATACTCTGAGTAGCAAGGGTTTATAATGATATCTGTGTTAATTTGAAGATGCAAGTTAAAATACTTGTGCTAAGGGACTTTAAACTAATCTCACAAACACCAAGCTTTGTGTATATACATATTTCTCTATCCTTAAAGGATACATAAAGTTGAAAAAATTCAAAAGCCTTTTTTCCCCTTCTAGAGACCTGTGATTTGGGCTGTACCCACCAGATGGTAATGGTGCATTCAGTCACAACACACAGACCACGGACCAGAACATGGAATGCATGGCTACAGGAAAAACATCACCAAGTTAACTCAGTGTCCTTTATGAGCTATTTTTAATAAACAAAAATTACTATCTTAAATTAAAAATGAGCCAAAAAGCCAGTTCTTCACAATATATACACTTCAGAATTCTATAAATATCTGTAATCAAAAGAAAAAAAACAAAGTACCTATTGATCCGTCTTCTATATAAACATTCATTATTCACTCTGTCTAAAAAAGTCTCAGTGGGTAGAGGGACTTGCGCTGTTGTCAAAGTGTGTAACTGGCTCTATATCTTCTGCAATGAGTCTCAGCTTAAAGCAGCTCATATAGCCCATCTACCTAAAACAGGGTCAATCATCCTTAATTAATTTATATGCTTCATCAGTGAGAAGCATCCATTTGATTTATTAATAGATCTCTGGAGAGCAAATTAGCTTCCTTGGCAGTTCCTGACGTGCTTTGAATCACAGTACTAACAGAAATTTCTCTTGCTAGCTCTCTATCTGGCTTTGATGAACCAAATCCTTTAGAGTAAAGAAAAGATTTACACAATAGCAGGAGTATGGTGACAATGGCAGAACTGTAGAGATTTTACTTATAACCTAACTCAACATTATCACTTGTTTCTGTTATGAAAATAGTAGCCCAGGAAATTTAAGTGACATACACCAATTTCCAATATTGGCTGAAGGTGAAACCCTGGATTTCTGGAACCACTGTTCTATGAGAGACACACCCAGTTTCTCACCAGTATTCAAAGTTGATATGTGTCATGTTCCTTAATATATCATAACTATAAATGCTTGAAAACATAAAAGTATACATTCCAGTGAATTACATGAATTCCATAAAAATACAGCATAGACTATAAGTAATTGATGCCATTATTATTATGGCAATAATCACATCTTTGCTCATAACATGTTTTCATTATTCTAAAGAAAAGCATTGTTGTGATATCTAATGCAGTATATATCTCACTAATTGCAAATGTCACATACATGTACAATTTCCCCCTCTTCACATTAACTTTTTAAGAGAAGAGCTGGCACTTCTTTAAAAAGTTATGTTTTTCTGGCTACATGAGAGCTGTATGAAGTTCTGTGTCAGGGAAATGGTTCCATCATGACTTCCGAGCTTCTAGGACAAAATTAATCAGGAGGCAATGGCAAAGAAGTGGACAAGGGTCAGATACTCAAAAAAGTTACTCATTCTCAACTGTGAGCAAATGAGGAAACTATAATTGTGGCAGAGTAAAACAGAGGTGTGTGTGAGGTTTCCAAGGTAAATTCAACCTTTGGAAGAAAAATGAACTGCAGGTCAGCCAGCATTAGATAAGGCTGGAAAGGCAGCTGTGCACAGCATAGGGATATCCATCTGCGTCTCACAGTGCCGTCCCCTCCAAGCTAATGCAAACTCACAGGTCCATTTCTTTATGCCCAGTTTACTCACCCGCCACTGGATTTAGCCACTCAGCAATGGAGCTTAATATTCTCCAAGCAAGGTACAAAGTTATTTTCAGAAATTTTAAAGTTCATTTTCACAGTAATGAAACAGAGGCACAAAAACACTTAAGCTTCTTGCTCAAGGCCATGCAGTGAAGTAGTGGTAGTATTAGACTTGGGTTTCATTATGTGCAGATAATAACTAAAATGCATTTGACTCCACAAGCGGATTTTGGAGGGTTCTAACTTTACCAGATCAGTGTTCTAACCAGCACACATTGCATTTTGATTTTTTTAATTGTTGTTCAATTACAGTTTTCCTCATTTTCCCCATTGTTCTTCCCTGCCCCACCCCTCCTCCTTCAGTCATTCCCCATCCTGTCATCCGTTACCATGGGTCCTTTATACATGTTCCTTGACTAGACCTTTCCCCTTCTTTCTCCTGTTTTTTGTCTTCCCCATCCCTTCTGGTTACTGTCAGCTTGTTCCTTATTTCCACGTCTCTGGTTCTATTTTGCTCATTTGTTTGTTTTGTTCATGAGATTTTACTTATAGGTGAGAGCATATGGTATTTGTCTTTCATTTCTTGGTTTACTTCACTTAGCACAATGCTATCCAGTTCTATCCATATTGTCACAAAGGGTATGAGTTCCTTTTTTCTTTCTGTTTCATAGTATTCCATTGTGTAAATGTGCCGCCACAATTTTTGATCCACTCATTAGCCAATGGGCACTTAGGCTGTTTCCAATGCTTGGCTATTGTAAACTGTGCTACTATGAACACTGGGGTGCATGGAATTGGTGTTTCAGGGTTCTTAGGGTATAATCCCAGCAGTGGGATCATTGGATCAAAAAGCAGTTCCATCTTTAGTTTTCCGAGGAATTTCCATACTGTTTTCCACAGTGACTGCACCCGTCTGCATTCCCACCAACAGTTCACTAATGTTCCCTTTTCTCCACAGCCTCACCAGTACTTGTTGTTTATTGATTTGTTAATGTTGGCCATTCTGACTGACATGAAGTGGTATCTCATTGTGGTTTTAATTTGCATCTCCCTGATGGTTAGTGATGTTGAGCATCCTTGCATATGTCTATGTGCTCTCTGAATATCCTTCTTGGAGAAGTGTCTGTTCAAACCCTCTGCCCACTTTTTAATTGGATCATTTGTCTTCCTTGTGTTGAGTCATATGAGTCCTTTATACTACACCACCAACACACACCACACATCAAAATAAACTCAAGATGGATAAAAGACTGAAATGTAAGTTGTGATACCATAAAAGTCCTGGAAAAAAACAGGCAGTAAATTTTCAGATATCCCACACAGCAATATCTTCACCGATATACTTCCTAAGGCAAGGATATAAAGGAAAGAATAAACAAATTGGACTACATCAAATTAAAAAGCTTCTGCTTGGCTAAAGAAAACATCAGCAAAATGAAAAGGGAACTAACTGTATGGGAAAACATATTTAACAATGATACCTCGGACAAGGGTTTGATCTCAATATTTTTTTAAAGAAAAAAATTTAATCCCAGTTATGTAGTCCATTTTGGTTGTGCCTAGAATAAAACATGCCCTCTACTGCCCATCACTTAATATTTCTAAGTACTTATTTTTTCAATATTCTGAGACTGTAAGTATGAGGAGACATGTCTGTTTTATTTACTTTATAAGTGGCAATTAGCCTTAATATGAGTTTGTACATAGTAGGAACTCTAAATATTTAATAAATAAAAGATAACATCACCTCACACTTGTTAGAAAGGTTGTTATCAAAAAGACAAAAGACAAGTGTTGACAAGATATGGTGGAAAAGGAAGCCTCGTACACCCCCCATACAAGGCTCACAACTTTTTCCTGTTAATTATTACCTTGTTTCAATCATTTTTACCAGTACTACCGTAAACTGTTAAGGAATTTGAACCTTTGCAAAATGTGAATTCATGCTGATAGTTTAAAAGTAAGAATGTTAAAGTGAGGCAGAGAGCATTTGTGAGAAAAAAAAATAGTTCTTATTTCTGAAATTATTTCCATCAGAGCACAGGTGCGGTGTGTGTTGTAAGCACTTTCCTATAGTACAATATGCATGGAATTGCCACTTTTATTGCTCACAGAGGGAAGAAAGAAATAATAGTGAGCGGATGAATATTACTGACCAATTGTGTTGATTATATACATTTGTTGTAGGATATTCTGCATAGTGCCTGATGTGGAATTCACCCAACCATTTCATTCTTGACAGAAAAATCAAAGAGCCACAACTTTCAGGATCCTCTAAACTTTTAAAAGGGAAATAAATAGATTTTATAAATGTTTTTCTTAACCCCTATAAAATAAAATGTTCATAGCAGGGTGTCTGGTAACAAATTGTCTTCTGAAATTGCGACAGGACATTCTACATGCCTACCGGCCATTTAATTTAATGGGATTTTTATTAGTGTACACACACTGGTTATTTAAACCACAGGAGTCTTGCAGGTAGAGGCACAAAGAAAAGAGAAAGGAAAAACCAAAGTTACAATTTCATTTCTTAAAAATTTAATACATACATTTTGTATTCATTTATTTAAATTACATTCCTACTAGTTTTTGCAAAGCATTAGGCAGACTATTACTTTTAAACAGGTACAAATCAATATACAATATTAAGGGTTTGTTTTTAAATCATTCATTTCTTTCAATTCTCAAAGATGGCACTTTTGTAAACAATCTACAACTACAGTTTCTTTAAGCCTGGTAATAGACAGCTTCGTGCAAACAGAAATAAAACTTATCTTTCTAAAATATATTTGTTTTTTATCTATTACCATATTTTATTTTCTTACAAGTCAGAAAATGCCAAGTATGTAGGTTATAGTGTAATATATAATTATATATTTAATATCACATGTCTAATAGGAATTCTAGAATTTTAAATCTTGCAATTGAGATTCTACTTTGCTTTATTTGAAATTCATGTGCTCAGTGCAGTAATCTAATGTGCCTATAATGCCATTAAACTAGCATGTTAGTGATCAAGTTTTCTTTATTTTTTTTCTTTTTCAAACACTTTTTAAAATTTCTATTTGATAATGGTTTTACTTGAACTCAGTATTAAAATCATTCAAAGGTCATGAGACTATAATTAAATGGTCATATTTGTAATGTTACAAATTTTAATTTATACAGAATAAGTGTTAAGATAAATTATTTCATCTTTCTTGAAACTAAAATATAGTCACATACTTTTGAATTAATTTAAAAATAAATGAGGAAGAATAGGAAGAGAATGGGAGGAGAAAAATGGTGATGAGCACAGCGAGGAGGCGAGGTTTGGATGGAAAAAAGGATCCATTTTGGCCCCAAATCAAGGTTCTTTGTGAATTTTTATGTCTGCTCCCAGATGTGATAGTGGCTGACTGTTGGATTTCTAGCTTTGTTCAAGTCCTCAATGTTTATGCATTGCTCTAAATGTGCTGGTTAGTGAAACTGGGATGACATTTGGTGTCACTGTGTGATTAAAATATTAACAACAATACAATATCATCTTGGATAGTAGAAAATGAAGTGCATAATTTAAGGTTCATATACTAAATGCAAAGTAGCTTATTATCACTTGAAGGAAAACTGTGACAATTTAAAGATGTGTAATATGAATCCTAAAGTAGCCCCAAAGTAACAAAACAGAGTTTTAACTAAGACAACAAAGACTCATTAATCATAAGTATAATTATAAAACTAACCAATACCAAAGAACACAGAAAAAGAGGCAAAAGGGAACAAAATGGTTGCAATGAATAAGAAACAAAGAACAAGATGACAGACTTAAACCTGACTCTATCAATTCTCACATTAAATGTAAACATTTTAAACACCACACTTAAAAGGCAGAGATTGCCAGAATCAGACAAAAAAGAAAGATCCAATGGCATATACTGCCTATAATAGACATATTTTAAATTAAAATGAAAATTGGGTAAAATGAAAAATATATATTGTACTAGCACAAATCAAGAGAAAGTCAGAATGGTTATATTGATATGAAAGTAACTTTGAGAACAAGAATATTACCAGTAATAAAGGTATTACATAATGTTAAGAAGGTTATTTCAGCAAGATGACATAAGGATCTACACCATTAATGCATGTAATAACAAATTTTCAAAATAAGTGAATTAAAAATTGAGAGAATGAAAAGAAATATTTACAATTCGGAGATTGTAATCTCCTTCTATTAAGTGTTGATTGAACAATCAAACAAAAATAAGTAAGTCTTCCACAAAACTAGCCACCAGCCTGCCCCATTTGACCTTTACAAATCACTCCACTGCAGAAGCAGCAGACTGCACATTCTCTGCAAGTGCAGTGAAACATCTAACACAGTGCATGCCATTCTCTTTTATACAAATAAACACAATAAACCTAAAGAAATCCAAATCTATACAATTATGTTTTCTGATCACAAATGAGTTAAATTAAAGGAATGAAAATACCTAAATATTTTGAAATTAGATGACACATTCTTTAAAAAAATAGGCCAAAAAGAAATCAAAGTTGAAATTAGAAATGTTTTGAATTATACAAAAATAAAAGTACACTGTATAAAACTTTGTGCAATGTCAACAACATAATGCATATGGGAAAATTTATAACATTATTGTACTCTATTAAAAAAGAAGTTCTCAAAATCATAACCTCAGCTTTAACTTTCAGTAATGAAAATTAAAGGGTAAATTATACCCCAAGCACAAAAGAAAGGAAATAGTAAGATCATATTGGAAATCAATAAAATACAAATTAAGAAATAATACACATGAAAGATTAGGAAAGAAGAAGTAAAACTGTTTTCATTCAAATATGACATATTTGTCTATGTAGAAAATCTATGGGGAGATACCTTTAAGGCCACTTGAATGAATGCATGAGTTTACCAAGTTTTCAGGATCACATGAAAAGTAATTGTGTTTCTATATACTAGCAACAAACAATGATAAATAAAAATAAAAGTCTCCTACTATCACATAAGATGTATTAAATATTTAGGGATGAAACTGACAAAAGATGTTCAATACCTGTATACAGTAAAGTATAATAAAATTATTTAGATATATTTTAAAAACCTACATAACTGGGAAGACAGGTCAAGTATCTGGGTAGGAAGACTCAATATGATTTGATCCATAGATTCACTGTGAAACAAATCAATATTTTTAGCAAGCCTTTCAGTTCAAATTATAAAGCTGACTCTAAAATTCAGATGGCAATTAAAAGGTCCAGGAATAGCTGAAATAACTTTGAAGAATAAAATTTGAGGAATAATACCACTTACTTTCAAGACTTACTTTTAATGCCACAGTTTACAGAGAATATAGTATTAATGTCAAGATAAATAGATCAATAGAACATAAAAGTGACTCCAGAAGGAGGCCCAGACACATATGTACAAATAAGCTTTATTTTTGTATGCACAAATAATTTTCAACAATGTTCTAATACAATTAAGTGGAGAAAAGATAGCCTTCTCAGCATATGGTGCTAGAATAATTGGATATTTATATTAAATAAAAAGATCTTTGATCCACACCTTGAACCCCATACAGAAATGCACTTAAAGGGATCACAGACAAATATAAACTATACAACTATAAAACTTTTACTTTTAACATTTCTGGTAATAATGCTGAATTAGGTGAAGATTGTTTAGAGGTGCCACCAAAAGAATGATTTATAATTGAAACAAAAATGAGAAATTGGATTTCAAACTTTAAAACTCTGCCCTTCCAAAGACACATTGGTTTTTCTAGGCTCTGCTATGCCAGAAGAGTTTAAGCTTCTTTTAACATATTCCCTAAATTCACCTATTATACATACAGTGACTGGACAAATTTAAATCTATATTAATTGTATAAAAAGACAAGAATTTTGAAACTTAACTAAATTCATTTTCTAAAAGAGAAAAAACACAGATTAATAATGAATGTATATATGGCTAGGAAAAAAACATAAAAGTTTTTGAGTTTCTTCTTAAAATTTCAATTAGAAATAATTTCTTAAGATTTCTTTGTGACTTCATGCTTAGTTACTATGTTTCCCATAAAGTAAATATTATAGAAATAGCCAAGTTCAGCTGACTTGATTAGTTTCTTGGAAGAAAGAGAAAAGTCATTTTAATAAAGAACAACTATAGTAAATATACTTATTTCAAGGGAACCTCATCATTATGTTAGATTTAAAGGATAGTATACTTCTTGCCATAGAGGTTAACAGTTGCTGAGTTTTTATTTTAAAGGTCATTCTGTTCTGGAAGGTATATTTTTTAATACATGAATACAAGTAATAAAGAATTGTCTTGTAATAATAATCTTTAACTTTTAGAACACTGACATTATACTGAGCTTCAACCTATGTGTTTATTGAAAAATAATAACAATCTCTCTGTATCTCCTGGTCTTTTGAAATAGTCACCTAACTTTTCTTTCCCCTTTGATTTTTTCTCATCTTAAAAGAGCTTCTTTCTTTCAGTCAACATGATGCTTTTAAAAACAAAATCTGCCTGTGCTTATTCCTTAAAAATATTCAGTCTGACAGGACAAAGTGCACATCCCTTAGCATAAGCAAAAAGCCCTTTGAAACCTGTCATTTCTACCTCTAAACTTCATTATTTACCCTGATAAAATTTAAGAAAATTAATAAAAACAAGATAGGTATTAAATTGAAATAACTGAAGCCGAATGTGAAGGCAAGGACAAAAAAAAGGTCATTTAAAGAGGCTTTTTCAACAGCCTAGATGAGAAATGGTGACCTAAGCTATGACATTGAGAACAGGGATTAAAAGTTTACATGCAATTTGGAAGTTCTGATTGGCCAGACCTGCGGGGTGTGGGAGAGCAAGGGGTGTTTGCTATGGCTGCAAAAGTTTACCTGGATGATTGGGTGTGCACAAAAGGGAGGAGAAAGTTGGAGATGAGAGAAGGTAAGTTCAGTCTCAGACATGGTGACTTTGTCAAGCTGTTTGTGGCATTTTCAGGACAATGGCAAGACATGGGAATAGCTGTCAAAGCATTAGAAACATTGCAAAAGTCAAGGATGAACAGTTGGGATTCATTAGAATATAGATATTAAGGCAGATAAAGGAAGCATGTTACTTAGCAAATATTTTCAGTCTGAAAAAGATGACTGAAAATGGACTCGAGCGTGAATGGAGGTCCAGAAGATGGAAAAAAAGGTGGTTAGTGTGCTAGGGTAAAAACCACGTGTAGGAGAGACAATTAGTGCCCTCCAAACACGCCACCACATAATCTCTGCCGTTGGATTAGGGTCATATGAATAATGCCGGCCAGTAGACTCTGACGAATAGTGACATGAGGAAATCAGAAGCCAATTTGTCTCCTCCTTTGCTCTCTTCCCGTGTCACCACAGCTTGAGAGACCAAATGCTCCACGTGGCACAGAGCCAAGTTGGAGAAAATTCCCCAAACAACCCATATTGAAATTGATATAAGCAAAAATAGGTCTGATTACGTTGATCCACTAGGATTTCAGGATTGATTTCTTACTGAAACATGGCCTATTCCAACCTGGTTAAAATGAAAGGAATTGGCAATGTCATGCAACTAGAGAAAAAGCGAATTTTGGAAAAAGGAAATTATCATATACATATAAATTAAACAAAATAAAGTCCACTGTGCAGCTACTGTAGTTAACAATTATGGGGAATTGGTGATGTTAGTGTTGACGTTCCTGTGACTCTCAGAGCTGAAGCCCTACTGTTGCTCTTTGTGGAATAAAAGGAGAGGGAGAAGTAACCACCAACAGTTCTTTCAAATGTTCGATGGTAAACTGAAGAAAAAGCAATGGTAGGAGGTGAGGCAAAGTGAGTTAGATTCAAAATTTTGTTCAGCTAAAATAAGGTTGGAGAGAGGGATTTTATAAATACTCCGAAATAGTTATGTTATTTAAAATGCCATCATTATAACCACTATGTTACTCAAAATCATTAATATTCTGTGATGGCAGGTTGAAAATGATACCCTCAACTTTCCCATGGAAAAGTAACAGGCATTTCACTAACAAAAGAAAGGTAATAAGAAATTATTTTCATATGGATTTGGAAATTCTAGCATTTAGAGGTTATTACTTAGTTCAAAATTTAGTGCAAAATCTCATGAATCGTTATTTAACAGAAAGTAGTTTTTCTACAGCACCTCACTTTTAATCACCACAAGAATACAGGAAAGCAGAATGTGATTAACTACATTGGCATTTCTCCAAAACACTTTACTTAACACTTTTATTTGTATGAAAACAGTTCTGGGAATTTTATTTTATAATGAAATCTAAGTTCTCAGTTTTATGTTTTGTTTTGATCAAGAAATGTGAGCATGTAAAATTTTACATTATATCCATTAGGCTAAAATTCCATTAACATTTTCCAAATGAGTAATTTTATATTTAACAGTTTTATATTAGAGTATATTGAGTACCTATTGCTTTTATTAAGAACTACCTAAATTTACTGAGCACACTACCATGTACTTATTTTCACCTTGTTAGAAGAAGCAACCTACCAAAAATTAATTTTGTGGGAAGAGTTTTCTAATAGTTAGAACTTCACACAGGGGTTCTAATTGAATTTAGCTGGAGCAAGACTAATGCACTCTTTGAGCTGAACCAAGTCAGTTTCTTGACTCCAAGAAACTTCCTTTACTAGGCTGCTTTTGCCCAGGCTTTTAAAAGAATGGGAGTGGGAGTAGATTGTAAAATCAGCTTTGCCTTTCTCCTGGAAGTGTCAGTGTCTAGTAGTGAGGAAAGGTGATTACCAAAGCAGTGAGAGAAGTGACTGTCCCTGTTCTCTGAGCCCAAAGTACCACACACAGGTAACAATTATCATCACAACAGTTATCTTGCCCTGGTAAAAGAGCCTTTCTCACAAAAATGGATTGTAGAATTGCTTGAGCTCTGGCAGCATGAATAACATCACTGGGGTCCACATTTTCAACCAAGCTAGGGCAGGTACCATTAACACTACTGTGTTTTGTGTTTGCACACCAGGGCAATCTATTATGTCCCAGTGACAGTGCCCCTAACATGTGCATCACACATACATTCACTCACTTGCTCATGCATTAGCCTAGAATCTATTGCTTTCCAATTTGTGTTAGGAACTGTGCTAGAAATGCTAAATGTATAAGACAACATTCCAGCCATCATTTTTCCAGAGCAAAATTGATACAGACAGATGAATGAAAAAAAGGTAAGTGTAATAAAATGGAATAGATGATACAATAATACTCTATGTATGGGGCAGAAAAGAGTAAGGCATCAACTCAGACTTAAAGGTCAGTAAGTACTTTATAGAAGCATTTATGAATAAATCTTTAAAATCCACGCTTTCCAGGCAGGCCATAACATAGGGCAGGTGAAATGAGAGTCAGGCATGAAGAACTTGGTAAGTCCTACTTATGATTTGAATTTTATCCTAAAAATCAATTAGGGAGATTTAAGTTCACATATTTACTCCACTCTTTTCCCAAATTCCATTAAAATAATTAAAGGAATTTGAAAGTAACACCAAAAGAAATGTTTAGTCCTGAAAAATAAGAAATGGTCAAATCAAAGAGCCTGTCTCTCTAAGGACCTTCTGTGTATGGAGTAGAAGGGACTGTATTGCAAGAAGAAGCAAGACTGAGTAGTTTAGGTTCCAACTCTAAGCTAGGTGGATATCAGAACCTCATGAGATATAAGTGTAGGAATTTTCCTGTGTAAACCCAGGCTCAAAGGAGAAGGAGGTACAAACATGCGCCAGGTCACGGGGCATTTGATAGTATATGGCTGGGAGCAAACTAACACCTCTAGAACTGAACCAGTGTAGTTTACAAAAGAGGCGGCCGTCCTCAAACACCACCCCATCACAGATCATCGATGACCATTTGCAGAGGTTGAGTGATGAGTAAAATGAAAGGGAGTGGGAGAAGAAGGAGGGAAGCAGGAGCAAAGGAAAGAATGCGTTATTATAGTATTGATAGATCCCTAATGATCTATACTGCCAGGCAGAGAACGTGTG
This sequence comes from Trachops cirrhosus, assembly GCA_028533065.1. Lineage (NCBI taxonomy): Eukaryota > Metazoa > Chordata > Mammalia > Chiroptera > Phyllostomidae > Trachops > Trachops cirrhosus. The sequence goes on from CM052549.1 coordinate 22,898,873, forward strand.
CGTTGTGTGATCCGGCCTCGTGTCATTTGCTATTCAATATTCAATACAGAAAGGACAGGGGAGGAATCATATTAAGCATAGGAATCAGTTCCTATTTTTCTTGTTCTCTTCAGTTACAAATATGTCCTCTTGAAATTGTAGCTCAAAACTGACAGCCATAAAATTCCCAGTAACTTCCAAAGCACCTACCCCACAAAGAGAAGAACTTCTGCCCACCTGCCCCCACCCCCATTTAAATCCCTCAACCACTCATCTCACTCCAAGGGAGATTTGCCCTGATTACTAACCCATAACATTTTAATATTTCTGACTTTGAAGTATTCTTCATTTTACCTTTTCTATCTTAGGAATCAGATTTAAAAAAATCACAACTCACTTCTGACACAGTATTAATCTTTTCTCTAAAATGCTGAAAAGTCCTACTTATTACAATTTATCGATTTCTTAATGAATGAGAAGTTGACAGCATGTATCACCGTTTCAGTGATTATGACTTCCTCTCCTAGAGGCCATGGGAGCTTGGAAGTAAAGCCAGGAAAACCTGAATCTTCAAACAATTACCCCCTAGGTATTCCTGTTTCACTAGCATAGCAATAATTGTATACTTAATGAATGATTAATAGAAATACAGATGTGTTCTGCTTTGAGAGACTCAGAGTATATAAATGTAAATGTTCACAATAGATGATCAGTGTTCATGATATTTATGGTATGCTTCCTGTAGTAAGCACCTTTAATACATTGCAGTTATAATTCAGTTTACCATTTAAATGAGTTTTTCCTAAATTTGAGAATACTTCTACCATTAAAAGGAAGGTAAAGGATATATAATTTTCTTTATCTTTCACACAGAATGTGTTAGGAATAAAAATAAAAAACACATGCCCCAAAACTCTGTTGTTTGTTTTTGTTCATTTTGCCCCAGCTTCACTGAGATGGATTGATGTATAACATTATGTAAGTTTAAGGTACACAATGTGTTCACTTGATACACATATACTTTAATACAATTACTCTCATAGCATTAGCTAACACTGTCTTCAATGGAATCATGTGATTCCATTTCCTTTTTTGTGGTGAGAACATTTGAAATGTACTTTCTTAGCAACTTTCAAGCATAAAATATAGTATTTTTTATCATATGTACAATGTTGTGCGTTAGTTAGATCACCAGAAGTTACTTTCTGACTGAAAGTTTCTCCCCTTTGATGAACATCTCCCCATTTGGACCCCTGCACCCTCGAGCCTCTGGTAACCACCATTCTATTGTCTGTTTCTACAAGTTTGACTTTTTTAGGCTCCACATATAAGTGACACTATACAGAATTTGTCTTTCTCTGACTACACTTCCTTAGTGTAATGTACTCAAGCATGCCAACTGAATTGTCATAAATGGCAGGGTTTCTTTGTTTCTCATGGTTACATAATATTCATACATGTAACAACATCATCTTTATTCATTTCTATGTTGATAAGCACTTAGGTTGTTTCCATGTCTTGATTATTGTGAATAATACAGCAAAAGCATGGGAGTACAGATATCATTTTGAGATGTTTTTATTTCCTTTGTATAACTAACTACCCAGAAGAGGGATTGCTGAGTCATATGGTAACTCTACTTTTAACTTTTTAACAAACCTCCACAATGTTTTCCATGGTGGCTATATCAATTTAGATTCCTACCAATGGTGCACACAGCTCTGTTTACTCCACATTCTCACCAACAACTGCTACTGCTTGCTTTTTGGTGACAGCCATTGTGACAGGTTTCAACCATCTTATTGTGCTTTTGTTTCACATTTTCAGGATTAGTGATGTTGAGCATCTATTTTCCAGTTGGCCATTTGTATGCTTTCTTTGGAAGAATGTCTGTTTTGTTTCTCTGCCTATTTTTAAATAAAATAGTCTCTTTTTTGTTATTGAGATGTATGAGTTCATGATATATTTTGGGTATTTAACCCTTAACCAAATATATGGTTTGTAAATATTTTCTCCCAATCTGTAGTTGCTTTCATTTTATTATTTCTCCTGCAATGATTGATTCTTCTGCTGAGTAGAAGCTTTATAGATAGGGGTTAGGTTTTATCCCTCTAATGTAGCATTGAATTCCATTGGTTAACATTTTGTTGAGAGTTTTTGCATCTATATTCATCAGGAACATTGAGCAGGGTTTTTTTTTAATTTCATGCCATTGTGATTGAAAAGTATAGTTGGGTATGATTTCAGTCTTCTTAAATTTACCAAGACTTGTTTTGTAAGCTATTATATGATCTCTCTTGGAGAATGTTCCATGTATGTTTGAGAAAATGTGTATTCTGCTGTTGGACTGAATGTTCAGATATCTGTTAGGTCCATTTGCTCTATAATATGGTACAAGTTCAATGATTTCTATTAATTCTGTCTGGATGATCTGTCCATTGTTGAATATAGGGTATTAAAGGCCTCTATTATTATTGTTGTCTATTTCTTCCTTTGGATCTGTTCATATTTGTGTAATATACAAAGTAGGACAAAATAGATTTACAACTGTGAGTATGTGAAACAGAGTTTGTTGCTATATTATTTATTAATTATTCATTATTTTCCTTAAAAACAACTATAACCTTTCACCCCACCCTGTATTCAGTGCTCTGATATCGGGTGCATGTATATTTAATGCTGTTATATCTGACTGATGAGTTGTTCCCTTTATCATTATGTAATGACTTATTTTCTCTAATACAAATTCAGCTACCCCTGCTCTCTTTCCACATGTGTGGAACCTCTTTTTCCATCCCTTCATTTTGAGCAATATGTATACTTAAAGCTGAGCTAGAATTTCCCTTAATCTAGAAATTTATCAAATTTTTCATCCCAACCAATAACTATCATTGATCACAGAATGTTTATTTCAGAAATGTTATTCAACCTTATTCCTAAAGTATAAATATGCTTGTTTGGCAGTAAAAGTAAATGGTAATAACCTTGTTTTAAATCATTTGCATTTACAGAAAATATTGTGATTAAATATTATCATTATAAAATAATAAGACAGTTCAACAGAATATAAACGTGAATCTAATGCTATTCATAGCCTGATCTGAGATAGGTAAGCTTCACTGGTAAGTGCCAACATAACTACCCTCAACTACCGGGCTAGAAAACGTTCTCTAAGTCTCATAATTTTAAATGTATTATTTCCAAAAAGCTGTGCATTATTATTTTGTTCATGAAGCCCCATTACTACCACTTGTGTCTAAACCAAAGGTTGATCTTAGGATTTTTAAGATTACTCTTAAAATAGACAAGTAATTTCTGGACTAACAAGTTTTAACAATCTGGCTTTCCATGACAGGCTCTCCCTTACATATTCATGGCAAGGTAACTAGACCTTACTAAATGTTTTATTTTTAATATTGTTAAATATACTGAAACACAAGGTATTTACTTGGAATTTTCAGATTCTTTAGACCACAGTTAGCAAACACAAGGCTCGTGGGCTGAATCCGGCCCTCTACCTTGTTTTATCTGGCCCAGCACCTTGTTTCTACCAGGTGGCAGTGCCGAGCTCTTGCTTAACTGTTAAGGAGCAGTTACATTTACACAGTCCTAAAATTACATTTGGCCCTTTGAAGGCAACCATGAGGCTGATGTGGCCCTCGGTGAAAATGAGTTTGACACCCCTGCTTTAGACAAATAGGGGTAGGTCCTGAGTTTCTAAGATGAAGACATCAAAGTAATGAATTATTACATCATTACCTGCATAGCATCTAGTGATCTATTCAGGAAATGTGTCAAAAGACCTCAAGGTTACATCTGTGAACCAGAACTTATTGCACCTGTGTTATCAGTATAAAATGTTCAGTGGGCCCAGAACACACCAGTGTGTGAGGTTTATCAAGACGAGTGAAGCCTTTAAAAAATTTTTTATCCATTTGAATTGAATACTATAATTAAAAATATTTTATATTGAATTTTTTAAAAAGGACACCACCATAACTTGCTCAGTATAATTTTCTATGAGACATGTAGGTCCTACTCTCAAGTGATATTTTTTCATTTTAACCAAAATGCAATGGCTGCAACAATAATAGGAATTCTTGAGGCCCATTACGATCTCATGGAACCACCGTCACATGTGTGGTCCATCATTGACCAAAATGTCCTTATGTGGTCCATGACTATACCTGTTTTCTTTTAAATTTTTTGTTTGGTTTTCAGGTATTTTTGAATAATACGTTTTTTGAAATATTTTATTTATTTTTAGAGAGAGGGCAAGGGAGGGAAAAAGAGAGGGAGAGAAACATCAATGTGTGAGAGAAGCATCTAGTGGTTGCCTCTCACACGTCCATAACCAGGGAGCTGGCCCATAACCCAGGCATGTACCCTGACCAGTAATTGAACAAGGCCCAACCCACGAGCCATACCAGCAGGGGCTAAATAATACCTGTTATATGTGATTTTCTTTTTAGTAATTCACAGAAGTTCTTTTCTTTCATTAACTTTGAAGTGTCTTTTTTTTTCCTGTTATGAGTTTATTACAATTGTCTCTATTTTCCCCCCACCACTCTCCCCTGACCCACCGATCCCCACCTTCCACCCTCAATCCTACCCCCTTTGGCTTTGTCCTTAAGGCCTTTATACACATTCCTTGACCATCCTTCTGCTTCTTTTCCCTGTTACCCCTTCCACTCTTCCCTCTGTTTACTGTCACTTTGTTCTTTATTTCAATGTCTCTGGTTCTATTTTGCTTGCTCCCGTGTTTCGTTGATTAGGTTCCACTTATAGGTGAGATCATATGGTATTTCTCTTTCACACAGTTACATTTCTTCTATTATTGTCCCTGGTATATTCTTCCATTTTGCTAGGACTAAAATTACTGGCATTCTGGGTTTTTCTTCTGATTCTCATATATCTTTTCTATTTTTTAATATCTTTTTTCTTGTATATCCTTAATTCTGCATATTTTCTGATTGAATATTTTCAAAGAACATTTATTTTTGTTTAAATATGTTTTCTGCTATGTCTGATATTTTTATAACCACCTCTTGAATTCTTTAGTTTTGAAATATTATTTTTATGTTCTAATTGATTATTTTATAGATTATGGTTTTTTAATCTCACCTTGTGAATGATTATTTTACATGTTAACTTTTTTTTATTTTTCAGCTTATTTGATGTAACTGAAATATAACATTGTATAAGTTTAAGGTGTACAATGTAATAATTTGATACACACACATAGCAAAATGATTACACAATAAGGTTAGTTAACACATCCGTCGCCTCACATGAATACTTATTTGTATGTGGTGAAAACATTTAAGATTTCTCAATTTACTGACCTTTAATGTTTATTACTTCTTTTTCATTCAGAAGTTTTGATAATGCTACATAATAAGATCCAAGGAAGTAATCACCAGAGGACTCATTTTTAGCTCAAGAAAGTTTTGTTGCTTATATTACTCCTATGGACATAATCATGTTAAAACACTCACCTACTCCTCCTAATGCCAATTCCAGTCTCAAGTTGATTGTGTTATAAAGAGAGCAGCATTGACCATAGATTGCTTAGGTGATAGACAAAGAGCATGGGCAATAATGAGCTGAAGCAAAAGAAAAATGTCTAAGTCAATATGAATTAATTGATAGTTAAGTTAAACAAATCATAAGGCATCTCTTTTATATGAAAGTCAATAAACTCAGTTTCTATGAATTTGTCATAATTTTAAAATGGAAATACTCATGTAAAGAAGATAAAGAAATCTATATAGACAAAAATAAAACTGTTCCCTTACAATAGAGTATAGTCTGAGGGAAAAATAGTATAGGAAAACCAGAACAATACTTCTGCATAGATGTGCAAATACTCTAAAAATTACATGGATAACTTCTAACCACTTAAAATTAAGATTGATGATGTTTTTATTAATGTAATGCATTTAAACTATCTATAAGTCAAGCTTAGATATCAATATGCAAAGAATTGTTCAATAAATGTTTGTAGGTCATATAAATTTGTTTTGAAATATTAATACTAAAAAGAAAATTCATATACTTCATCTTTGCACAACATAATGAAATTATTTTTAAGGAAGAAAATATTAAATTTATGTGACTGAAAATTTCATATAACAGAGTAACAATATACTATCTAAAGCCCTTTATGCCTTTAGAAAATTTCCTGTAATATAATTTTAACTAGGCCACTTTAAATATCTTTTCTTTAGTATATATACTAAACAGTTGTCAATCAAAATTAATGAAATCAGGACTCCATACTAATAAATATTCCTGGAGGGGATTATGTTTAAAAAATGCTCTGAATTCCTTTCCCTTCCAGTTTCATATTTCATCCTTCACTGATCTACCCTTGTGTCATCCAGAACCAATCCCAAAGTATCTGATCTTTTTTTAAGCATCATTATAAACAAAGAAAATCCCCTTTTAATTCTTTGAAAATACTTCACCAAATGCAACTGCAGTGAAGACAAGAACTACAATATTTATGAAGATGATTATGATGATAATTATGAAAGTTTAAAGTTATGGAGTATTTATTATGTTCCAAGCACCATGCTAAATGATTTACATTCATTATCCATTATCCACAATAGACCTATAAAAACACTGGAGCTTGAAATTGTTAAGTAACTTGCTCAATATCATTTAACTAGTAATTGGGGAAGTTGAGGCTTCATGCAGCATTGTCAGAATCTAGAAATGGCATCCTGTAATATTCACAATTTGACTCCAATAGTATATTTACCATCGATATATAAATAAATTTAATTCTCCCTCAGGGAATCTTAAAAAAATAGGCTCAGGAATATTTTAAAGAGAAGTCATTTTTGGTTTTCTAATAATCCAAGAGAACAAAATAACATGCATTTCTAAATATGTAATGTTACCAAATGCATTATGTTAGATATTAAGGAAAACAATACTAACTATATGAAGTCAAAACATGTTAAATTAAAGGATTCATAAGCTGATCTTGTTTTTCTAATATTTTCCCCAGTGTTCTGCTTTATCAGTGGGTCAATATAGATCTAATAATTTCTTTTCTATAATTGTTATTAGCCTAGAAATGTGTACAGAATATTTTAACTAACCTCATGAATTTCAATGATTATTTAAACACCTCTAACTTTATTATACTTTAATTAATAAACCCACTCATATACTTCATCAGGTCATAGAATTAGATGATGAAATTTTTCTGGCTAGTGCTTGTCTCAAAAGCATGTAATTGACTAGAGCATCCAAATACAGCATATCAGTATGAAATCAATAGTAAAAAGTGATTCTCTGAGAGATGTCCTTAATGTTCTATGTTATTTTTTGCAATGCATACATTAAACAAACAATAATTAAAACATGTATGCTTTCCTATTATCATTGACCAAACATTATTATGCCACCCAAAGATTATAATGCCATTCCTTGGTGAAAGGACTTATTTTCATGGGTTGTAACCTCCCCCAGGTCATCTGTAACTCACCTGAAAATGTATACAAAATTTTGTGACTAGATGTGAGATACTGATGTAAAATTGCAGTACATAAAAGAATATTCAAAAACAAAAGTGATGGAGGAAAATAATATATTACACAACAAATAAAGCAGTGTTGTCAAAAGATATCGAATATTAAAATATTAATATTTTAATTAAATATTATATATTAATTGTGAGTAATAGCATTTCCTTATATATAATATACAAAATGCATATATATTTGGTTTAAATTCCTGAAAACATTGGCCTTCTGTTGCAACCTACTTCCCAAAATTTCTAAAAACAAATTAAATTTCCTCTCTGACATAATAGTCAAAAGTATCAAGGATTATAGTATCTTCTGCCTGGAGGTGGCATTTTTTTATGTCATGTTTTTAAAGACTTTATTTTTTTAGGAAAGTTTCAAGTTTACGACCTTCTGTTGGTAACCCCTTCTCCCCTCGTTTATCTTTCTAGCATTGCTCCTTTTTTTCTAGGCATGTACAATGAAATGTCTATTTTTTATTTTGCAATTATTTGAAATATGTGCCTTTGTAAATTGAAACATTGGACTGATAGACCTGGAAAACTTATCAGATTGCGTATAGTCAAATTGTGGGAATCGAAGTGGCAAATGCATGGCTAACCCGGATCCTCCTGGGATTGCCGCATATTGCTGTGACCTGCTCTTAAAGATGGTAGCACAGCCAAATCACCTGGCACACTGTACTCTCTCCCGTATTATGGAGAAAAATATCCCTCAGCTGACATACATGATCGGGATTGTTCTGAGTTACAAAAAGTAAAGCCTCTACTGACATATTAATGGCTTTTATTTTTAAATGTGAATTACACCCAGAAGCGAATGCATCTACTACAATACACATGGGGATGAAATCAGTTTTCAAAGGAACATACAGTTTATTTCAAAGATCATGAATTACAACAAAATGTAAAGTAAAAATGGAATTTATGGTGAAATCATTGTAGCATTACAGTGATTTTTAAGAACAGAGTGAGTTTTTCAGAAAGACCTTGTATTTAATTCACAGTAGTCATGTTTACTTTGTAAAGTACTTTTTTTTATTTTATATTGAGAACTTTACTTCTGGGTCAGACCTGCTATTTTTCACCCCAAAAATGATTTTATCTCAGCTGAGTGTACCTTTGAAAGTGAAGATTTAAAACATACACATATATCAGCCTGTTTACCAGTGTTTTCTGTCGAGAAAAGGGGTTAGTTTTTATTGAGATAAAGTAAAATCTTTGTTCTTTTTTTACTATTCCTGAATGCCTTTTGAAAAGTATGTATGCTAAATATACACAAACTGAGAGCATTATGCTAAGTGAAATAAGCCAGGCAATGAAAGACAAATACCATATGATCTCACATATAAGTGGAAATTAATCAACAAAACAAACAAGCAAGCAAAATAGGACCAGAGACATGGAAATAAAGAACAAACTCTCAGTAACCAGAGGAGTGGGAGGGGGATAGTCAGGGAAAGAAGGGGAAGAGTCCTCAGGGAACATGTATGAAGGACACATGGACAAAGCCAAAGAGGGGTAGGATTGAGGGTGGGAAGTGGGTGTGGGTGGGGTGGGGGAGGGTGGTGGGGGGAAATGGAGGCAACTGTACTTGAACAACAATGAAAATATAAAAAACTAAAATAAATAAAATTGTTATCACAGTTTTAAAAAAATGAAAAATGACAATTAATGAAGTGATAACCATATCATTCCCCAGGAAATTTGTAAGTGGCAACACATTCCAAAATATTATATATTATTTTTACCTACCTTATTTGAATATTTGATTAAAGTCAGAGGAAAGTGGTAACATATTATCTACCCTTCATTAATTCAATTAACAAATTACATATGTTTAGTTTTACTTTTAGATATAATCGGTGTGCAGAAAACTCTAGAACCAGGACTTTAATGTCAAAGATCGATCTCCTTCTGTAGAGACCACCTGAGGAAAGTAGAATCAAGCACATCAGTGCCTGTGCCTTCCTCCAGCTCCACCTTAGGTCAGTATCAAGTGTCCACAAACTATCTCCAGTGCTTTGACCTGATGATGTTCTTGTTGTTGGAACTCCAAGATTTGGCCCAACACCTCCTCTAATCATACATTACTCACTGTCTTCTGGGCTTTTTCTCCTGCTGCTATTAACAGCAACAATGATATTAAAACTTTCACCATGGTGAGATTTGAGAGAGACATTGCATAAGCCCCAAACACCTAGCTCCCAGAATCGTTATAAAGAAGGCTCAGTTAGCAAACGCAGACTTTCTAGTGCTGGGACAATTTGCACCCAGACCCCTCAGTGGAACCCATAACTCAAGGAGCCATAGATAACCACATGTGAGTCATAAGGGATTTTGTTCTTTGGCCAGAGGCCTGGTCTAGCAATAGTCCAAAGTGCTGTACTGATATTTTTATTCTTTTTTCCATATTTTTGGTCACTGACATGCCAAATATGAGAACACAAGAGGTCAGAACAGTCTGCCTCAGTCTATTATTGCATGCCAGGAAGGAGATACTCCTTAGGACTAGGCTGCCTAGTTTAGGAGCACTTCAGCTACAAGGAGGAAGGAAACTAAACACACAAAAATACAAATGGATGTTATACCCAAATATTATTTTTTTAATTATTAGAACTAATATAATTAGAGTATGCATCTACTAGAGTTTTTATAGCATTTCTAGGACCCTAAAGCTGCAATGTGTGTTTCACTCTCTGAGTGATTAAGTGATCAGAAAATCCCGGAGCATACTTCACATTTGCATTGTTCAATGAAAAACCAAAAATGATGGTTTTTATATTGGTGTTGATGCCAACTATATGATTTGCGTGAATTTGCCCTGTGCTGGGCACAGAAGTATTCCAAAAAAAATACCATTTAAGTAATATGTTTACATGTCATGCATCACATAACAATGTTTTGGTCAAGGGTGGACCTCATTTATAATGGTGGTCCCATAAGATGATAATGGAGCTGAAAAATTCCTAATTCCTGGTGACATTATAGCTAAATTTCATAACTCATTAATTTTTGTTCTCTTTCTATCATATTACCTTTTCCTGATTTTATTGTTCTTTCTATATTCATGTTGTACATGTAGCCTAATAATTGGTATTATTCCTTCTTTCCAATTATTAGTATTTAAAGCTATACTTCTCAAAATTCTAATTTTACTTAATTTTTAATAATTTGATATGTTTTATTTCATTTGCTTTTAGTTTTGTTTTTTTAATTTCTACTATCATTTTCATTCTTTTTACTCTTTTACTTATGAATTGTTTAGTTTTACTGTATAGTTTCAAATTTATTTTTAGTATGTTTTTATATTTATATTCAGAAAATATAACCTATATAATACAGATCCTATGCTATAATATTTTATAAAATATTCTATGTGTATTTGGAAGAAGCTGCATTATATACTGAATGCAAACTTCTATATAAAATATGTTAGATTAAGCCTGTTAATTTTCCTGTTCAAATCTTCTATATCATTACTGATGCTCCCTTTACTTTAGTAGGTAATTTTAGAAGGAGTTATGTTTAACTCCTCCCACATGATTACATATTTCTCTACTTCTGTTTGTAAATATGGTCATTTTGATTTATATAGTTTGAGATATTTAAGATCACTATAATTTTTTGAAGAAATTGAACTTTTGATATTATATATTCATCCCTTATGTTTCTTTTATACCATAAAATCTATATTAAATTGAATTCCATGGATATACTACAAGAGAATATATACATATATATCTATATATTCATTAATTAACTTAGTCATCTTGCACTATGCTTAATGCTCATCTTGTTTTCTCTATGCTTTCTTATAACTACTGCCATCTGTTAGCGATTGTGACATCAGTTATGACACACCTAATTTCATGGATGTTAAAATATAATAAATATGGTAGTTCAATTATCTGTGGTTTTGAACAGTCTTTTTTGTGTGTTATTTTTTCTGCTCTCATTGACTAACAATAACATTCTTTTTATGTTTAGTCATCTTGAGATTTGAACTCATGTAATAGTTGGAATGCAGGGTAGTCTGCTTTAATAGTATGTCCCTCAAGAGAAGTTTTGTAGTGATTCTGATATGTACTTTTCGCTTCAAATATTGGAATATAATGAAGAAAACATTGGCATTAGGAAAATTGTGCACTTCCTTTTTAAAATTTTTTAAAAATTTATAGAAGGAGGAGAAGGGAGGAAGAAAGAGAGGGAGGAAAATACCCATCAATTGGTTGTTCTCACACATGCCCCTTCTGGGGACCGAAGCGGCAACCAAGGTACTTGCCCTGACCAGGCACTGAACCCGGTGACCTTTTGCTTTGTGAGAAGATGCCCAACCAACTGAGCGCACCAGTCAGGGCAAGCTGTGCGCTTTCTTAATTCATATTTTGAATTAATGTAATCATGTATAAAGTTTAGAATCATTATACACTTTATGATAATTATTGTTGACTTAAATTCCTGTCATTATGCATCAGAAATCACAAGATATATACGGTGATATCATTTCTGTATAAAACTATCTTAAATGTAGTGGGAGAACATGTGTAGCTTTGTAATTGCAAATTTAAGTGGCAATAAAAGATTGTTAATTGACCAAAGAGGGTGTGTAACAACCCTATTCTACAGAATTTTGTGAATTTCCTCTTTTGTTTTTAATATTAATTTCTAAATTAATTCTAACTAAATTAAATATCCTGTCAAAGATTTATAGATATTTTTCATGTTTACTTTGTAGATCTGTCAATTTTACTGAAGCATTAAAATGGTGAAAAGTATACTATTTATAGATCTTCTATAATTTTTTTCTGCATGGAGATGATTAATACGATGTGTTTCAGTGTAACCTACAGATCTCAGAATCATGAACTTCAGTGATGAGTTCACATTAAAAGTCATGTTTTCTCTTATTTTAAAAAAAGGAAAGGTTTAGGTCCATGTTTAAAAACTAACTTTACTGCGGTATATTTTACACATAATAATCATGCCTATTTCAAGTGCAGAGCTTTTCCTTGAGCTTCAGCAGACTCATACATCTATGCAACCCTGGCCAACTGCAGATACAGAACATGGTCATCAGTCTCAAAGGGCCCACACTGCAGTTTCACAGTAAATCCTTCCCTAGACCACTGACCCCAGACAACCACAGATCTGCTTTCTGTCACCATTAATTAGTTTTTCCATTCTAAAGTTTGAAATTAATGGAATACTAGAATATAAATTATTTTGTGCCTGCTAGCTGCTGCTTGGTGTGATGTTTTTGGGATTCACTCATTTTGTTGTTTATAATAGCAGTCCAATTCTCTTTATTGTTCATCCCTCTGCCATTGTGTGGATTCACTGCTTGATGGCCATTTGAGTTGTTTCAAGTTTGGGGGTATTACAAATGAAACTACTATGAAGATTCATGCTCAAATCTTTTTCTGCACATATGTTTTTATTTCTCTGGATAAGAAACCAGAAGTTGCATTGCTGGGCCAAGTCATAAAGATACCTTTAACCTTTTAAAAAATTGCCAGACTGTTTTATCAAACTGTTCTGTACCATTTTATATTTCCACCCATATTGCACTCAAGTCCCAGGTATTGTGGTTAGTATGCATCCTCTGCAACAGTGAACTAAGAGTTCCCCAAACTAGCATTTAACTAAGCTTTCAGTCACGGTAAATTACCACTATTTTTACCATAATTGCTTTTAGTACTAGTCCAACAGATACTGCAGCAAAACTCTGGACAATTGTAATAGGAGAGACACAGCATTACAATGAAGTTTTCTAAATCCATTTGGAATAAATAGATTTAAGTAATGCTGATGGTATTGTTTTATTTAACAGTAAATATAAACTAAAGGATGCTAGTTAGTGAAATAATTTATCATAATTTAAATCTTGTGTATAGTCAAAAACAGAGGGCTGACCATCACAAAACTTGCCTCCTCTCATTTATTTATTTTAAGCAATCTTTGCCAATACCAGGGGATATTGACATCTGAGGAAGTCTTTTAGGCTTCTTTTCTTTCTTGTTTTTCTTAGTAATAAACATAAGGTTCTAACATGGTTTTCAAAAGTATCATTTGAAGTATTGAAAGTCTTCTCCTTTCTTTTCTTGTCCTGCTTTGCTCTAGGTTTTATTGTCTGCCCCCCCCATGTAATTAATACATTCCTTTATAAAGAAACATGTAAATTATTTAACAGACTCTAATCTTTCAATCACCAATGGTAGTTTGGAAAAACCTTTATTGTTTAATTTATTAAGTTTAGAATGAGATATCTCTGTATATGTACTTATATATGTGTATATATGTATACGTATGTATGGACTCACTATATAAATGAAAGCATTTTGTTGTAAAATTCTTGGTATCTCAGTGTCTTTCCCTTGGTAATTATAGACTTTAAATGAAGAAATTTAATTCAATATTTCTTAAGAGTTACTTCCTAGTTTATGTTTGTATTAATTCTGAGATAAAAAGTGAAATTATATACTTTTATCTTTTAATTCATAATTTCTGGATTTCTTTACCTTTATCCTCACACACTTAATGCTTCACAGAAGTTTTTAAAGCTGATTTAGGAAGATCTTAGGTTTTGGGGGTTTTTTTCTATTATGCTTGTGGTTAGTGGACCTAAGTGCCCAGTTGTATAAATTATAGATAAATAATAAACTGAGGAGGGGCATGGGGACTCCTTTTTAAAGTGGCGGAAAACTCCTCAGCATTTTTCATTAAGTATATCTCACAGAATTCTTTGTATTTAATACTGAAAATAATAAAATTAGAGGGGGCAAAGAATTGATGCTATATATATTTTTTCAACTAGATGACTTTTATTTTGCTCTTTCCTCATTCATCTTAGGGTTTAAAAACATAATTTAATGTTCCTTTTAGTGGCAACTTCTAAATGTTCACAATGCTTTATCTTTTATCTTTTGACCCTTCTCAATCTGTGAACAAGTATAGTCATCTTTTGTAGACATACTCCAATAAAATTTAGATGATCTCATTGTTTCATTTAAAATGAAAATCACAAGATGTCATAATTGTTGGTTTTATGTGGAACATTATGTAATGTTCAGTTTTTGTCAATATCATTTGGATAATTTTTGAATCTTATTGTTAAGAGATGAAAGTTTACTATCCAAGGTGTTAGTAAATGAAATTTTACTTCTTTCTGTGTTTACACAATAGAAGTAAAGAGTTTCACAATTACTGAACAAACTTATTAGTGTATAACAAGAAATTCAACTAGAATAATTCCTATCATTTTAAGCTCTTAAAATATTTATATTAACAAATAACTTTATACATGCTACAGTCTAGTTTTTTTCTAAAAATAAACACTAAAATAGATCTAATGAGGGAAGTATTTATAAGAAGTTGACTAGAAGAAATTTTCTCAGAATAGGAGCTACAAATTTCAGATACAATTGAAAGTGAACCCCTTTAGCCATAAGCATCTAGGATGAAGCCTCTTTCTAAATTCTGTGACGGTTTCAAACAGTGAGTAATAACATAGGAAAATCCCAGGAGACAATGTCTTTGTGAATACCTGCTTTTCCTGTGAGGAAATCAACCATGTATCTTATAAGATTTAAATCCCTAGACCTTGAGAGGCCTACAGAAGGAGTCTATTTTCACTAATTTAGCCTCTCCGCAAATCTAGACAGATTGGTGGCCTCCTCTCAATGCTAAATTACCAAAAGTTTATGAATTTGCCACAGCAAATGAATAACAATATTGAAGAATCATGGAATCTTAATGCTAGAAGGAACCTTACAGACCATCTAATTCCAAACCTTATGTAATAAGAAAGTGAAACCGGGACCTTACTATTAACATGAT
Organism: Trachops cirrhosus; assembly: GCA_028533065.1. Lineage (NCBI taxonomy): Eukaryota > Metazoa > Chordata > Mammalia > Chiroptera > Phyllostomidae > Trachops > Trachops cirrhosus. The sequence continues at coordinate 22,914,234 of CM052549.1, forward strand.
TTGGCAATTACCCAACTTCCTAGTTTTCTAATACAGTATTCTGTAGTATCATTATATACATGTTAATGAATAATTTTATATATAGATTCTCCCTCAATTCTACAGAAGGTACATTAACTTCATTCTTCTTTATTATGCTATTGACACTACTGTATTACTTCTTGTCCAAACCCCCTACCAGAAGAATAAACTTCTTATAGAAAATCAATAACACAAGTTGTAAACAATAATTATGGAATCAGTGACCAGTAGATCAGGCTAAAGAATAAAAATAATAAAGAAGTAATATAATAACTTTATATTTGAACCTATAGACTCTCTTCCCTTACTCTCTAAACTTTTGTTATCTTTTTCTTACTTGTTTAGAGATGGTACATGTTAGATTTCACTTCTGAAATAATTGTCAGTTTCTTGTATTTTTAAAAAATTTCAAGGTAATAATACAAAAGTCAAGTAGTTGGATCTCAGAATTAATAAGAGCCATTTTACTTAGTTTGATCTCCTTAATATTTATATTTCTACCATTTTGATGTAGTTCAAGTAGATAGAACATTGGTTAGCAATCATTTACTTTTGATTGAAATGTGAAATATGCAGATTAGGAAAATGTTGATTTAGGAAACACATTTATCACATTTTCACTTCAGCATGAAGTGAAATCTCTCCATTAGGTGAAACAAGCCGTGTAACTATCTGCTTCCTTTAAGTGGAAAAATATCATAAAATCTAATCTATTTTGTGAAACTTGCATGAGACTAAAACAAGCAACAAACCAATACTGATAATACGCCTGAACATCACCCATTCAAGCACAATAACAAAGCAAACACTATAGGCAATTAAAATTTCCGCACACGTAGTATATTTCCCCAGCAAATCTGTATATTTAAGGGTTCTAATCTTTCTGTTTCTCTTCACTATGGCCATGCATGACTGGTAGTCATATATTCTTAGCTGCTTACTTTGACAAGGGAGAAGCTAATGAACAAAAAGTTGAGTAACTTACTGAAGGTTCCTTTAGCAGATCAGCCGGGAGAGAACTGGACTTTCTCCCCCAAACTTTGATGACTGCTTGAGATTCAATTTGTGTCACATAGTCCTCTTATGGAGACTCAGTTCATAATCACACTTCAGGTTAAAGCACTACAAGTTATGCTTTAATTTTACTAGTTTCTCACCCAGAATAATCAGGTAGTGAAAAGAACAGTCTCAGGGACCAGACTGAAGACTCATTAACAGTTGACCTATTGGCCAGATCACAAATCAGTGACCAGTAGATCAGGGTAAAGGTATCATAAATCAAGGTTTACTCCTGTACTTCATTCCAAAAACATTCCTGTGATATGATAAATATTTCTATTAATATAAATGACAACCAGAATGCAGCTCACAAGTATTAGAATCGAAATGGAAGTGGATTTATTTAATTTCAAAGCTATTTTTGATCAATTTGACTCAGTCCCCCTGGGGACTTGGTGAGACTGCATAAGAGGTGCCTCGGAGTAGGCCGATGTGAGGAGCCACCTCATGTCCAGTTTGTACACCTACTGGACAGCATCCTACCCCAGCACCTGCAATGCTTTCCTGGAGGGCTTCACCTACTAGAGCAGCATGCTCGGGCCAAAGAAGGCAGGAAGTGCCAGGGAGTTAATGTACCTGGGTTCGGCCCAGTAGTAGTTGGTGGATAAATACCATGGCTTTTCCCTTATTCCAAAGGAGATGAGCAATTGGATGTAGTATTATGAACCTGAATACTTCATTTAGAGGCTCCTAATGCAGCTGCGACTGCAGTCAGAATGTAGAAGTCACAATGCCTGGCCAGAAGGCAGAGGTAAGTCAGTGGTTTGATAGCAGTCATTTTGGGACACTTTAAAGACTTAACTAACAGGTATGAGTGACTTATGGACACGGACAACTGGGTGGGGATTGACTGTTGGAGTATGGGGTAGACAGGGCAGGGGAGAGCAATGGGGAAAATTGGGACAACTGTATTAGAACAACAATAAAGAAAAAAAAGACTTCTACTGTAGGAAACTTCATCAAAAGGGTGACTCTATAAGGAAGGTTCATCTGTGAAATTTGCAACATGGGAAATGAAATTGCAAGCCATTTTAGGTAAGAGAGAAGAATAAGGAAAACATTCATTGAGACTAGAATAATCATTTTGTAGAAGAATTACATGATTGAAGAAAAGAGCCTATCTTGGGACATAATGAGAGATAAAATTATATAGATAAGAAGGAATTGGGGAATAAAATATACTGGTAAATTAAAGATTTGGGACTTGATTTAGTAAACTATACATATTGTATATAGATTATAGACTCAGGAAGCTCAACCCAGAAGTTTGTGCTTTAAGATCTAACACCAATTTAGATAGAAAGGGAACAATAATCAAATCACATCTAAAATATATTTGCATTTGCTGTGGTATTTTTAATAAATAAAAAGTAAATATGTTATTATAAAAAATAAAATTTACCTATATACTGACTTATTCTTTGTAAATAGTAGCATTTATCATGTAAGAATGGCCCATGAACATGGATGACAGTAGGGGATGGGCTGTGGGAGGAAGGGGTGGGCTGGGCACAGGAGGGCAAAGGGGGAAAAATTGGTATAACTGTAACAGAATAATAATAACAATAAAAAAGAAAAAGCACCTAGTAAAAAAAGAAATTAGAACATTTATTTTAGTGTTACATGATGAAATATAAGGTAGCCATGGAAATTACACTTATTCATAAACAATGATGTCCACCATTTTGATTGCTAGTTACTTCCTGTCAAATAAATGGATGATTATCAAGAAATGTGTCGATGGATGTACAAGAAGATGACCCTCAAAAGAACCAAAAGAGTAAGGTAGTTGCTCTTCTGCAGATAGTGCCAGTACCGACCTCATTTATCAGACTCTGGAAAGTAGTAGAAATGAAGATCATTTAAAAAGGAGGCACAACCAAGGAGTTCTTCAGATTTATCATGAAAAAAAATTGCATGTAAAACAAATGCAATCAATCTATGTGTACAGAAGAGTTCTTAAAAATTGACTGACGTATTAGGAAATTTTCAGTAATTCTATCATTTGTTACTATAATTTGGTTTTCACATCATTTCTTCCCACTCATTGAATGATTCCTGAAAATATACACGCAGAGTCCATTATGCTAAGTAAAATAAGCCAAGCAGTGAAAGACAAATATCATATGATCTCACCTATAAGTGGAACCTAATCAACAAAACAAATAAGCAAGCAAAATATAACCAAAGACATTGACATTAAGAACAAACTGACAGTAACCAGATGGGAGGTGGGAGGAGATAATGGCAGGGGAGGGGAAAGGGTTTTCAGGAACATCTATAAAGGACACATGGACAAACCAAAGAGGAGTAGGATTGAGGGTGGAAGGGAGGATGGCTGGGGCGGAGGGGATGGTGGGGGAAAATGGAGACAACTGCACTTGCAAAACAATAAAAATAAATAAGAAAATAAATAAAAATATTTAAAAACAAAAAAGAAATTCATTTTAATATGATATTAAAGTGATATACTGAACAGTGTTTCTATTAAAATTAAAATATTTCTGCCTTTGCTATATGACATCTATTAATTTTCATCTTAAGTCAAATTTTTAAATATGAGAAAAAAATTACAATAGGATTATAAACATGTGTTTTAATGAGCAAATGAGTGTGGTCCTAGATATAATTTAGAATACACAATCTATCTCGTGTTGATTTTTCTTTTTTTTTGTACAAATCCTTTGCATAAGGCCAATTCCAGCAGAGTGGTGCTAATAATTAATCCGACAATATAGTTTTATTCCCTGTTTTTGATGAAGCTCTCTACATGAATTAATGTATGACTGCCATAAAAATATAATGAATTTTATATACCCAGCTGAACATAATGGGCTAAATATTGAAAACATCACAGGCAAAGCATTATGCTTAAAAGTGTCTCAGACAGACAACTGCATAAGACAAAACAATTTCTATGACTTTAAAGGTGCCAGAATGCAAAAAAATGAAGAAAATGTGAAAATAAATTGAAATAAAATTGAGTATATTATTACACATTAAATTAAATACCACAGATTTTTTAGTCTCTAAGTTTCTTAAATTTTGTATATGAATAGTTATTAATATTTAAAACCACTCATGCTATTAGTTAATATAGCCATGTTATGCAATTATATTATATATCTGTAACTATTATGATAAAACTAGTTGATACACCAGTGACATCGGTCAGACATGACTAATTACAGTTTATGTCACTATTTTACAAGTCAAGAACCCAATGGATTCCTCCAGTTGAAAACACTAGCATATTCTTTACCAGCATAGCTATGAAAATATTTCCTAAAATATCTCATCATAAAGCATCTATAACATTTGTTCTATGCTATTATAAAAGGGAGTAACAGTATTTTACCCTGAAATGCTCATAATTAAACAATCATACATGCTGTGACTTTGAGTACCCAAAATATAGTTGTAGGATAAGAAATAGTTCAGAGATACGTGTCTGGCCTGGTTGGTGTTCTTCCCACTACTTTCCAATGCATTCACAGTTTAGATCCAATTTATCTCTCCTGTACCCCTATCATATATAAATGAGAAATCTGTATACATATTCTCACTTACTATAAATCTCATTAAATAGCAATTGCTTCTAATAAAATTAATCAAAATGTAACATAATGTATAGGCTACCATGTGTGTCAAATGATGTCAATGTTTTTTCAGGAAATGGCACAGAATAATTGACAAAAGATCTACATATTAGTCTTGGTTTTAACCACAGTAAGAGTATTATATTGGACAATTCAATTTAAGTTTCAACCTGTAAAATTACCTCAACACATATATTTTATTACTCACATATTAAAATATATAGTTAAATAAATAGAAGATATTTAAAATATAACAGTAATTCTATCTCATATTTCTCTGACCATCAAATAATTCACTAATTCAGACTTTTACTTTGGCTATGTCAGTAGACGTCACGTAGGGATTTGTGACTGCCTATGTACCAATTAGCTGGTTTCCCTATGCTCAGAGGTATACTCCTATGAGGAAGTTTAATAATCTCTTACAGCATATCCCCCTGTCCATGTTCCCACCGTTTACAGCAAAATGTAGTATCTTGGTTATGTTGGAATATCCTAATAAAGTACTTCATTCACTTATTTAGTAACTCATTCAACATTAATGCAATCTTTTTGTGATAAGCCAGGCATTATGCTAAATTCAATGGAACTAAAAAAAATATTTGTGTGTTCTTATGTAAAATAAACTGGGAATTCATTTGAATCAGTGTCAGTGAGGGTAGAAAGTAGAAGTCACTCCAAATAGTTAAGATGCAGAAATGTATAAAAAGGGGCTACTGACAAAGGTGTGACCAAGGTTAAATAAATAAATGAAGGATGATAAAAGCTCTGGTTACCCATAAGGCTGAAAGAACAAGGTCAGGGTGAAGATAAGTATCATAATTCAGTGAGAACTGGAATCATCATGAGGAGAAATGGTATACTAGGAGCTGGCAATGGGAGGACATAACTGACATAGCTGAAGTTAGGGGGAATTCAGGAGCAGGAAAAAAATACCTCAGCATTCTTTTATCTCTCAATTTCCACTCTCCTTTTGATGTCTCCTAGTAGCCAAGTCCAACCACTTGCCATCAGCAGAATCTGGGTGATACAACCAAAGAGATCAGTTTGTAGGGACTCAGTATAACAGAGAAGGGTGGAGAGATGATGGAGGTGAGCTGTAAAATGAGAATATCATGCAGAATTTATTGTTTATGCCACTCACCCTCCATTCTTATCCTTCGTTCAGAAGAAACTGTCAAACACTAGTACAGAGGACATAGAGGTCACACACATAGAGGTCAACCACCCTGCAACAGTTGTGATATCAATTCAGTATAACTTCCGATTGAAACTGTAATTATAACTTAGCATACTTTGCATGTGCCAGCAAGGAGACAAAATTGTCTAAGATAATATGCACAGCAGCTGCGCTCATAACCTTTATAACCAGGCAGGAGGGTCTTTTCATTTCCATTCAATGTGTCTTTAGCTTCTACCAGCACTTTATTTGGTTGAAGCTCTTTATCTGGTAGGTTGACCAAATAAATCTTTCCATACAAATTTGTGTCCTTACTGCTTCTGTCTTTATCATATTGCTCTCCTTACTACCAATACTTTACTAGGGTATCAAAGTATTTGAGCTTGCTCTGGGTTATGAGAGACAGAATGGAGGAGACATAATCTTGAGGTAAGACAATGAAGACTTATTGCTCTCAAGTTCAGTTGAAAGAGCCTTGTTCTGGCTTCTTTGTATTGAATATTGAGGGGGGAATGGCCACCTAATTTACTATAAACTAAACAAGAACATTTAGAAAGTAAAAAGGAATACTTTTAGTAATAGAGCTGTCCAAGGCAAAATAGCTTACATGATTAGAGATGATTCTGACTTACACGATTTTATATACAGCACAACTTCGCTTCAATTTTGATCATTCCCCAGCATTTAGAATGATTGTTAAAATTCACATTTCACATCATTAGAATATACTTTTATATTGAAAGGTGTTTTTAATTTTCAGTCTGCTTCATATCATAAACAATAATTGAATTTACCTTATAAAATATTTACTTTTAAAAAAATTTATTTTAATTGCTGTTCAAGTACAGTTTTCTGTCTTTTACTCCCATCCCAGCCCACCCACCCATCCCTCCCCTCCTCCCTCCCATTTACAGCCCCCTAGTTTTTGTCCATGTGTCCTTTATACTTGTTCCTGTAAACCCTTCCCCGCTTTTTTTACTTTTTAATGATAATAATCGAGGCAGTATTTTCTTGATTTTGTAGTTGTACCAGAAATGTGATAAATAAAAACTATAGTAAAAGTAATCATTCAACCATCTTTGCCTAATAATTCTCAACTTTAGTGATGTGCAGATGTTTGTATACGCATAATAGTTCTGATTTCTTTGGCCAAACTCCCAGTTTTAGAGTTCATCATTACGTTTGGTTCCCCTGCTACATGAATGTACTACGGCATTTCGGTGGTATTACAATCGACTTCCAAGTACTCCCCATGTATATTAGGAACCATTTCATTGAAATTCAGACCAAAACAGAATGCAATTTACTTTTGCTTAATAATAAGGGATCATCTGGCTTTATCTTGGTTCTTGTGACAGAGCTTAATAAAACATTTGATGAAATCTTGATTAGGCCACACAAAGCATGATATTTGAGAAACATCAAGTGTGATTTGAGTTTTTATATAACTCTAACCCTAATGTCCCTTGTGCTGAATGAAATAATCAGTTTAAAAGTATGTACACTAATGATGTGCTTGTCATGAAAACAGAGCGTACAATCCCTTCATCAGTGTGAAAGGGGAGTACGATTGATTTAATTCAATGCTGATTTCTAAATATTTTTGTGATGGAATGCTTTTGAAAGCTCTGATATATTTGAAATGATCTTTTGTGTCTAATTTGTACAGTCCATGGATGACAAGCAAGGTTCTACCCTCAGTGGCTTTGTTTTTCTTTATTTTCAGATTGAGAAGTTTTAAAGACAAGTAGATAATTGGATGCACAGAGATGAAGCCAGTCTGTTTTGCAAAAGGTAGTAACCTCAATACTTATGCGCCTTTTTAAAAACTTGATTTCTTCTTCTAGTAACAGAGCCATTTACAGCTGGGCTTTTAGTTACAAAGAATATTCTTGCCTCAGAGATTTGTATATCTTCACTTCTTTTCAGTTGCATTTTTAAAAAATGACAGTCTGAGTATGTGTGAGCATGCTTGTATGTGGGCGATTGTGTTTGTAAGTGAAAGGGTATATATTGAATATGAGAGAGTGAGTGGGTGTGAATGTATATTTGTTGGCAGAGGAGAGTGTGTGATCGTGTTAGATTGACTGGGATATAGTGATCAGTGGGACTAATAAGTACTTAATGAATTCACAAAACTAATGAGAAATTTGTATTTATAGAATATCATTTTTTGAAAAGATGCTCAATGAGATTTTATTATTTTGTAGGAAGTATTTTCTACTGAATAATAAAGTTAGTCATGCTGACTTTATAGAGAAACAATAGCTATTCTTTCAAGCTTTTTATTTTGATAACATTATAGTTTAATTATAGCTTAATAATTGCTTGAGAGTGAATTGCACTCATAAAGATTCAGTGATATGAGCAGAAAATAAAAGGGTCATGAGATTATCAGTCAATAAGCTAATTTCTTCAATACCTAACTACAAGGTACCAGAAATGTTCCATGAAAAATCTGGAATTTTCAATCCCAGAAAAATCCCAGATTTCTCATGTGCTTTGTACTCAAACAACTCTCTTGAATATTTAAAGTATTATAGAAAAATATCTCTTTAATTTAGTGTCATAAAATAGGAAAGAATCTAAGGATCTAATCTAAGTCCTATCTAATAGGACTCTTTCCAAGCCAAATGATATAAGAAGGATAAAAATAAAGTGGTCCACAAATAAATGCCTAGTTTAATAAGAAACTCTTTATCAAATAATATAACAAAATAAAGTATATCCATTCATCTGTGCATTGAGGATACAAGCCTGGAATGGAGTAGATGCAGACCTTCAGAATGAAGAATCCAGAGGAAAATGAGTCATGGACACACGTGGAAACATTCATGCAATTGATGATGACAGGCGATGTGAGCCTGGCCCTCCATATTTGATCACAAAAGTTTATTTTCAAATGAATCCCTCTTTTCATTTGAATTAGCATTATTCACTTATTATAAACAGCAGCATATTCCTTTTCCCTGAAGGATGAGTTTTAACTCATGTTTCCCCCATGCAATCTCCAGGTAGAACAATTTTAATTTTCTCTCCTGGCAATGTTTTCTTCAGGGTGCATACTTTGAAACCACTGTCTATATTCTCTGTCTATTTTATCATAGCACACACATAGTATTTCTCATGCCATTTACTTTAGAAAAGTACCTTTAACCTCAGTGTCAGATGTTTCTTTGGAGTAACTTTAAGGGTCACTCCCTTCATGCACACTTGCATGTATGCTTATATTTTATATACGATGATCCCAGATTTAACCACCATATTTGACTAAAGTCTGATTTGATATTTTTTTTGAGATACCATGAATGATAGAGACAGAAACTTCAGTTCATATCTGATATCTATATATATAGATCTATATATTTATACTATATTTATATATAGTTATACAACTGAATACTATATTTAGATGCATAAATATATATACAGTATAAATACTGTATTTAGTTGTATAACTATAAATATATATATATAGTTTTATAAATTATTGGCACCTTTACAACATACTATATCCAGAAATACAAGATGCCTCTCTGTTTATTCAGGTTTTTATTTATGTTTTTCAGCAAAGTTTCAGAGTTACCCTCTTTAGGTACTGCACATTTATTATTAGCTTTCCTTAGAAAGCTTAATAGCCTTTGCTGCTATTGTGAATAGATCGCTTCCATTCATTTGTTTTGTGTTGTTTTTTTTTTTTTTTGGATTGATTATTTTTATTGTGTTGGAGAACTCTTGTATTTGTTTCACTTGTTTGTTTAGTTGGTTGGTTGACTTTACATGCAGCTACTTTATATTTTTATCCTAATTATCTTATTAGAACTATATTTTAATATATTTCCTTGTACTTCAATAATTTTAGCAAATAATTATTATTACATCTACAGATCAATACCTTTTTCAAAAAGTAAGTGAAAAAACTTAGATTAGTTTTCTGGCCCCAAATACAGAACCCTTCCCACAGTAAAATTCTGTTTCTTAGCAATACAAGTTTGTTTAAAATCCTTTCCTTTTACTAAAATAATTTCCAATCCAAAGAAAAACCAGTTTCTGTCCAAGGAGAAGCTGGACTTGCTAGAGTTATAAAGATAGGGCTTAATACTGTAGCAGCACTCGAGAACTTAGCTGGTGCTCAGAGGGCATCCGGAGTAGAAACTGTGGTTTGACAGTCTGTTCCCCCCATCAGGCAGAGGAATCATTTTCCCATCTACTTCAAGTGTTGGTTGCTGAAAACACACAGCTGAATCACTCTCACTCTCTAAGAACTGACCTCCACTGAAGGGAAATGGTTTGCTTACAGTTATGTTCCCACCCTAAAGAAAGCCAGCATTCCACAGCTGGTCAGTGTAGGAAGCCCGTAGTCCCATAGGCTGGGACCCCTTTCCTAATTTAGAAAAGCTCTAAAAGTTTAGCAATATGTATTGTTGATGAATAAGGATCAACCCAGTAAAAATAAAATAAAAAATAAAATTAACAAAGTAAAATAACATTCCAGCTTCAAAGCTCCTTAAGAAATGACTGAGGTCTCTGTTGTACCTGTCATAGAGCCCAACGTCTTCCTCTGCTTTATCTTGATTACTCTACTGTCTGATATATGTATCCTCAGAAGCTCAAGAAAACTGCTAACTTGCTGTGATGAGATATGTTGGCATGAAAACCCAAATGTAGATATTTCTAAATTACTAGATAGTAAGAATCACAGTAATTTTGTAGCTTCCATGATAAATCCATTTAGGAATGGTGTAAACCCTGTGTATACCCACTGATGCAGAGATGAAATATCCACTATTATATTAAAATATTAATGTGACTTTTGCCAGAACTGAAAGAGGTTGTCCTCTTTGTATTACCATATTTTGAGCATTATTTATTGGTCATGCAGACATACCTCTAAGACATTACAGAATATCTAAAATTTTCAATATACTACTGATGATTCAATTTGAAAATAAATACATGCTCACAAATAGAGTCATAGTGCTGTGGACAGGATTGTGTCCCTTCAGAATCCTTAGCTGAAGCCCCAAACCACAATGGACGGTGGTATTTGGGGATGAGGCAGTGGGGGAATAATTAGGTTTAGATAAGGTCCTGATGAGATTATGTTCTTATAAGAAGAGACATCAGAAATCTTGATGTCTCTCTCTTGCTTTATACACATGCGCGGAGGGAAGGTCCATGCACTTCTGGACCTAGGGGTTGTTGTTTGCTCGAGGGATAGTCAGACAGATGATGTATAGCCTTCCTTATTTAAGGTTTGCTTTGTTGCACAGGAATCAGATTATGGAAGTCACTAAAGCCCTTAAAGAGCATCTTACCCACAGAGCACCAAGATGACATTAAATATGCAGTTGCTATAAAAATTTCAATAATAACAATAATCCACTCTTTCATAATTAATTTGAATAAAATATCTCATTATTACTCAGCAATTAAAATTTAAAATGGGAATTCATTTTTTTCTAATTTTCTCACTTCCACTTCTTACCTCCCAAATCGGCTCCAGGTAGCATGCTTATCAAAAATTTTAAATATTATATTACACTGATAGATATTATACTAGTGTACAATGAACTTATAAGGGACAGAGAGAGATATGACATCCTAAATAGTTTTTTTTAAATCTCTGAGATTCACTATGAGTTTCCTCCTGTGCTTATTATATTTTCTCCAATGAGAGGGTTTGTTTTTGGAGGGAGGGGTTTGGCAGAATTTATTAGAAGCAGAATATATCCATAACCTAATTAAAACTATTTTTATCTATTTTTCCTTATTTCCTCTTCTTTTGTTTAGGCCTAGGATCCCTGGCTTTTTGCCTGGCAACAAAAACCAATGTAGACAATACTCTCTCCTCATTCTGTCAATCATATTCCAGTAATTAATTAATTTAAGTTGTGAAAATTTTGCTACAGTTATCAGTGCTACTGTTTTTGGAACTATGGAAGCAGGCAGCAGCAATCAACTAATTATTAGAGTTTCATAAAGTATGAAGGTGATGATCCCAGTAGCTGGTTTTGATTCCCTTTATTTAAAGAACTCCTCCTATCCCTACAGTTAAAGCTAAAAATTAATTATTCTCATCTGATAGAGGATGGTGGAATAAACAGTCTGCACATCATGCATCAATACTTAGTTCAAAAGCCTTTTATAGTTTTTGAATTAGCTTTTATAATATTAGTTACTAGTTTATATTTTGAAGAAAAATAGGTTACAAGAGTGAATTCAGAAGAATTTATTCCAATTTTTTTAAATGTGAGTATGATGCTAAAATCAATGGATGGATCTAGAGCATATTATGCTAAGTGAAATAAGTCAAGCAGAGAAAGACAAATATGGCATGGTTTCACATATGCAGAATCTAAACAAACAAACAAAAACAAAGCAAACACAAAGACAAGTGCAATCCGATTTCCACTCACATGTGGAAACTAATGAAAAAACTGAACTAACAAGCAAAACAGAGACAGACTCATAGATGGAGAGCAGGATGACAGTTAAGGGGGGTGAGTTTAGGGGGTGGATGGATGGAGCAAAAACGAAGAAGGACTCATGGATACGGACAACAGTGTAGTGATTGCAGGGAAGAGGGAGGTATAAGAGGATGAAATGTTAATGGAAAATACAATAATGTAAATAAATATGTGATTATAAATAATAGTGGATTAACAATGGTCTGAGATTGGCAGTGAAAAAAGACAAAAATGCTAACCTCTTTTTGATCTTTGACTCATGAATCACAAAAAGTGGTTGAAAAAAGTATTTTTACTTGAGATTGGTGTAAGGGAATTGCTGTTGGAGACAGATGGGTTTCCGTTAGAGAGGCAGAAGCCCGATATCCAAGTGATCTACTATATCATAGAAAAGTGATCTGTTCCAGAGACTATTGGATACAGTTGAGAGGAGGCGTGGTAAGATGATATTGCTCTAAAATGGGGTGAAACTGTTAGACTTAGATAGAAATGAAAATACAAAAGTAATCAAATACTTTCAGAATCAGTGGTTTCATTGGTTAAGAATTAACCATTATAAGATTTCTAAATTAAAAAGTTATTTTATCATGAGTTGCCTCCCAAATTTTAATATCTATAAATATTATAATACTCTATGTTTTTGTAAAATCAAGTAGGTATCTGTTCCTTCAAAACATCTGAGAATATAGTGTTTAAAACCAAATTCCACACTCAATTTCTAAAATCAGATCAATGCAGAGGGAGACTACAGTTAATCTGGGATGGAGGAGTGACGTGTTTCTTATAATAAAGAGATAGGGCAGCTGAGCAAGCTAGATATAGCCAGGCTTGGAGAGGTGACATTACTTTGAATGTAATTACTGTTAGCTCTCCAGCACACATTCAAACACAGTAAAGTGTGGTTTCAAGAACAGTGAAGAGGAGAATGGACAGCTAAATTGTGCTTTATTCAACTAATAGAATACCAAAGATCGATAAAATGAAGGAAATGCATCCACATACAACATGATCTTACAAATGTAATCCTGAGTGAATAAAAGATACATGATGCTTTATTTTGTTACATAGTTTTTTTCAAAAACATAAAATTGATTTGTAGTAATTAGGATTCATGTTTCTATGGTAAATCTAATCATGCAAAGCCAGAAAATTATTGTAACAATCAAAATCATGACCACATCTTGGGGAAGGTGGGAGTATGTTACATGAAGGAACTTTTGGTCTATCAATGTTCCATTCTTTAATTTATTTTTTGGTATATTGATATTCACTGTGTGATAAAACTGTTAAGTATGGGGAAGGAAAGGAGAGTGGAGAGACCCACAAGTCAATCACACTAGTGAGAAAGTTGAACATAGTTTTAGCTACTATTGGATCTTCCAACAAGATGAAAAGTCAGCCTAAAGTCAACCTAACTTATGAAAACCAGAGCCTATTGGATAAAAAGGGGATTTCCTTCACTGCTAATGCATTGACTACATGTACTTGAATTCCTTCCCCCTCCCATCATAAATAGTAGCTTATTAGTCCTTATGTTTAAGATTTAGTATGGAAAAACATGTTAGTGGTTTTCATTCACCTATTTCAACATATATGTTTATCCATATGGGTGTGTATGACAATTTATGATTAGAAAAACACAAAAAAACCTCACCATAATATCCATCCATTAGGGAATATCTCCTACAGACATCTGTTTACACACACTGTGATTCTTCATATAGATTTATAGGATTCCAGATGCCTGTGAGATTCTGTGCTGAATTACAGGCGGAGGAACAGCTGCCACTAAAGGAAAAACGTAGACTTGTACATTTATAGAACAGAAGCTGACAGAACCTTTTAGAATGTTTGAAAGTGTCCAGTAGACTTTTTAATTAAAAAATTGTGCTTGCCTCTGCAATTCTAGGTTCCAAAAAGAACGAATACAGTTAAGAACTGAAATCGTGTAATCCACTCTTGGCAAGATTTGTGATCAGATTTTGAGACCCTAGAGGCTCAAATGTTTTAGTTAAGCATCATACTGAAAATTCGAACACTGAGATCAGCTTTTAGATTCAGTTACAAGTAAGTGAAGCACTTGTGGATCTAAGTTACTATCATCTGTGGATAAAATTTGTCTGGTATAATCCCAGTTTAAGAAAACTACCAATAAGTGGAAAGAATAAGAATAATTTTGTGCTCTGATCAGACAGAGACATCAGTTCAACCCAGACATCAATAGAGACACAGACATCAAGTGCAACTCCTGTGATTCTAGAATCACAGCTTAGATGTGGGCACAGGAATCTGGGAAACTAAGAAAAATAAACTATGAGGTTATATCAAGAACACACAGTACAGCATAGGGAATATAGTTAATAATAGATCATAATAATATTGTAATAACTATATATAGTGTCAGATGGATACTAGACTTACTGGAGTGATCCCTTCATAAGGTGTATAAATGTCTAATCACTATTTTGTACACCTGAGACTAATATAATATTGAATATCAACTCTAATTGGAAAATAAATTAATTTTAAAAGGAACATATGCTATGATGATCATGTTCTAGAGTACCATTTGTACCTTTACTGGATTATCTAAAACCATCCCAGAGCTGTGCCTAGTTGCAAAACCAGCAGCTCAGAAGAAAAGAGCATTGGAAATAGCATCTGTCCTCTATCATTAAAAATGATCCTTTATCATGTTACCTTTTACTGGATGAAGTAGAGATCCACCATTCCAGTTTGTCCTATTAACCAGTTTCCACACTGCCTCTGAAGTAGACATTGATGTTTATTATTTCCACCAATTTAAAGAATATGCAATATAATCATGAATGCATTATTTGTAAAGAAGCTCACAATAGTTGTTCTGGCAGATGTTAATAAATTGGACATTTATTCTCCTCCAATTACCCCTGTTTCTTTCTTTATTTCAAGATTCTAATTATTGTATGAAATTTTGAAAATATTCTTCAGGTATAATGATAAGAACTTTCACTTTGCAACTCTACACTTGAAAATGAAATGTTATATTGTAGTATTTTAATAGAGTTTTCAAATGGATACATATTTGACTTTAGATGTTTCTGTTTTCTGAGATCTCCCTATTGGAAATATGCTTGATATGTTGTCCCTGAGGTAATTTTATTTTGGTGCTTTGTATTATGTAGATGTGTAATACTACATTATAACTATGTTTTTATGCTATAAAACTCTAGTAGTTTTCTATTATGTATATCCTGGGTTTAACATACTTAGCTATAACTCAAGGGCAAAAGGATGTATTATGATGTTCTTCAAGAATATAAAAAATGCATTAGCATATTCAGCCATATTACCTAATAAGGTATTATTACTGAGACACTATGTTCCTCTAGAATTTTAAAAGAATGAAAACTGCAGCCTTGCATATGAGTAAAATATTATTTCAGTATATTCTGAGAGTAAACTCTCCATATACTTACTTTTAAGAGTAAATTTTGGTGACAAAGGACATGGACAATTATATTTTTGGCATGGATCTTTTAATTAATACTAGACATTTATCTCATTTGCTGTTACCCATTTATAAGACTGTTGCTTTTCTTTAATGGCCAACTTTAACAACTTTTGTTTATCCCTCTGATTTTCCTTTTACTCATTCTCTAATTCATTCAATCAACCCATTTTTTGGGAATCTATTATGTCCCAAGCACTATAATATCAATAAATACCAGGAGTAAAATAAAGTAGATAACATATGCTGTTACCCTTATGGAAGTTATAGTTAATGAAAACAGTAGTGGTTTATTTTGGAGCTGGGTAATATTAACAAGCTAGTCATACATTAAAATTAAGATTATAAGAATTATGACATAAATTTATCACTTATTTGCTATGAAAGCTCTTAACCAAAGAACTTGATCTGGTCTGGAATGTAAGGAAAAAATCCTTTAAGGAAATTATATTTGAACTGAGATCTGATAGTGGAGGTGCAATTATTTAGATTAAAGAAGAGAATGCAGAGACAGTGACCAGAGGGGGGAAGGGAGGGAATTTCAGGGGAAAAGGGGAAGGGTTTGCAGGAACAAATATAAAGGACACATGGACAAAAACTAGGGGGGGTGGAAATGGAAGGGAGGCGGGGAGGGATGGGGGGTGGGCTGGGATGGGAGTAAAAGGCAGAACACTGTACTTGAACAATTAAAATTAAAAATAGTTATTTTTCTTAAAAAAATAATAAACAGAAGAGAATGCAAACATCCTCCATAGAAGGCAAAAACTTATATGAAGCCCCTGAGTCAAATAGCAAGTACCCATCTGAAACAACTAAAAGGATGTCAGTCAAAGAGAAAAAGAATATACAAGATGTGACTAGAAAGAGTAATGGTAGTTAGATTATGCCAAGTCTTGTTTTTATTAATTCATTGATCTTTACTCTGTGAGCCACGTGACTGGCTCATTAGAGGGTTTTAGGTAAAGGGTGAAATATGAAATGGAAATATTAGGAAAGGACCACTAAAGTGGCCCAGGATAAGCGGTAATAGAAAAATAAACCAGAAAGTGAAGAAAATGTTATAAATATAAATGAATATAATATGAAGAAAAATGTAACTGGGGGTGAACACAATCTGAAGGAAAAAGGTAGGATTCAAGTGATATTTAAGAGAAGTATCAACACAATGTGGAGATAGAATGCATGTGTGGGTGATAGGAACCTGTGCATCTGATAGGAACCCCATGTGCTCTAGCTTGTATTACTAGGTAAAAGTTGGTGTTATTAAATTATCTAAGAATCACTGGTAGATTAAAAAAAAGTTTCAGGATCAAGAGCATCACTTTGGATTTTTCATGTTGAATTTCAGTTGCCTCTAAATGGCTTAAGTAGCTATCTTAAGTAAACAGTTGGATACAAATGGGTTGGAGCTTAGCAACAAGGTCAAGGATACAGGAACAACACAGAGGTCAAAGGAAAATAAATGAAGGCTTAGTAAGGAGAGACTTTTATTCCAAAGAATTATTGCAAGTGAAGGCAAGGAACTATTGCAATAGGGGAAGAATGGCTACTGAACTAGAAAGAAATCTCCCATCTCAGAAAACTGCCAGCATCTAAAAATAAGACAGATATGGGTGATGGGGAGGCTGTACCACTGAACCCTACCATGGCCATGCTACCAAGACAGAGAGTCACAGAGGCTCTACCTAATGCATAGAAACAAACACAGGGAGGCTGCCAAAATGAAAAGACAAAGAAATATGGCCCAAATGAAAGAACAGAACAAAACTCCACAAAAAGAACTTAACAAAATGGAGGTAAACAATCTATCAGATACAAAGTTCAAAACACTGGTTATAAGGATGCTCAAAAGACTCAGTGAGGACCTCAACAGGATAAAAAAGATCCAGTAACAAACAAAGATACACTACTTGAAATAAAGCACAATTTATAAGAAAACAACAGCAGAGAGGATGAGGCTGAGAATCAAATCAATGATTTGGAACACAAGGAAGGGGAAAAAAAGCAATCAAAACAGCAAGAAGAAAATATAATCCAAAAAAAATGAGGAAAGTGTAAGAAGCCTCTGGGACTTCTTCAAGCTTTCCAAAATTCACATCATAGGGGTGCCAGAAGGAGAAGAGAAATAGCAAGAAATTGGAAATGTATTTGAAAAAATAATGAAGGAAAACTTATCTAATTTGCTGGAGGAAATAGACATATAAGTCCAAGAAGCACAGAGAGTTCCAAATGATGGATACAAAGAGACCCACTCCAAGACACATCATAATTAAAATGCAAAGGTTAAAGATAAAGAGCAAATCTTAAAAACAGCAAGAGAAAAGTAGTTAGTTACCTTACAGAGGAGTTCTCATAAGACTGTCAGCTGATTTCTCAAAAGAAACTTTGCAGATTAGAAGGGACTGGCAAGAAATATTCAGTCATGAAAAGCAGAGACCTACAGCCACGATTGGTCTACCCAGCAAAGCTATCATTTATAATTGTAGGGCAGATAAACAGCCTCCCAGACCAGAAAAAACTAAAGGTGTTCATCATCACCAAACAATTATTATATGAAATGTTAAAGGGACTTATTTAAGAAAAAGAAGATAAAAACTTTGAACAATAAAATGGCAAGAAATTAATATCTATCAACAACCGAATCTAAAAAAAAAGCAAACAAAACAAGAACAGAGAGACAAAATGAGGGACACAGAGCATTTTGTTGGTTGCCAGATGGGAGGAAAATGTGGCGGAATGGGTGAAAAGGCAAAGGGATTAAGAAGTACAACTTGGTAGTTACAGAATAGCCATGAGGTTGTGAAGTACAGAACAGGAAATGGCATAGCTAGATAACTTATACATATGACCCGTGGACATGAACAATGGTGGGGGGATTGCTTAACAGAGTGGAGAGTGTCGGGTGGAGGAGGACAATGGGGAAAAAATTGGAACAACTGTAATAGGATAATCAATAAGATATAAATTTTAAAAAATAAAAATAAATAAACTAAAAAAAATATATACTAAAGACTTGTGAAAAAGATAGACAAGTTCAACAGCATGGTTGCCTCTGGTGGGGAGAGAAGGGCACGTGATGAAGTAGATTATACAGGAGGCTTTACCTGTGTAGATATTTTATTTTATATGCCTTAAATACTACAAAAATATTTTTGAAACCTAGATTGACAGTTCACTGTAAGCAACCCTAGATGCAATTTTTCAAATGCCAAATAAACTATGAGTTGATTTTAAAAAATAAATCAATAAAAATAAGACAGATAAAGGTTTTTACTATCTTTTCTTACATCTCTTTTTATAAAGGGGGCAGATAAGCAGTAAGGGAAGGTAGATGAAAGCGTGTAAGCAGACTTCAAGACATACATGGCTTGACTGAAAATATGTGTAACCGTATGGTCGATAAGTATCTTCTGTTTGCACAAGGAAAAAAGACTCATGCACATGGACAGCAGTGTGGTGATTGGGGGAGGGGGAAAGGAGAGTATAAGGGGGCTAAATGGCAATGGAAAAAACACAATAAAAAACTAAGAAATAAATATCCCCCAAAAACCCAAAAAGGTACATGAGAACATTAGTGTTTACTGCAGGTCAGTCCCTTGCCCTGTCTGAAGCTCTCATCAAAGCAAAAATTTTATAACTATGTGGAATTTTATTCCACATAGGGAATGTGGTGTCTTCCAAAGACTAATCACTATATTCTATGGTCAAAATTAAGTTGTGCCCAAACAGCAACTTTCATTAGAGAAATTTCATGAGTATCAAGAAAAGGACCTAAGGAATAATAATTAAAGAAGTAGTATAATGGGGAGTAAAGAAGGACACATCTAAGGAGGTTCAAATTAACAAAGACCCACAAAAGAATATTCTAAGCTAAACTTAGTCTACAGCAATTTTTAATTATCAGAAACTAAGGAAGGTTAATTGTATTTAAATGTCACATTATAAGTTTTATTGTTTCATTCAATAATCATGTATCTGATCACGAACTGTGAATTTCTCAAAAAGTGTTTCTGACATTTGTCTCCCAAGTACTCCAATATATTTATTCTGCCTAAATCACTTTCTTGTTTAGAAGCAGAGTCAGCAAAAAAGCATTGAGGATATTTGGCTGAACATAAATATGAATCTTTACAATGCCATTTTTTTAGCCATAGCTCAATAACATTCCTATGTCTTGGAGGGTAAAATAAGTCCAAAAGGATTCTTAAAAGGGGAATATTAGGAGAGTTATCCCATAAAACAATTTTGCATAAATATTATTGTCTAGTGATGATATAGTAATATAAAAATAGATAATAATTGAAAATTGACAGATTGTTTAACTTCTCTGGCTTTAATATGGGAATAATTATATATACTTTGTAGGGTGATTGTGAAAATTAAATTGTTTAGTGGATATGACATTATGAATACAATACCTATTTCATTATGATTTCATTTCCAATTTTTGCAGTCTCTCAAACCCATTTCCCTTAAATCATACACTTTTTTTTCCCATACTGGTAACCTAACCATGGCTTCTACAATATTTGCATATTTATGAGTCTTTTGTCTCAACATCTAATCATTACTATGCTAATACATTTACGGCTAACCAGAAAATGCTTGGCTTTGGATACCTATCTGTGTGAGTTGTCAGGTCATGTGTGTCTTGGATTCAGCTAAAACACACATCTTAGAATCATTTGTGAATTAAATAAGCAATTAATACAGTGACTATGAGAAATAAATAAAGTCCTTCTCAGGGTTTTCCTTGGCTGCTCAACATCAAGCAAGAAAAATAAGCACATTTTTGTTACATGGCTGAAAAAAGAGAAGCAAATATTCGACAATTGATCTTCAACAGAAATAACTCTTAGCAAAGTCACAGAGCAGTAGTTTCACCAATCCAATCACCAACACAGTGAAGCTATATAAGTAGATAGGCATCTGGGAGGTAAGTAGTATAAAGAAAGGAAAAACAAGAAAAGTAATGAAATAAAAAGAAATACAAAGATGGTCGAAAAGACAGAATAAAAGAGACTATAGCAATTGGATACTTTTTTCCAGGCTATCATGTGGCGCTCTATAATACAGCATCTGAAAACCACATCTCGCTATCTATCTGCCTGTCCATATACTAAACTATATATACACACACCACAGATAATAAGAGCAACAAAAATTGTGTTGATTTCAGTCATTTGGACAGTGTTATATTTTCTAAAAAAAAAGTAAAATTAGAAAAGAATGTCACAGGCTTGAAAGCATTTCTAAAGATATTATTAGCCATTTAGCATATCCTTGTGTTCAAATTGTCAATAAAGCTCACAATGCAGTTTCTTAATGTGGATTGTTATGACAGAGGGAAGAGAAGGAAATGAAAACAAGAAGTCATTTATACAAAGCACTTTCTGGAAAGAAAAGTCCTTTTGCAGTCTCATAGTTATGATGGTAGCAATAGGAGTCATCTCCAATGAAAAGAGCGCTGTCTGATTTTGACCTTAGTCTGAGACTGCAATTTAGATCAGCTCCATTTAAAACTGGATCTGTTTACACTTCCTTGTTTTAATCAGCCTTCTAGTAGAATTGGAATGGAATGTACAATCGTTTGATGGAGCCACTGTTTGCCAGTCTGTCTCACCAGCTTGAGTCCATCTAAGAGATGATTTTGAAGTTAAAATGTTACTCTGTTTACTAGGCAACAGAGGGAGGTAAGTAGGTTTTTCCCACAAAATATAGAAGTAGTTTTTTCATAAGAGTTCACATATTGGAAAGAATCGCTGACTGAACTCTTCACAGCAATGTTCCAGGATTCACTTTTAATAAAATTGTTTATTTCAGAGTATAAGCTCCACATTTGTGCAAAATGCAGAAACCAGCACAGGAGGTTAAAAAAGCTGTTCTGCTGTAATAGTGTAATTTGTTCCTTGGCCATTAAATGAGAATGCTGGGATTTTAATTCCACTATTTGGTTTCCAGCATCTACTATAATTAATTTTCTCTTATTTTGTTGCTATAGAATCAAATGGAAACTAATGATGTGGAACCCAACGTTGTCAAGACAGTGATGAGCTTCATCTACGAGGTGGGGAAGCTCCTCCATCTGACAAGATGGCAGATGACGTGAGTGGTTTCTCACAATGCCGGGGTCCTGTGCCTTGTGGCGATGTTCTGCTCGAGTTAGACCACCTAGGGATTGCCGTTCCAACTAAAGCTGCTTTAAATCTTTCACTTGCTTGCTACTGTACTCTTTTGTCAGCTTCACAACATATTAACATATTTGATATGCACTTTCTTTATCTGACTTTTTAAGAACTGAAAGGTACTGGGTATCCTAAAAAATGTTTTAGGGTTTCCTGGTGCCATCACATTGACATGGAACAAAGTGATTTTAAAATCACTATAAACTGGATTTTATGATGCTGTATTCTAATTGAGAAAAATGAGAAACTTTTTAAAATGAATCTAAGATATTTAATGATAGTTCATTTAATTTCTCTGAAGGCAGAGAGGGGGCTAAACCAAGATACTTTTGTTGACTCATTGTTAACAGCATAGAAGAATTTCTTATGACTAGGACATCTTGGAGCCTGGGGAAACAAGAGAAAGGGTCTTTGAGCATTGGTAAATTCTGATACTTTCCCAAAGCTACATATAATAGTCAGGGCAATATAAAATTCAATCTTATAAAGAAAAAATAGTCCAAAAAGAAAGGGATGTAGGTCTAGATACTTAGAAAACTCTCCCATGAGCTTGGAAAATCTTGAGGTTTAACAATCTTTCTAGAACACCAGCAGAAATTATAATGATATATTAGGAAAGGCACCCCTGTAGAAGTGCTATCGGAATTATACTATGAAGGATGAGTAAGAATTAGGTGTCTTATGTTGAGGGAGATGAGGGGAGAGAGGTGTTCCAGGGAGAAAGTCTCAAAATAGAAAAGAGCACAAGAACATCCTGTTTTGGAAGAACCTACAGAGGACCAGTATGGCTGGAGTGGAGCTGAAAACAGAAAAAATGACACAAAAGTGGGGAAGCAAGGCTGGCAGAGGCCAGATTGATCAAAGCTTTGGTATAGGCGGTTCTAAAAATGTTTGGACTTTATTCTGAGCACAATGGAAACTCTTTGACAAATTTCAGACAGAGGACTAGCAAGATCAAATCTGAAGTTTACTAAGAGTATCCTAACTGAATTCTGGGAAACAGTTGAAAGAATAGAATGTTGAAAGTATGTTGAAAGAAGAACAATGAGACAGCAAAAGTAATGGGTTTGACTAAGTGGCAGTGGGATGGCAAAGGAGAGAATGTATGCACTCACTTTGGAGGCCAAATACAATTTGATATTCAAGGATAAGGACATGCTATATCGCAGTGTCTTTAGAAACCAGTCTGAGGAGTAAAGTGCTGTTTTATTTTGGAAAGTACAACTGCAAGGCAATGAAAATAACAAAAAAGGAATAATGTGAGGAAAGATCTGAACCACTGCAAAATGTAAGTGCCTTCTCTGAAGAGACAAGAATCTGTTCTAGATATGTCCACTTGCCTGGTAAAACTTCTCTAACTGGGTTGCAAAGACAATCTGCTTAAAAGTATTTCGTAAGAGTAAGAAAGAGGGGAGTTTATTTGCCTACTTCATACCATTTGTTTGCTTCACAATGGTCAAAATCCTCTCAACATGGAATGAAGCTCCCCCTGTGATATCACAAAAATAGGAGGAGATCCAAAATAGTTATGACAAATACAGCCTTAATCAATAAATCCTATTTGAGCATTGGGGTCCATGATCATGCCATTTACTGTGATGAGGAATAGGGGTGAAGTTTATGTTTTGAGAAGTAGCTTAAGTTCTACACATGCGAAGTTTCACATACCTATAAAACAGGTAGATGGTGTCAAAAGGAGGGGTTAAGAAGCTTCAAAGTTCAGGACTGAGTTGATGGAGTGTTAACGATCAAAGTGATTAGGATTCACCATCCACTCTCACCCTCAATAAGAGGATCTAAAGTAAGAAGCCAAAATACCAAGAAAAACACACTGAAAAAAAAGTACTTACTTACGGTTAATCAGAAGTGAATTTGAAAATAGAAATGAAAGTTGGAATGTATCTGATAAGAAAAAAAAGGTAAGCGTGTTAGAATGATGAGGCAATAAATGGCCAAACACTTTTCAAATAATAAGTAAATTGAGAGCAAGATTTTAGTAAAACAGCAATCACTGAAAATTTTAGGGAGTTGTGAGGAGTGGTGAGTATGTAATACAGACTGTAATTGTATGAGTAACAAATTAAAGATAATGAAATTTTAAATTTGACCAAAGACAACTAGTTGACTAAGAGTTTGTTTTTCTAAGGGAGAAGCCAGACCAGGTTTCCATGCTAACAGGGAAAGGCCAGGAGAAAGACGTTGAAAATAAAAATGAGACAGAGTAGTCAATGGCACTGTGTTTTTGAAAAGTGAAAAGAGACACCATTTAGGGTTTGAATGAACAGGTTATTTATTGAGAGAAAAACCATATTTCTTATTTTTGATATAACATATAAAAGAGTTTGTTTATAGATATAGATGAGTGTGTCTGGTCCTTTTTTGTGATATTATTATTTCTAAGCATGAATAAAGGAAATCTGCTAAAATGATTCAGTGACTTAGACAGGGCCTTGAATTTAGAGAAAAGTAGAAATATTTAAAATACTTTTGATAGAGAAAATGAGGAGGCAATCTGAATACAGGTAAACAAAATTAACAGGAAAATGTTAAATTTGGTGTTATGGATTGAATTTTATCTTCCCCCTCAAAAGATACTTTTTAGTCCTCATTCTCAGTACTTCAGAATGTGCCCTTACTTGGTGATAGGGTTTTTACAGAGGGAATTACATTAAAATGAGGTCTTTAGTGTGGGCTCTCATCTTACACATTCAGTGTCCTTGTAAAAAGCAACAATTTGAACAAAGAGATAGACATCTGGAAGGAAGAGCATGTGAAGTGACACCATGGACAGAGGGCCATCTACGAAGCAAGGAGCCAGAAGGAACCAATCCTGTTGACAGCGTGATTTTGGTTCCAGACTCCAGAACTGTGAGACAGTAAGTTTCTGTTGTTGAAGTCACCTAGTGTGTGGCACTTTGTTAAGGCAACCCTGACAAACTAGTGCAGTTGGCATGCCTGGATTTGTTATCACCAATCTGCCCAATCGTAGGAATTTTTCCACAGTGCACTAGGAGGTGTACATTTTATATTCCTCCAGAGTTTGAGTCTTGCTAATAGGTTGCAGCAAATTGACAAAAGGACTAGAACATTGAGAGTATTGTTAGCAGTGAGTCACCGGTGTTGAGAGTCATGGATCTAAACTGAAGAGGAAGAAAGTAGAGTCAAGAGTCCTCCAAAAATACAGATACATTAAGGCCTAATGAGGTAAAAAGAGCCATTGTTGAAAGAGAGATGATGATTACAAGTCACAGTCAAGTGTAAATATAAAATCTGGAGCAAAAAAAAATAGAATAATGTCTGAAAGGTCAAAGCACATATACAGAAAGGAAAATATAGAAACAACTCTTCAAATCCAATTGAAAAGTCACCTACACTTGAAAGCCACCCTGATTCCCTGCGTGAAGTCATAGGGAACCCTTCCTATGTACTTGAATGTTCTTGAATTTCATTCATTTTTTTAAAATTTGATATTTTTCCATTAGATATATTTGAGTATATTGAAACATTAAGTTATAAAGCTAAATATTAAAAATTAAGTATAACTTTATTTTCTAATTAAATCATTTTTATTGTTATTCAATTATAGTTGTGCCATTTTTTCTCCCTTTGCCCTACTCTGCCCATCCCACCCCCTGCTCCAACAGTCAATCCCCACACTGCTGTCCATGTCCATGGGTCATTCATACAAGTTCTTTGTCTAGTCCCTTCCCCTTCTTTCCACCATTACCCCTCTCCTTTCAGGTCACTTTTATTCTGTTCCACATTTCCATGCCTGTAGTCCTATTTTTTCATTAGAATCCTCTTTCTAAAAAAACTTTTTATTGGTGTCCAATTACAGTTGTCCCCATTTTCTCCCATTGCTCTCCCCTGCCCTACCCACCCACCCCCACCTCTCACATTCATTCCTCCTCCCTGTTGTCTTTGTCCATGGATCCTTTATACTGTTTCTTGACAACCCTTCTCCTTCTTTCTCCTGAGATCATATGGTATTTGTCTTTCATTTCACTTAGCATAATACTCTCCAATTCTATCCATGCTGTCACAAAATGTAGGAGTTCCTTCTTTCTCCCTGTAGCGTAGTATTCCATTGTGTAAATGTAGCACAGCTTTTTGATCCACTCACCTCCTGATGGGCACTTAGGCTGCTTCCAGCACTCCATGCAACAAAAATGAAACTAGACCACCAACTTACACAATTACCAGAATAAACTCAAAATGGATAAAATACTTATATATAAATGTGACACCATAAAAGTTCCGGAGAAAATCATAGGCAGTAAAATTTCAGATATCCCACATAGTAATATTTTTGCTGATACATCTCCTTGGGCAAGGCAAATAAAGGGAAAAATAAACAAGTGGGACTATATCAAACTAAAAAGCTTCTTCACAGCTAAAGAAACCATCATCAAAATGAAAAGGGAACAGACTGTATAGGAGAACATTTTTGACAATGATACATCAGACAAGGGTTTGATCTCCAAAATACAAAAAGAACTCATATGTTTCAGTATCAAGAGACAATCCAATTAAAAAATGGACAAAGGATCTGAATAAACACTTCTCCAAGGAGGACATACAGAGGGCCCATAGACATATGAAAAGATGCTCAACATTACTAGCCTTCAGAGAGATGCAAATTAAAACCACATTGAGATATCACGTCATACCTGTCAGAATGGCTATCATTAATAAATCAACAAACAAGTGCTTGTGAGGATGGGGAGAAAAGGAAATCCTAGAGCACTGTTGGTGGGAAAGCAGATGGGCAGCCACTGAGGAAAATGGCATTAAACTTCCTCAAAAAAACTAAAAATGGAACTGCCTTCTGACCCAGTGAGTCTGTTGCTGGGAATATACCCTAAGAATATCAAATCACCAATTCAAAAGAACTTATGTGCTGCTATGTTCAAATTTTATTCATTCTTAATTGAACTTTTCAGCTTGCATTATATTACTCTAGATGTGCTCTGTGATGTCAGTCAACCATGACGATTATCTGCCTATAACATCCAGTGCCTAGTATTTACTATACATTATTGGATGAATTAGTGGTGTAAACAATGTTTAAAATGATATTAGGAACACAAAAGCGAAAAAGAAAAAGTTAATGAAAAGATCAAGCCTGCTATTCATTGCCCATGCTGTATGGTTAGAAGATAATAGAAAGCAGAATTACTGAACTTCTATTTTGCCTCTGCCTTTTCTGTCAAGTGGAATGAGCATCAGGCTGAAAGCATGGATCTAACTTTCGAAAAAAGGAATTGAAGCCAGAGATAAGTGAGGAGATAGCAGGAGGCCAGGTAACTGCTCTAAATGAGTTTGTCTCCTGGAACAAATGAGTTATTTCCCAGAGCACAGAAAAGATTCAAGTTAAGATCATTACACTGTTCTTCATGATATCTGAAGACTTATAGAGAATGGAAGAGTTGCTGAAAAACTGAAGATAGATAAATATACCAGTTTTAAGAAAAAGATCAAGGGAACTACAGATTTAAATCATATATATCAATATCAGTGAGTATGAATGGCCAGGATAATGAAAGCATGGTTTAAGAATAAGAAAGGAGGAAAAGAATCCATCATAAGTCCCTGAAAAATAAAACATGTCAGATTAACTTCTTAACCAAGTTATCTGACTCAGTCATGCATCAGAGCACTTTGCTTTGGATTCAGTGATTCATGTATTCATCGATTCACTATATGTTCTCAAAGTGATTACTGAGCACATTCTAAATATACAGCACATGCAAGCTAATATTTAACAGGCATACTAGGCCATGTATATATTTTTCTAAACTTAAACACATGATCTGACAAATTTCTCATAATATTCTTTCAGACAAGAAAGAAATGTGCCATAAATGATGGTGTAATTAGGAGCATTATTGATGGACATGTAGATCTAGCATAAAATTAAGAGTCCCGACTTTGGTACACAGTTGCTGGGAGTTGCATCCTCACTCGGCCACTTAGACATATGATCTAGGGCAAAGTACCTCATTTTCCTTTATCTCAGTGTCCCACTTATAAAAAAGAATTCTAGTATTGAATAATATTAACCACAGGGGTTATTGTGAGAATTTGTGAGTATATCTAGAGGACTTCATATGGTTTTGGCCCATTATAATCACACAAAATATTATTATTTATCTTATTAATTTATCCATCATTTTTAATTTAAAGGGATTATATCTCTGGTTTCTTCCTAATATATATTTTTGTCAGTGATTAGGCAGAACATGTTAATGACTTATTGACTAAATTTATGAATAGCATGAAACTGTTCCTAAAGGTCGATGATATAAGTGAACCAAATTGTTTTTTAACTAGGAACAATAAAAGGAATCTTCTAGAATAAATATAGAGGTAGAGATGACAATTATTGTATTAAAGCCACAAATTATCATATTGCATATGTGATAAGGACATTAGCATTTGAGCAGACCAGTCTGCCTTCCTGAGGTTAATAAGATCCAGTATTTTCTTAGTTTAGTCATTTAAGTACACCTTGAATTTATTAATCTAAAACACTAAGGAATGCTTTCCCGTGACTCAGTTAGGTGTAGTTTTTACGTGATTACCTCATTGAGTGAGTGCATGTGCATGACTGGGCAAGCATGCAGCGCTCAGCTGAACAGTGCTTCTGTGTGAGTGGAAGTAGATGGCCAGGTCCTGCTGGAAAGACAGTTGAGCTAAAGAGGGAGGCAGGTGGTTGATTGAGCAGGCTAAGTGACAAGCATCTCAAAATTCTTTCAATAAATCAATCCCAATATTTACCAAAAATATGTAAGGAATATACTGTCATAATAAATATACCTACTTTTATAATAAAACACATATCAGTTTATATTATGGAATACATTATAAATTATATAAATAATAAGTCATAATTATTCATAATATTTAAGAAATGTAATTGCATATATTTATATGTGTAAATGCTAATCATTACTATTTAAAGATTATATTGGTATGTGAATATACTATATGAATGGTTATTTAATATATGTTCACATTGTAATTTGTCATATAGTGTTATATCTCATACATTGTTATTTTGTACTCTATTAAATAAAGTAATATATTAATATATATAAACTAAACTATATTAAGTACATAATTGAATTTGTAGTACTCATTTTGTTGACAGTTAATAGAAACCAGTTGCTACATATACATATAAATAAATACATATTATTTACATACATATAAATTATATATGTATATGCAATATAATATATGATTATATATTAATTGACTATTAATCCTATATATTATATATAAATTATGTATAATTTATTTACAATGATTAGATGCATATCAACAAAAATGAACCTAATGACATTCTTATATCCCAAATTTACATTTACTCTTCTCCCAAATGTTTTAACACTTTTAGAAACTTTCATATTAACTGAGTCAGCAAAAGAAAGAGTTTGTACTTTTAAAATGAAAACACTATAGAAGTTATTCAGACAGATATTAACCATTTCAGGTCTGTAGCAACAACAACAAAATTACATGTTAATAGAGTAGATAAGCTGTTTACAGTGTCATAAAATAACTTAGTAAATGTTCTATTTAAACAAGATTATTTCAAGCAATTGCAAAAATGGCCAGTTAGATAACTGTTACCCTGGGAAAGTTTTCACTTAACATCACTTCACTTCAGTTTTAATATCTAGGTTATTATTTATTTCACACATAGAGAAGTGTCAATAAGCTACAATGACAAATAAGAAGTAAAAGGAAAGTAGGTCTCTGTAAACTTTAATGGGATGTGTGTGCACTCTTAGGTTTATTTTAGTCATGTAAATACACATATATGCAATATATAAATTTATGTATGCCTGACATAACTTTCAAAATAGAAATATTTTCAGATAAACCCTTATTTGCATGATTTTTCAATATTTATGAAAATTTAGTGAGCTTTAAAACTATACTATACGTGTTAATGATTTGCAAACTGATAGGTATAGTGAGAATGGCTTTGAGAAACATGTAGATGTAATATCAGAGGCAGATGCTAATGCAAAAGTGAGAGAGTATATGCAACAATCTGGGCATTCAAATCCCACCTTCATTTTTAATGACTTTCAATTACCAAGATTTTTGTTTACTTAAAAGTTTGTAAAAAGTTACTTCTGCTATACAAATTAATAATTTGAAAAGTTCACTTCCTTTATTTTTACTTTTTCTCTTATGTAGATTAGATAAATGGCAGAGCATAATACTTCTATTGTTCTCATTCTTTCTATCTCAATATATCTACATAATGTTTCTTCTTAACTGAGTTACAAAAGTGTAGGTAATTAAAAACAATAAAGGACAAGTATTTGCATAACTTCTTAATTTAATTTACTTATTGCAATTGAAAAATAATAGTTGGGCAGAGACCAGGACTTGCAATTTCCAATACACAAACTATTTTTAAAAAGTTAATTTTCTAGTTTGTTGTTTGAAATTGGATGACTTTTTCTTACACAAAACTTTTAATTTTAAAAGTCAGCCCATGTGTTTCTTTTTTATATAAATTTCCTAAACTGGACATATTACCTCTAGCATCACTTGGTGTATTATATTCAATCATGTGCTGTTCATATCACATGCTCATTTACTTACTAGAATGTAAACTCTTTAATAACACAGATCCCTAGATGTCATAATGTTATATAAATTATAATTTCCATAGGAAGAGTGAATGAATGATTAATTAAATGCAGCATCCCACAAAAGACTACAAAATTGAGGCTTCAAAAATGATAGTGATTCTCTTATTCTGACAAAACTCTTCAGGATTCCTGCCCAGGTGATCAAGAACTAATCTCATGTTTATGTTTTTTAACTAAGTGTTTTGGGGTGACATTGGTTAATAAGATCATAGAGGTTTCAAGTGCACATTTTTATGATACATGATCTATATATTGCATTGTGTGCCCACCACTCACAGTCAAATTGTCATTTGTCACCATATATTTGGTTCCCTTGACACTTTACTACCCCCCACCCACTTCCCTCTGGTAACCACCACACTCTTGTCTATGTCTGTGAGTTTCAGTGTTATAAAACTGATCTCCTGATTTTTGGACCTGTTGCACTCACAGAGTAATCCAGTACTCCCTTCCTGGTGATAAGCCACCAGTGAAATTCCATTTTCCAGGAGTATGGGTTCTACCTGGCTTGGGAGTTACTAATAGCTGGGTAGGGTATGGGGAAATGTGTGGGCTAAGGGAAGAATGGATGAGAATTAACTGAGGTAATCAGACAACTTTGGTTAAGTGTGTTAACTTGGAAAGGACAACATGTTTCCTTTCTGAACATTGCACCACGAAACTGGGCTTTGAAATTTTACTGCCTACCACTCCTAGCCCTATAAAACCACCAAAAAGTACAAGAGGTGCTATATGTGAATATCTTCCCTAAAATAGATACCCTTTATCTTGTATTATTCACTTAAATCTTTAAAAAAAAACAAATGAAATTTGGGACAACAGTAATAACTTCTAGACACAAAAATATCACGGAATATAATCAGGAAAACGCATAGCCTTTTCTGAGGAGAATGCTCTCATGAGACCCTGACTGAATTTCTTTGAGGATGAGAGACTGGAAGGGTCTGCAGACTGGCGCTATCATTACAGGCTCTCTCACAGGCTGGTCAGCGGGTAGTTGACAGGAGTGGCCAGCCTTAGGATTTGGGGGAAGGAAGCCTGGGTTATAGGAAACTGTGAACCTGGGAAGATAGTACGGAATGAGGGGTAAAATTTCTAAGTCATGGCAAGAGGCGTAAAGGTCTTCTAGATGGAAATCTCAGATGGCCTTTTAAGTAGTTTAGAGCTTTGCTGCGTACAACCAGCAAACGCAGACAAGTTTTATTGACTGATTTGCTTAATTATTTTAAAATATACCCTTTTGAGAGATTTCTTAGCAGGATTGAAATATGAGTTGATATTGGTAAGTTCAGTTGGATAACTTATCATATCAGGGCAAAAAATATCTCAATAATAAAAACATACATTTTCACTTCAAACGTACATGTAGATGCATGATGGCCATGAAGAACTTACTGCTTTTATTTAGAAGCAGATCTGCTGGTACACTCAGGAAAGCATGAGAAACGACTTCCTACTTGGCGTGTTTTTAGAAACTTGGCAAGGCTAATAATCAGCACATCCCTTTCCACCAGCTGGCTCAGTCCCCAAATTTTACCATTATAGCTTTGATGTTTTGGGGGCTTCATCCCATTACCGTGAAAATTCTCTTGGTGAAGATAATAATAAATGATGACTTCAACTCAGTGAGTGCCATGCTAGGCATTTTCACCCCATGTAGTTGCTAGTCTTTGCACATGTGAGGTAAGAAGATCTGGACCTATTTTATATATGAAAAAAGTTTACATGATAAAGTTTACGTGGGAGAGAAGTTTTATATGTCACAAGGAAAGCACTGCAATGATATAACGAGAATTTCAAAACACTATTTTTCTCTTTATTAGTATGTTATTAGGTAAGTTCTTTGGACCTTAATTTTCAAATCATTAAGTGAAATCTAAGACTAAGTCTCATAATAACTGTTCCCCTATGGTTTCCATAAAGATCGGTAGAAATAGAAGTATGTCTTTTATGGTCAAGGTCAGTATAGCAACTTTAGCTTTTGTGGTATATTCTTAAATCCCTCTTTTAACATGTTACTTTTAAGAAAGGAAAAAAGTAACTTTTCACCAAAAATTTGCCTCTGATTTTAATGGATTAATGTTTTAGAATAAGCAAAGCTTTTTTGTTTAATATAGCAATAAATGCAGAGCTTTATAATAACAGTGAGCCTGTCCCTTCTCTCTGGAGACTACTTTATAGCCACATAAGCCATAAAAACAAATATTTCTAAAGGTTGAAAATTGCTTAGAAACAATGTCTAAA
Source organism: Trachops cirrhosus (assembly GCA_028533065.1). Lineage (NCBI taxonomy): Eukaryota > Metazoa > Chordata > Mammalia > Chiroptera > Phyllostomidae > Trachops > Trachops cirrhosus. The sequence goes on from CM052549.1 coordinate 22,947,160, forward strand.
GTGTATTATTTAATAAAAATAGAAATAAATTCAAGAATACAGTATTTATTATCCTGTAGTGTTTATTCACATAACATAGTGAAAGCTGATTACTGTAGAATTTTGACTGTCACCAGGATTAATGGTATTACCTAATTATGTGACTCTGAAAATGCTGTTGAATTCACCATTCAATATGAAGTTAAACAGAAAGAGCATTGTGAGTACTTTTATCACAAAACAAGACAAAACATTAGAATCCCTAACTCCCACCTACAGCTGCTCCCTGACCTCATGGACAGGTTTTATAGGTAGGAAATCGGTCTTCTAATTTAAACTCTGTATGACATAGACCAGAGATCTCATTTTTCTCTTTTCCTTTGAGGCATTGCTTTAACCTGAAGGATATTTTGCAGATTGCAATTATGTAATTTTTTATGACTTCATCTTGGAGTTTTGCTATAATGCTGCACTGTATACAGTAATCAAAAATGTTTGCATACTTTGGATATGAGCTAATCAAAATACCCATTAAGCATGCTAACAAGCACACCTGTTATCATTAACAGATTTATTCTCTAATTTTATATGATTAGCACAATCAAATTAAAAGGTGAAAACATATGATGATAGCAACCTCTTTATGAAGTCTGAGTAATTATTAGTATAAATATTATATATCTGTAGCAGCTATAAAAATAAATACCCAGGAGTTATAGGCTTATATAATGGTACTTTTAATCACAAGAAGGAATTTTTCATTGAAGGGAAGCAAGGCCTTTGTATGCATTCATATTTATTTTAACTGGAGTTCACAATTAGATAGTTTAAGATTCTAGACAGAATTATTATTGTCAGTGTTCTATTTCCTACATTCAGGTTTAAAGCTATAAATCATGGACTAATCTTTGATTCACCTTTTCCTACTGTTCTGAAGTATCTGCTTTTACTCTTAACTGTCTCTCCACTTGTACTCATTTCAGAAAACAATTTGTTGTTATTATTGTGTTTCAGATGTTCATTAAAGTGATTTCAACTATTGGCATATAGAAAAGTTCTGTAATACTACTGTAGGCTCATTTGCTTGTGTGCTTTCTCTTACCCCAGATCTTGAGGAGTAAAACTAAAAATTAAAGATGATTTCTGTACATCTGTCATAAATTTTTTGCTCTGGGGCTCCTGGGAGGTAAAATGGGGGAATATTTTAATCTGTTGATAATATGCAGTTCTACACTAAGTGTATTTAGGCCATGTGATAAATACTGGTATTAGCTGTAATGCAAATACAAGGTCTGTCCAGAAGGTATCCAGCCATGTAAGATGAAAAATGGAGACATTTATTGAAGAAGATACAATATACAAGAAACATTGTACCTAGGACAATGATGCCTCAATCCCCACCAAAGTAAGCAACTTGGGACCTCACACAGTTCTAGTCATCATCAGCTGTCTCATTGTATTCTCCTGAATCTCCTTGAAAGTCTGAAATCTCTTCCTTTTCAAAGGTGATTTTAGTTTTGGGAAAAGCCAGAAGTTGCAGGGTGTCAAATCTAGGCTGTAGGGGGGCTGAGTCACCTGGATGATCTGAGGTTTTGCCAACAGTCTCTCCACAAGAGGTGATGCAAAGGCAGGTTGTCATGGTTAAGCTGCCAATCACCAGTTGCCCATAGCTGTGGGCTTCTGAATCATCCAAATAGTTTCCATAGAGGACTGTCCCAGCTTAATACAAAATTTGATGCAGATTTGTTGCTCTACTCACTTATTCTGAATGCAGTGGCCACACCATATACATGTTCACTCAGTGGCATCTGCCACCCCCACTGACTAGTACAGTGAAGCTGTCATTCCAGTCCACTCTCCTAGGGTGCCAGTTTACATCAATGTTGAGCAAACCATTTTCATTATCTTAACCATAGTTGGATGTTTACTAGACATACCTCAGATTTTGATTTTAATAGAAAGAAATCCTACCTAAGTTGGTATATCAAGACAATGCTTAGTAGATGAGTGGATACAAAAGCTGTGGGACATTTACACAATGGAATACTAGACAGCAGTAAAAAGAAGGAACTCTTCCCTTTTGTAACAGTGTAGATGGACCTGGGAACTACCATGCTAAGTGAAATAATCCAGTCAGTGAAAAACAAATACCAAATAATCTCACTCATATGTAGACTATAAAGAACAAAATAAATTAATGGACAAAATAGAAACAGAGCATAAGTACATGGAACATACTAACATCTGTCCAGGGGGAGGGGGCTACTGGATGAAAGAAGGTGAAGGGATTAGCCAAAGAACATATATGCATGACCCACAGACATGGAATGGTGTGGGGGGCCAGAAGTGGGGGGATTGGCTGAGGTGGGCAAAGGAGGAAAAAGTGGGGACAACTGTCATAGCATAAACAATAAAAGAAATTTTTAAGAAAGATTTATTATGTAAGATTCTATATAGATTTAAAAAAAAGAGTGGGTAGGAGAAGAAACACTATTTGGTATCACAGTGTGGGTTAGAGTCAGGAAGGAAAAGATCATAAAGAGAGAACAAATTTTTGTGACATTGTGGAAGATGCTTCTTCCACTTGGTGCTGTTTCATGACCAGGCTTCCTAATAGTCCTCAGCTTTTCCAGAATGATTAATAACAGTAACTGTTTTAAGATTTCCTCAGTTTTATTGTTTGGCTATTGAGACCTTTTAAAATTTGCCAGAAAATTTTTTTGCCAAGAAATCAAACAACAGTTAAGTTATTTAAGTCTTAGTCAAGTTTGATATAGATTATGAGTTGCTAGAAATAAGGAGCAATCATTTTTATTATACAATATAAATTAAGTTTTAAATTAAAAAGGGTGGTTTTTAACAGTGTAAGAAAGCCAAATGTTATACATCAATACAAAACTTCCATTCCCAACAGTGCAAACCTCTTAATCTTTATAAACATGACAACAAACTATATTCATATCAACGATAAAGGTCAGTGAAGCACTTTATGTGTATAGACTGACAATGTCCATCAACACTAACATTTCTAATCCTTATATGTTCTTAAAGGCTGAAAAATTTGAGTTTCATGCCTGACATAGCAACTGAAAATACAGTAGAAAAGAGAAAAGAAACATTTGGCAATTATAATGAAATAACTAATTCTAGCTAATATATGCAATTCAGTTTTAAAATGCAATTGATGACTAGCAATTCTTCCCGTGTGGATTAAAAGGATAAACTGAAAATAGCTAAACTTCTTTGGAAAAAATTAATAAAATAACTAATTAAAGACTTGGAAAGAGGATAGAGAAATACAACTTTTTGAATAAACAATTTTCTAGATTCTCCATTCTATGTTTAGAATGGTAGAAGGAAAGGAAATCTATTTGCTATTTTATTACTTAATTTGATTTTTTATATTATTTATTTTATTTATATTTTACTATATTTTATTTATTGCCTTCTGGAATCAGCCTGTATTTTGATCTAGATAAAATGTGTTTTTATTTTGGTAGATTTCTGTATTGCTCTTAGCTCAAATCCTTTTTTAATGTGGAAACACAAGAGTTTTGTTATCTCCTTTCAGTCCCCATTTGTAAAAGAATTCAACGGTCATGTGTAGGGATATTTAATTATCATTCAGGCAATTTTCATAACTCTACTTCTTATGAGAATAAATCAATACATAATTTCTCAATGCACATTTTGGGAGCTAAACTGCTGAGAGTTCATAAGCTAAAAGTTTGCCCAGGCAAAGCTGACTCAGATACGGGTTTAATTGGTCAGGTGCACAGACCAGGCATTAATGTATTGTTTAAGCTTATCACATGATTTTGATGAACAGTCAGTGACGAGAACTGAAGAAAGATTTTTATAAAGTTTTATTTCTTTTGTTGCCATACTTGGAACTTTCCTTAAAGAAAGTTCCAGAGAAAACAATACTCTGAAATAGGCTGCTATTTCAGAGTATTGTTTTAAAAGATATATTAGAAGTAATTCTTAAGAAGTTTTCAATAAAAGTGTTGCTGACACATTGAATGAGATTCCAACTTTGAAACACATAATGAGATACTATTGCTCATCATCACATGGTAAGAAATAAGCTACTAACCTAAACTGTTTTTTTAACACATTACCAGATGAGGTGATTTTGGCCCTTCGTGTGTCACATAAGTAGATTTTGAAAGCTTGAATATAATTATATTATATAAATATATCTTATATAAGTATAAATATATATTTACATTTATATATTTTATATTCATTAAAATTTTATATTTTATATTTTATACATTAATAAAACTTTATATTTTATATATTTTCATATAAGTCTATTTATACATTCATATCAATATGTATTATTTATATGTAAATATATAAGATAAATTAATATATACATACATAATTTATATAATTATATCATATATATTGTATAAATATAAATACATATTTATATTTATTTTTTATTTCTTGAAAATACAATATCTTTCAATATGTTTTATATTCATATAAATATAAAAATACATATATGTATATAAAGGTATATATGTATATGAAAAGTCCATATACATATGGACTTTTGTCAAATAAAATATATTATTTCATTGCAATGAATTTGCCATTTGATTGTAGGAAAAGATTCACATATTACAGAAAATTAGGAAGTAACTTAAGAAAGTATAAAGTTAAAATCTCAACATCTAAATAATATTATTAATAGGCTGCTATGTCTTTCCAGTCTAGATTTTCTAAACTAATTATATTTTTATGTAGTTGAGATTATTCTGTTATATCTTTATTTTTCACTTTGTATTATTTTTCACATGGTATCAGGCCATTGAATATTTTTGTTTCTATATATAATTTTAGTAATAATATTATACTGTACATGTATATTATAACTTGTTCTTCTGATGTTAAATTTTAGGCTGCCTCCAATGTCTGTCATGTGAAAAACACCGAGACAGACAACTGTGTGTGTATAATGTTTGCTACATTTTCAGTGAATGTATAGATACCTAGAATTAAAATTATTTAATAAAGGGTAGTAATTTTAACTAAGCTGTTTTCTAAGAATAAGGGGAACCAGTGGCATGGGGAACAGACTCATTTTTTCTCTCTCTCTTAGGTTTATCTTATTAGATTTAGTATGTCTGTCTACATTAAAATTATGTATTCACTATGAAATACTTTATAATGAATATATTAATGGCAATATATTTGTGTCAGTAAAGTATGTTTTTATGAATTTATTCATATAAAATTTTAAATCACATTCTGAGGTTATAGTATAGATAAATGGAGACTGATAAGTATTTCTACTTTGTTATAGATTTTTATTTGCACCAATTAAAAGTTGTCTAATTTGCCTCAGTAAACTTTTTCCTCATTATTTGCTGTCAATACTGCTTCCTACTTTTCTGTTTGTCTATTTTTTCATTTGCCCATGAATTATAAACACATACCCACACGAATATACACACAAGCCAATATGGTTGTCACTGCTTTAGTTAAAATGGTAAGGATGGTGGTATGATATTAAGCATAATTTTCTCAGGCTTGCATTTGTTCTCAATGATATTTTATGGCACTCTTCTGTGAGAGATCATTTTTAATGCTTTATAGTATTTTTTATTATTTTATTTCAATCTGTGTTTTTATAGGTGCCATCAAGTTAAACTTTAATGCAATCAGAATATCTTTTTAAATAAAGTTAAAACAGTTTAATAGTTTTTATATTTTAATTACTTGACAGTTTTTTCTTATACATGCATTTATTTTTATGCTATTTAATGTTTCCTGAGGTTTTTTGTTAGTCATATAAATTATGTTTAGTTTGCTTTGTTCTCTTACAAAATTATTATGAAACAAAACTTATTTTTATTCATTTTTAATGTTTTATTATATGTATTAGATATGTGTCTAAATATGAGTATATACTTTTGGAATAAAACATAATTTTACACTTCTCTAAGCTAAGCAAGAATTAACTATCTATCACCTATCAAAATTTGTGGTATTTAAAATTTTAATTTGGAATATAGGCTAAGTTTTAATTATATAATTACTACATTTAAGCCTACAAATGTTTTCAGCAATTTTTTGTTCTTTACACATATTTTATAGTCTTTTACAATATTTTTAGATACATACCTAATTTTATTCATATTTATCAATTTTATAAATATTTTAAAATATACTTAATTGATTTCAATTCTTGTAACAACACTTATGACTTTTATTTATTTCCTTATTTTGAATTCTGGAATACTATTTATTTTTATCACTACAAACATGTTTTATAAAAAGAATACTACTAGTTTTCTAAATTCTTCATTGTCATATAATATCTCCATTTGTGAAAATGTATCCAAGTTCAGAATTCTTTAGTCAAAATGTGTATCGTTAAAAACCTGTAGAGTCTACCTTCTTTTTTCACAATACAGGAGAACCAACTGACTATGTCTACTTTCTAGTCAATCCAAATGTTTTCTTTCCAGTCATCTGCACCTGAAGCTTTTGCATTAACTTAAAAACTGTAAGTAAATCTGCATGTATTTAAATAATTGTTATTCATTGAAGCTGTTATTCTGCTTAGAGTTGACTTGTATACTATTTTTAAACTTCATAATATTTTAATATATATTTCTCAGCCACACCTATAATTTTTAGGCTAGATACTATTAGTTTAGTTGTATTATTGAAATATTTTAAAAATAAAATGACTTTCAAATAAAAAAGTAAATTAAAATAAAGTTAAAAGTTTTATTTTTTCAGGAATGCAAACATGGTTTAGTATCTGCACATCAATCAATATAATACACCTCATAAACAAAACAAAGAGTAAAAATGGATGCACAAAATGCATGTGACAAAAAATCAAAATCATTTTTGATAAGAACTTTCAACAAGTGGGCCTAGAAGAAATGTACCTTAAAAACCTGTAGAGTCTGTCTTCTTTTCTTAGAGTCAATATAATAAAAGTTGTAAATGACAGACTCACAGCTAACCTCATATACAGTTGTGAAAAGCTGAAAGCTTTTCTTCTAAAATCAGGTTCAAAACAAGGATACCCATTATCGTCACTTCCAGTCAACATAGTATTAGAAATTCTAGCCACAGTAATTAGTAAAAATTAAATTTAAAAAAAAAAGAGAAAGGAAAGACATCAAAATATAAACAGAGAAGTAAAATTGTTTTTTTACTGTAAAATCTGTTTGCAGATTACATGATACTCTCTATTGAATTCCATAAGGACTCTACCAAAGAAAACTATTAGGACAATTATATAAATTAAGTAGAGTCACAGGATACAAAATCAAATGTAGAAATTGGTTGTGTTTCTATACACTAGTAACAATTATTAGAAAGAGAATGAAAAATAATCTCATCTCTAATTACTTTAAAATATATCTAGGAATAAATTTAATCAAGGAACTGAAAGACTCTTCTCTGAAAACTACAATACATTGATGAAAGGAATTGAAGAGGACACAAATAAATGGAAAGGAATACCATGCTCCTGGATTAGAATAATTAATATTGTTAAAATGTCCATATTATCCAAAACAATCTACCTATTCAATGCAATCACTATCAAAATACCAGTGGTAGTTTTCACAGACCCTGAACAAAGAATCCTAACAGTTGTATGGAATCACAAAAGACTGAACAGCCAAAAAATCTTGAGAAAGAAGAACAAAGCTGAAGGTATTACACTACCTAATTTCAAACTGTGCTGCACATCTATAGTAGCCGAAACAGTGTGGTACTGGCATGAAAACAGACATGGTTTAATGGAATTATCAGAGAGCCCAGAAATAGATCCATACATATATACTTAAATAATCTATGACAAAAGAGGCAAGAATATACACTGGGAAAAAGAGTCTCTTCAATAAATGGTGTTGAAAAACTGGACAGCTACATGCAAAAGAATAAAATCACACCACTGTCTTATACATGTACAAAATTAAATTTAAAATGGATTAACGAATGGATGGTGAAATGTGAAACCATAGAACTTTCAAACAAAAACGTAGGCAGTAAGCTCTTTGACATTGGTCTTGGCAATATCTATTATATTTTGGAAGTCTCCTCAGACAAGGGTAACAAAGGCAAAAATAAACAGAATTACATCAAACTAAAAAGCTTTTGTACAGCAAAGTAAACCATCAAAACAAAAAGATAGCTAATGTGCATTCTTTCATATACTAGGTTGATAGAGTCATGCAGTGTGCAGCTGCAAAAGTATGATAAGATCACTCCATCATCTGTTTAGTAACTCATAAGACTCAGATTAAGGATGAGTGTCTTCATTGTGCAACACAGTACACGAAAGAACACACATTTTGGCATGCGTGACCCCTCTACCTTTCCTGTCTCACCAGGTTTATAAATTTTCCTAACGTAAATTCACATTCAGAGTGCAACATCCTATAACATCACTCCTCATCCCAACATAATGATGCATTCTAGGATTTACAGTTTTGAACAAATGAAGAAAATGAGAATTGAACAGAAAGGGCAGCCAGTGGAGAGAAGAGAAAGGCACATCTCTTGGTTTCTGTAGAGTATGGCGTGAAATCTGTTGATTTCTGTTGTCTTTTTTTTCCTTCCATCAATACTACTGCATTTCAGTTGTATTTATTTACTGACAAGTCTTCTATTTTATATGACAGTTAGATTTAATTAGCCATGGTTGATAATTTGCATAAAATAATATAATTTCTTCTCATTAAAAATGTATAAATCTTCAGGGCTTATTAAATATGTCCCACATATTTAATAGCTGTCATGTGTCCCTCCAGATCCACATGCCACCTTTGGACTGCATCACTGGGCTGCCTTATTCTCCAGTTTGGCAAATGTGAGGCAGCAGGAGGAGGTGCTGAGGCCAACAGAAGATGGAATTCAGAGTATTGGTTTCTCAGCTGCCTCTCAGGTAACTATGCATTTACAACAAACCTCCTTTAACAGATAAAGCTCCTATCCGATGGCCTGTACCACACAGCTCTGTCTTGTGTTATGAACCTGAGGTTACTACACTATCCTGTGTCATTTTCTTAAACCCACCCACATATTTATAAATAATCTCTTTATTAAACTGTCCCCAAATCTCCTCATGTGAATGTGTCATATGTTTCTTGCCGTGACCTTGATTGATGCACCCTCTCAGAAAGAAAACGTGCCACCTGGAAGCAGCACAGACCGTGCCATTTATAAGCTGTGCTTTCTAGTCAAATTAATATCATTTAGCTTGTTTCTCCATCTGAAGCTCTAATAACTTCTACCTGTAAAGATGTCGTCAGAAGAAAAGTGCACATAAAGCACCTGGGAAGTGGTAGGCATGAAATAAATAGTACCCAGAATTATTTTTATCTTTTATTGGCCAAGTAATCCAGGTAACTAAGAATAAAGAATAAAGGTATGGGTGTATATATATATACACCCATATATATATATGAAAAAATAATACTATCTATTAGTGGCTATATAGAATTTTATTGATTTTTAATTCTGCTCAAAACACAAAAGCATATAAAATTTTCAAACAATATTTAGTGGCAGGAATGCACAAGTTTAATCCATATTATATACTGTAACCTTAACATCATCTTAAAATGAAGAATAAACCTCAAAACTGCTGTGAAAACTATACCTAGAAATATAACAACAGCAAAAAAATATGTTAAAATTAATAAAGTACTTTCTAATTGATGCATCTTACTACATATGACAAAATTATCAAATCACTGTTATTTTTCATACAGTATTATCTTCTAAGCATTTCCATGCATGGACTACTTTTAAAGCATTTACTATGTACTAAAAAAAAATAACACTATGATATTGGCATTAGGATTAGTCAATAAATGTAATGTAAACTTAAATGTTAGTATTGACATGGGTTCTTTTAATATATGTTATAATTCCATGGGATGCATGAACAGAGCTTTGATTTTTTCCACTTCTAAACTTCAATAATGTGGTAGGTTTTGGAGATCTTTTTTAGCGTGATAACTAATTTGGCTCCCAACATTCTTACACTCTTACCCTCTTCACCCACTCCCGTGTCCTTGGAATGTGCATCTACTTGCCTTCCTAGTTCCTCGTCTCAGCTCCAAGGATGCAGCCTTGAAATTAAAATACAGTGTTAATATTATCTAAACTGGGTTCATGGCTGAGCTCCCTTCATGCTTCTGTATGAACTTTAAGATTCAGGTGGGCGGGTGCAGAGACTGACTCCTCTTGCAGCTCTGCCCAAGACAAGCCTCATAAGTAAGTTCCTTTGTTTATCAAATCCTCCACCTGCCTATTGGGAGTGGTCTGCCCCTTTCTTCTGTCTCTTTCTCTCTGCCCTACACTTTTGGGAGCTGCTCTCAGATTACCCCTGAAAAGCTCCCAAGGAGGATTTGGAAGCAACATATGCCCCTGCAGTTGAAGAAAGACAGAAATATTTTGTTTCAATGTGACAACTAGAAGGATAGTACATACTGCCAACTGAAATTATGCTCATGCGGTTTTAAACCTCTGGGTGAGAAATGCCACACAGGATTTGAAATCATCATTTAGATCACAGGTGGCAAACACAAGGCCTGCAGGCTGAATCCGGCCCTCCACCGTGTTTCTACCCAGCCCAGCACCTTGTTTCTACCCGGCGGCAGCACCAAGCTCTTGCTTAACTGTTAAGGAGCAGTTACATTTGCACAGTCCTAAAATTACTTTGGCCCTTTGAAGGCAACCATGAGGCTGATGTGGCCCCCGGTGAAAATGAGTTTGACACCCCCATTTTAGAGTATGTACTATAATAGCTGGAAGTTGGTATACAATTTTCCTTATGCCAAGGAAATTAAGAATGCCTACCTTATTAATGACTTTCAGATTAGATGGATTTTTTAAAGAAAAAAGAAAAAGTAACTCAATAGAATATCAGCATCTTAAATGCTACTAAAAAGCGAAAATGTCTAGGATTTATACAATATTTAAGGTAATATTCTCACAACTTTTAGTACTTCTTAGAAAAATGAGAATGTACCTTTTGATTATTTTCTCTATAATTCTTCTCATTAAAAATATGCAATAATAATTAAAGTTACTTTTTATCATTGGTGTCACAGGTATGGCCTTTATAATCACCATCAGACACAGGCAATGTAATCATTATTTTTTCCAATATTAAAGAGGAGAGAGTTTCAAGAAGTTTGTGTTTTCAACATAGCTAGTTAAGTAATGGAGACATTTTTCTTTTATTTAGTAGTATTTCTTTTATTTAGTAATATTTTATGTGCTATTCACTTATCTACTTCAAAATTATTTTAGTGATTATAAATATGATATAATTCCATATGTAATCTATTAATATGCTCATTTTATAACTTTTGTCTAAGTGTAAAAATAACATATACTCATTACACAATTCTGAAATGTAATGGAAAATAAAAACAATGAAAAATTATCTGAATGTTAACCACTAAAATATAACTTCTTTAATATCTCAGATCCAGCTTAATTTCAAAATATCCAAACTAGAACTCATTATCTTTCTTCTCTTTCTCCCTCCTACACAATCTACATCTCCATTTTCCACATAGCTACTGGTAGCTGCTGATATCCCAAATTTCTTTTTCTGCTTATGCTTAGCATGTAATTAATCACCAATTTCTATAGATACATATATCTAAATATCTCAGATTTACTTAGCATCTCTCAAATGCCTAATCCTAGAATGGTGTGATGTATTAGCATTGTACTTGTTGCAGAAAAATTAAAAAGCATAGCCTTCCTTTTAAAATATTTTTTGTTCTGAATTATGTTTTGCCAGATTTTGCAATTTGTTCTTTGGGCTATAAAATTATTTGTTAATTTTATTAATATTAGCAATATTTAATACAATTAATATAAATAAGTACTAAGACTTCACATTGAAAATATAAATACTTTAATGCTGTCAATATTTTAAAAATCTCTTGTGTCAATTTGACAAATTTATTTTTTAGGAAAGTGTACTTGGTTTATTTTTAAAATAATTAGAGTAACAAAACAAAGAAGAAAACATATATATATCTATCTCAACAGATTCAGACAAGCATTTAACAAACTCCTATGTATCATAAAAATCATGAAATCAGGAATACAATGAAATTCTTAATCTGATAAAGCACTATTTAAAAAACCTACAATAAACTTCATACTTAAAAGTAAAATATAAATAATAATGAAAAATAATGTGCTCTATCATCATTTATATTTTATATTTTACTTAAAAGTGTACCTAGTATAATGAGACAATCAAAATAAATAAACTTTATACAGACTGCAAATAAAGAGATTTAACTGTCATAATAAGCAGACAACTTAGAGTTTATGTAGAAAATTTCAATAAATCTATGGGTAAACTATTAGAATTAACAATTGGCTGAAACAACTTCACTAGATATAAGATCAGTATATAAAAAAACCTATAATGGGCACAGATCATTGGTAAATTTTTTGAAATAGATTTTATACTAGAATAAAAAAAACAAGAATATACCTAATGAAGACTATAAGACCTTTACAGAGATTGTTGTATAATATTTTTTAAATTAAAGGAGACCTTAATTAATGAACACATGAAATATCATGTCAATATGTGGGAATGCATTAATAGATTGAGGTATATTCCTATTATGAAAGAATGTGATGAAAATTAGTGAACTGTTGCTTATATCAAATTGGATGAATTAACTTTGCAGAGAAGCACATTAGTGATTAGGTGGGGATATAAGATTATTTTCTGGTGCTATAGATACTCTTTTCCTTGACACAGATGATAGTAACATGAATGAGCTCATTTGTAAAAGTAAAATGAATTACAGTTTTAAGTAAAAAATAAATATCAAAAACTAAACAATTATAATAAATATTTTAAAATGTAAGTGCACTATACAATATTAACAATTTTTTAAAACTCAATGGGAAGCATTAAAAAGAAATACATGAAATATAAATATTTTTGTCTCCTTGTCATGAAATTGAGTGCTTTCTATTTTTCTTTTAGTTTGTGTGTATATGTATGTGTTATAAATGGTTTGTGTGCTGTTTTGAATCAAATAGCGGGCTCCTCCAGGAATGGGCTCATCGGATCTGGTCAACACTCTCCTTAGATTGAGCATCTGACATGTTTAGAATCCTTGCATCTTTTAACTTGCAAGGCATTGTGGGCATGCAGAATGTTTTGACAGGATAGTGGTTGGGAAGCCTAGAAGAATAAGGGGAACTCTCTGAATCCTTATTTAGATGGGGTTGCTTTTTATTCAATATCCAATAAAGTCCATATTCTCAATTCCAAAAACAAACAAATAAATAAATAGTTGGCAAGTTAAACTTATGTAACAATCAATCATTTTAAGAGTAATATAGATAAATACAACTTATAAAATTATTCTATAAAATCTTAATGCATTGAGTGAAATTTATTATTTAAAAATTATTAATTATATTAGTTTCTGGCCTCAACCTTTCATTTTCATAATCTGGATCTGCTACCAACCCAACAATTATACAAAAGAAAGTTATTTGCACTGCTCTCATAAACTATGTTATTCCAAAATTCAATAGCGTATGATTCTCTGGAGAAAAAATATACAGATTCCAAAGATGAAAGATACTGCTTACATTAATCAAGTTGTACCATTTTTCATATTTTCATTTGCCAAAACATGATGCCCAGGAATTGTGTTTTATTGGGCACAAGCCACATTAGTAAAAATTCAATGTAAATGCAAATATCTAGAGTATGATCTGAGATTTAAGAGATCTTTGTTTGTGATTACGTGTCACAATGTATTTAATGCGTGGCCCACGACCAGTCTTCCTCTTCCAGTGTGGCGCAGAGACGCCAAAAGGTTAGACACCCTGACCTGGGCAAGTTCCAATTACCTACATGAAATAGCTTAACAGAGAGAGTTTGGACGAGATGCCCACAGAGTACAAGCAGGCTCAAGGACAGAGGTGCATGCAGTAATTCCTAGTGAGCCGGTGGCAAACAGGGAGATGTAGAGTCCACTTTTTGGTTACTCAGACATACACTGTAAATATTTGTGTAAAATAAACTAGTTTGAGCAGTTTGTGTCTTCAGATCATTGTAATTTTACCAAAAACATTTTAACTGGACTCTGGGCAACATCTCAGTTGTACTTAATATTGCTCGATATAAAATGCAGTTTGAAACATTCTGATCCTATCCTTTGGAACTTTAAGTCCTGTCAGTTCTATTTTCTAAGGACATTTTGGATCCCTCCTCCTGTCTGCTCATTATTTCAACTTTATGTCTCAAGTACTATCCTTGTCACTGGGAATATAATGATGAAAAAGACAGACAAGGTTTCTGCCCTTATCATTTCTTGCAACTATGACAAACCTTCTGATCTGTTTCATTGTGTCTAGTGTCTTCATTCTCTTTTAACACTGTGACTAAATTGATTTATTTCCAGAATACAAAAATGATGACCTCATTCTCCCAACTGTATTCCACAAAAGCCCCTCAAAATTAACCCCTGCCTATCTTATTCTAATATCTACCCTCAGTCTTCCCTACTAGAGTCATGCCTAATACCTTGTCACTTGTTAAACACACAATAAATCCAGTTCCCTTTCTCTTTTTTGTACCTAATGTACTTTCTGCCTAAAATGCCTGTCCCCTATCACCCTGAAAAAAAAAATCCTCCTTATAACTCAAATACCAGCAAAAAGATAACCTCTATAAAGATTTCTGAGTTTTCCCAGAAAAAGTTAGCTCCTCCATTTCCTACCCCTGAATTTTCAGTGTCCTCTCTAAGCAGTAATTTGTTCCTGCTGTGAAAGACTACCACATATGGTTACAAAAAGTGTATACTGCCCAGCCCCAGGGGGCTCCATTCCCATAGGAGTCTATGTTATAATTAAAGAAGTGATCATCCTAACCTATACAAACAGTGAATCATTGTACCATGGCGACCTTGATATTATTATTTTCTCACAAAATGTGAAACCAACATGGAAAGAAATTACATCTTGTCCATTTGTGAAATCTGCCTACATTAAATTACCTGGAACCAATTTCTGCTGAAATGACTTACAGATACAAGTGTGTTTACCAGCCATTCATATAAATATGTACTCCTAACAATGTCACCACTCAACTCAAAGCTGCATTGATATGCAACTAATCTATAATCCACCCCTATGCAAGCTCTTAATTTGAAGTATTGTCACTTGTTGAAAATTACCATTTTTTAAGTTGGTTGTAGTTTACTGATGCTTTATGAACTCTCAGGTATCCCTAGATTCATATAATTGGCATGTTGTTAAACTGTTCCTTGTCCCTAGAAGATTTTCATACAGCAACAGACAATAGTCTCTGACGATGCTTTGATGCACAATTAATCAGTACCGCAAAAGGCTTTGCTTTTGGCTCTGTCCCTTCAGTAAATTGTGATATGACACATATTTGCATTTACTTAGCACAGCTGGTTTTCATGAAAAGAGCATTTGCCCCCAGAATAATGTAAAGCAAATGCAGAATGGTTTCATTTCTAAAAGAAGAATGCCATGGTGCAAAGCAGGTGGTGTAAATGTATTATGAACAATAATATTTTCCTTGCATGTTATCTTAAGAAAATTTTTAAGAAGCTTTCCCTTGTTCACCAGTTGAAAACCCCATAATAAAAGACAAATAACATGCAAAATTCTGCAATACCATATTATATTGTTCTTTGCAATGCAAATTTTTATATAATACATTAACACTATTCTTTACTACTTTATCAAATAATACTTACTAATCAAGATTATTGCTGTATTTTGTCTAGTATAATGCACAACCACATTTTTGTGTGTGTTATACATGGGATTATTATACCCATTATTATACCCATGGTATGTATGTATAATGTGAATTCTTATTTTACCCTCAAAAATTTGGGCAAAAAAGTGCACATTATACATGGCAAAATATGAGTATTTTGTTCTGATGAAGAAAAAGTCTTAAGATCATTTAGTAAATATTAATTTTGAATGAGCTTAAATCTGTTTTGAATACACAAATGACATAATTAATTTTTTAAATCCACAGAATTTCTTGAACTCTGAGTCATAATTTTCAGCACTTTATATAATTTTTTTTCAAGTATGGTTTATATTATGGTTTTATTTCTATTGGAACATGAACCTGAGATTTTAGCATTATAATTTTATCATACCATATAATTTCAAGAAACATTTAGGTACAAGAAATATGATGTGTGGGTGTGAAGATATATTTCTACTGAAAATGAGCTAAAAATACCATTGGAAATCTATAATTTTCCAAAGGCTTTGAATAGTAATCACATAAAGATTTGACATTTCATTCTAATAATATGTATCATCATACAAAGCTACTTTTTTTCCATATCTGTTAACATTATGTTTCAATGTACTGGGACAATCTTAATATTTAGTATTAGTTATATTTCATTTAACTTGGACAGGTTTAATGTTTGGGATATTACTGTTCTGTATACCATGTACATATTTTTTAATGTAGAAAGATGCAAGAAACATCCACCTTAATGCAACAGAATCTTTGATAATTCCCTGTATTCATACTGCAACAAATTGCAAAGAATGAAGTTAACACCAAAATGACATTGGATATAATTTAAGCATACTTTGAAGTGCAGCCAGCATTTGTTTGGTTTTTTAGTTGATTCATGGTTTTTAAACTTTTGTATTAATTATTTATAGGACAATATAAACTTTCGTTAGGCTGAGTATAGCTTTATGGGACTCTCAGCTAATACTATGTTACCTAGAATCACTCATCTGCCAAATTTCGATGGCTTCATTAACAAGCTCTGATTGCAGTTCTGCACGTGCAGCTGTTCAGCGATGTGAGGTCACACTGATGAGGGCACAGGGCAACATAGTCAGGTAACTGCCGGAATCTGAACACCCGGGAATGGGGCCTTAGGGAGGGTCTTCCCCTGCTGTAGCAGCAAAAGACGATTGGGAAAGAGTCCAAAGTGTCACGGTGTTAGACTTACAGTCCCTGACATCCATCAGCTTGTCATAGGATGCTTGTTTTTCTAGTCTAGAGTCTGATGCAGCTTGCCATGTCCAATTCCTTTGTCTTTCTTCTCAGCTACTTGGTTTTAAAACTCCTGCTTTATTTCATTATGTTAGTGCCAAAACACCAATTATACTTTTACATGTCTATATAATGTTGGTAGGATTGTATATGTCTTTCTCATTCTTTCCCCTGCACCAGAAGGATTTATTTCCCTGTCTCATGAAAAAGAAGTAAATCCTTTTCCAACTTTCTTTCTAGGTTAGACCTAGTCCTTTTCCTGGTCAGAGGAGAGTCAGCCAATAACCCTTTGTTACCTGCTCCCGTAGTAACATGGTAGCAGCTCCTTGAGAAAATTACTTCAATTACTGATCAACCCAGTTAAAGGAATGTTCACTTGATTTTGCATTAGGGTTTGAACTTGCATTTAGGAGAAAACAGACATGAGTTCCATTTAGCAGAGGGACCTGTCCCATGTCATTGTAGGCAGGTGGTGAGACCGTGGCTGGGATGGTGAGGTGGCCAGCCTAACTGCGGCCCATCTCATGGCCAAACATATCATGAGTTGGATGATGCCAGCTGTGCTTTCTTAACTGTTTTGCAGGCCAGGCCTAATTTTAAATTACACCATGATGTGTTTTGAAAATATTTATATGACACAGTGTTTAAAAATGTTTTCGCCATATGGTGAGATTTCTCTGACCCTAAATAGTGTTTCCTGTTAAAAGAAATGTTTTAGATGAAAAATGCATTCAATCTGGTAAAAGACCACATATTTACATTTAGTCTGTAAATGGAAAATTGCGTGGAATACAAGTGTCACTCAGGGTGGACCGTGCTTTTAGGAAGAATGAGTAAGCTGTTTTAAAATAATTTGTCACCAAGTGTATACAGAGAAATATCTACCTGATAAGACATTTATTTTCACCAATGTTTATTATTTTTATATCACACATATTATTATACACATAATATGTATATTTTATTATTTGAAAATATTATCATCACATATTATTATGCTACATTTATGAGGCTAAAGAAATAACATATTAAAATATTAGTAAACCTAAAGTTCTGGAGACAAAGATGAAACAGAGTAGTGAGTGTGAGATGAGAGTGTCGTGTTGACGACCTTGCTTTCACTCCCAACCAGAACTCAATTCAAACTCAGACAGTGGGTGGTGTCCCAGAGACACAAATGGCCAAAGACACACCTATTCCCCTATACTCTGTAATTCATGTGTTGTTTTCCTATATTAGTCAACCACTTATGCTGCAAATGATGACATAAAGAGAAGGAAACAATAGGGCAACCCATACTTCCTCTTCCTTTCAGTCCTTCCTGACTCATGTAGACTGAAGGTAGAGTGTTGGTAGAATACACACATATCAAAAAGCAAAATAAAAACCTTTGAGTTATTTTTGTTCATCATTTCCACTATTCTGTTAGAACAAAATATATATGCATATATGAGCTAGCAAATATGGATTGTATAATTTCAGTGATTCCATATGCTGCCTTTATATTTGCTCTTAAAACTGACGCACTATAAAGATGAATGGTAAAATTCTTTTATTTTTAATATTTCTTTACTTAGAGTGACATCAAATAGTAGTAAAAGCAACTTGACAAGTCTAGAGAGAGACCAAAGGAGAAAGAAAGGCGCTTTATTTTTTTAGCAACAGCACTTTGTTCTTGTCTTTTTCTTTTTTTTTTAACAAGGTGCCCTGCATTTTCATATTTTAACTGGGCTCCACCAATTCGGTAGCTGGCCCTGTAGGCAGCCATCTGATTGAGAAGAGAGGAAGCAAAGGCCAAGATCTGGAGTTGGGAAAGAGATCAACATAACTAATCCATAGCCTGTGAAGGTACATAGGCTAAAAATAAGCCTCATGCTCAGATGCAGCCACACCTTAGAGAGCCTTGCATATAACTCATACCAAGAAATTTCTGCCTGATCCCATAGGAACTATGAAATTTTGAAGCATGGTTAAATAGGAGAACACATAGGGAAAAGCGGAATAATATGTGAACTGTTTTCGAAATTAGATGGAACTAGTTTCAGATCCCAGCTCTACCATGCAGCTTCTCTGTCGCTCTGGTCACATGATGGGACGGCTGCTGGGTCAGTTTCCGTATGTTATGTGCAGGTATTTGAAATACCCACTTCGTGTGGATATGAAGAGATCTGCATGAGGTAAAGTATTTAAAAACACTTTAACAAGGACATGTAATTAACAAGTGATAGCTATCATCATATTGATCAGGTTAATGAGAATATAATTTTTTAAATTAAGGCAAAGTTTGTGAGAAAATAATTTAGGCATAAAATATGTACTGATGCCAGAAAGTGAGTTACCGAAGAGAATTCCCAGATTTCTGACTTTGATGGTAAGGTACAAATACACATTTAAAGGGAATGGCAAAGGGATGAAGATGATGTATCCAGTTTAAGACCTACTAAGATTAAGGCCTGTGTGGCACATGAAGTAAGAAGGTGAGGTTTACACCTTCAGCAACAATAAGGAACAATACCTATCATTTAGCCCAAGTGCCTTGTATTCACATATATGTGGTATACTTTTACTCTGAAGAGAGTACTGAGTTTGAGAGTGATAATGGTTAATGGAAGCTGGTGTTCACATAGTGAAAATAGAAAAGACGGGAATTCTGTACATTTATTTGATTTTTCAACCTAACTCTGCCACTATATTCCCTGGGCAAGTAAGTAACTTAGCCTTTCTGGGCCTCAGGAAATAATAACATTTATTGAACACTTACTAGGACCCACGCATTCATCCAAGCAAATTACAAGTATTAACTCCTTACACAGTACAAAATTCTAAGCAGTAGAAAGAGACTATAATTATAAGAATTACACAGATGAGTATCCTGAGATATAAAATTATGATGTAATTTTCCCAAGGTCTAACATCTAGCATATAATTTAATTTGAACTCTCTAACAAGGCTGACTCCATTTCTGATGTTTGACTCCTAACAGATTTTAAGGTCCACTCCTCCTCCCTCTTCATTTCCTGTAAAGCGATCAGAAAGTGAGGATGTTTTCTCCATGAGTGCCAGTAGGAGATTGTAAACACTCAAGCCCCTGACCCAGAATGGAAACTCACATCCCAACCCCGTCTTTAGCCACAGTAAAAACCCCAAGCAAGTTTCCTTTCCCTGTTCATCCAACCACTTTGAATCTATCTGGGAGATGTGCCCTGATCTACCTAAAGATCTCAATTATGTAAACAATAAATATTTCCATTGCATTCGGTGTGTATGTGACATCAGTGGTCTTTATATCACAACTAAATGTGGCCTAAGGCACGGGGGTGGGGTTCTGTGTTGTGACTGCAGTGTGGTCAGGGCAAATGCCACTGTGTTCCAACACTGCATCATTCTAGAATTTTAAATGTGTGGTGGCAATGATGCAAATATGAAACAGTTTTGTCAGGGAGTTGATGATTTAAGTGGCTTTGGTCTACATTAACTGAAAATTGTAGAGTTTTAAAATTATTATCCTTGCTTGCATGAAAGGTTATCTCAATCAACCTTCCTCATTTCTGCAGCCATTGCCCATAATATGGATGGATTGGTATATTTAGTCAGTCAAGTTCTCCACTTCATCTATCTATAGCCACAGGAATCAACCACATCACAATTTTGAAAAATTATTCTTAGACATATATTGCTTAACTCCCTCTATGATTTCAGTGATGGAATCCATTATTTAACCCAACAAAAATATGATTATATTCAATTTACTAAATGCAGATAAAGAAAAAAACCCTTAATTTTAACATTACTATATTTTTTTGCCTAGATTTCTTCTTGTTTCCTAGTATATCTCTCATAGGGAAATTTAAAGATATAAACAAGTTATACAAGTAGGAGTGACAAGGTGAACAGGTTGTGAGTTAACACTTAATATATATTTAATTGTCTTGAACTAGGTATGGCCTAGGTCTCTAATCTTTGCAGATGCATATCTTGATTAGCCTTAAGTCTTTTGCCCATAATAGCTTCTATTGGGATACTAGCATCTGCTTACCTTTTAAATGTCTGGTGGGGTAAGCTCACTGATACAGTTGTGAAGCAATGCCTGTACCAAGTTGTACAAATTCATTCTTTCAAAAATATTTCTTATTCCTATGATGTACACTGAATTTACTAATGTCCTATTGACTATAGTTCAATAACAAGCATTGTGGATAAAAACATAAAGCATGTTAAAGATGGATATAAAATTTATTTCTTTTATTTTAGTCATTATTCAGTACAGTTTCTATCTTTTATTCCCATTCCAGCCCACCCACCCATCCCTCCCCTCCTCCCTCTCATTTCCAACCCCCTAGTTTTTGTCCATGTGTCCTTTATATTTGTTCCTGTAAACCCTTCCCATTCTCCCCTGAAATTCCCCTGAAATTCCCTTCCCTCTCCCCTCTGGGCACTGACTACCTGTCCTCTATTTCAGTGTCTTTGGCTATATTTTGCTTGTTTCTTTGTTTTGTTGTTTAGGTTCCTGTTAAAGGCGAGATCATATGGTATTTGTCTTTCACTGCCTGGCTTATTTCACTGAGCATAATGTTTTCCAGCTCCATCCATAGAATTTATTTTTATAAGGTACAAATATTTTAAAATGACACCAGAAGCATCTACAACAAAAGAAAAAATATATAATTTGAATTTCATCAAAATTAAAAACATTTGTCTTTTAAAATAGACAATCAAAACAAAAAAGTAATATGATCTACAGAATGTGAAGAAATATTACAAAGTGGGAGTAGAGGGAGCATACCTCAACATAATAAAGGCCATATATGAGAACCCTACAGCCACCATCATACTCAATGGACAAAAATGAAAAGCTTTCCCACTGAGATCAGGGTTTTAGTATTAGGAATTTGGGGACTGTGCTGTTTGACTTGATTGGAAAAGGTTAAGTGAATGGTACAGTATTTCTGACAGATCAGACTGCAAAACTGAGTAATGGACACAGAACTTCTGGTCCATTTCCATCACAAGGCTTCTTCAAGAGTTCAGATTGAAAAGCAGAACTATAACTACACAAGACGAAGTTGTTTTGTTCTGAGGCAAAGACAGAATACTAGAACTTGTCATCTAATGACTCTATTTTGAGCTACCTTGCAAAAATACAATCTGCTGTATTTTCTCAGAACTAATAAGAGGTTGGAAGTGACTGGGCAGATTAAATGATAAGGAGTCCTTATTTAAGGACTCTTTAATGATGTGCCTATTTAAACAATATCAACCTCCAGAGCTAACAGGTGATTCTCTTATTTCTTATACTTGAAATTTCTGGCCTTGGCTGAGTTTTAAAGTAAGAAATTCCATGTCCCATAACATGCAATTATTGTTAAATTCTAGGGTATTATAAGAAACTAGAAAGAGGCAGGAGACTATTATGATTGAAATATATTTCTGTTATTCAAGGCAGGCTCCAAATCTGTAAAAGTCAAGTTCAAGGAAGTCCATTTTCACCACCATTGATTTTCACTGAAGGCAGACTGTTTTCACCTCATTGATTTTGATGTTGATTGAGTCGTGTTCATCCAGTTGGTCAGTATTCGGGAGCTTGTTCATTTTTGATGGGTTAATTTGCCTAGGATCACTGATCAGTTACCTTGATCTAGAGTGACTGTTATTCAACATTTTCTCAGTCCACATATTAAGAAATTTAAAAAGCTATTTAATTGAATGATTTTGTTTCTTGAAGAATTTACCTAATTCCAAAAAATTAATAGTTTATTTACCCTTAACATTGCAAGGCCATATAAAATATGTACAAATGATTTTCATGTTGTAATTTAGTTTTAAAAGGGAATTGAATAGGGAAAAAGACTTCTATAGAACTATAAGTTACAAAAGTAAAAAAAAACTGTGACTAAGCATTAATGATTAAAATAGAAAGCAAGTTCTATGACCAGATATGACTAAAAATCTCCAAATAAATATCCAAATC
This sequence comes from Trachops cirrhosus, assembly GCA_028533065.1. Classification (NCBI taxonomy): domain Eukaryota; kingdom Metazoa; phylum Chordata; class Mammalia; order Chiroptera; family Phyllostomidae; genus Trachops; species Trachops cirrhosus. The sequence continues at coordinate 22,970,184 of CM052549.1, forward strand.
TGAAACTGATGGTTCAGATATCATCCAATATCATCATTCATAAACCAGCTTCTCTACCTACTACATATATAACCCGTCAAATAGAACCTTTCTGTCTAAACAGAACCCTCTATCTGTGAATATTAATAATTTGCAGGAGAGCATCTGGCTTTTATCTGAGATAACTATTATCTGTTTATGACATGTATGAATTTTCTTTTCAACAATTTTTATCTTGGAATTTTTCATTGTTCTGGTAGTCTAGTTTTATAACAAACACATGCTTTTAACAGCTCTTAGCTCAATTGTTCAAGATGTTATGTTTAAAACATTTGACAACTCTATATATAAGATTTTTGAGCCTTTGTTATGAACTGTCCCATCTATTTTCCCTTTGTTTCACATTCTTTTTTAAAAACACTTTTATGAATCTGTAAGTGATTTGGAATGAATGGTAAATCAAGAATTTGCTTTTTTCTATACCAACAAGCTTCTCCAATTAGATTTTGTCCCATAAAGTACAAATGGTTTAGATTTTTTAGGGAAATACTTCCAAAGAGTTAGTTCATTCTATTTTGCACTGAAACTTTGTACAGGATTGCTGCTGTTCATGCTATAAGCAAGTGACTTCTAACATAAGAAACACATTATTGTTATTATTATTATTATTATTAATTTTAGTTTCCCATCAACTTTGCACATCAAGTGAAATCTAAAATATCATACTAATTTTGTAGGCAAGCAGGAAAAAAAATAAAAGATTGGCCACTATACTCCTGAAAACCTAAATAGCCTCTTAGCTACCATTAGATGTCCAGGGAGAAATCTCCATACTTCAGAACTCGCAGAACTTGTTATTTCATATTGTACTTATGCAAGTTATATACAAGCAAGAGTTTCTGTTACATTACTTCCTTCATTTACTAAAAAGTTATATGCTACATATATACATAGACATAAGTTCCAGACAAGATAACATCTTTAACTTTAGACCACAAACCCTTTATGTGGAGATATGCAAATTTAAAAGTTGAAGCATGAAAATTATAAGTAATATTACATGATTATATAAAATTGATTACCAGATAAGGGTTTTGGACTATTAATACTACTGAAGAGGAAGTTTGTTAATGTGGTGTGACTGTTTATATCATAATAAGAACTTCAGATTTTATTCTCAATGAATTGAGAAAACTATTGAAAAATTTTAAGTAGCTATGTGCCATGACTTGAGTTGCTTTAAAAAATAAGTGGTTGCCAGAGGGCAGGGTGTTGGAACACTAAGTGAAAAAGGTAAAGGGATTGAAAAGTACAGATTGATAGTTACAAAACAGTCATGGGGATACAAAGTACATCATAGGAAATATGGTTAATAATATTCTAATAACTAAGTATGCTACCAAGTGGGTCCTGGAAATATCAGGGGAACGCTCTGAAAAGTATATGGTTATCTAACCACTATACTACACATCTGAAACTAATGCAAAATAACACTGAATGTAAACTGTAGTTGAAAAAATACAAGATAAAAAAAATCACTGTCACTGCAATTAAGGCAACTACACCATTCCAGATGCTGTGTAAAACAAAATTTTGTCACCTTAGTGCCCTATCTTTCTCTCAAATCCTACATCCTATAATTCAGGAAATTTTGTTGATTCCTCTTAAAGAAGCAAACCATCTCCTTTGCTACTACTCAGACTCCAACCACCAAAATTTCTTAACTTGAGCTATTTCGATAGTAAATTAATTGGTCTCCCTGGTTCTTGAAGATGTTCTCCTTGAAATTTTTATTTGCTTGTCTGGTTCAGCTCTTCTAGTTCCCTTCAGGATTGAGATATTCAAATACTATGTTATGCCATCATCTTGACCCAGACAGAATGCTTTAAAAATAATCTTATTCTAATTAGACTGTTTTGCCCCTAAAATAGATATAATCAAGGTAAACAGTGGCTCCTATTTTACCAAACACAGTTCTCAAATCTAAGTCCCCTTCTGACTTGGCCAATAGCACATTTGACATCATTAACACTCCGTCTTTCCTAAAACACGTTCTTCAGTTTGGCTTGCAGGACACCACGTTACCTTTCTTGCTTGCTTTCCTTGTTTTATAGGCCACCTCTTCAAAGACTCTTTTTCTCCCTGAAATTTCAATGTTTGGGTGCTCTGGCAATCAGTCTTGAGAGGTGACATTTTCTTAACCTATTCCTTCCTAAAGTAAATATATCCAATCTCATGGCTTTAAATAACTTTATTATACTGACAACCTTAAATTTTCAACTTTAGTTTTTCCCTTAACTTTATGCTAGTACACCCAGCTAACTATTTCCAAAAAACCCTCCTGATCTCTGTCAGTGAATCTGTTCCTTCAGCCTACCCATCTCAGTAAATATCAATTCGATTCTTCTACTTGTTCATACAGATTAAATGAAGGTCATCCTTGACTTTCTCTATCTTTCTTCCCATTCCACATGCATTTCATTAACATATTTATTGGTTCTATATCCAAATTGTATCCAAAATGTGACCATTTCTCACCACCTCCACCTCCAATCACTGGGCAAAACACAAGATACTTTTATATTCTGGAGTATCACAGCAGCTAAGCTAGGTAATGTCACTTTTCTGCTTAACATAGGCCCGTGTAGTCCGGATTACTCAGTGAAAATCACAGACTTGGTATGAGTTTTTCCATCCCTAGATGAGCAGCCTCCCTCCTGTGTGATTGACTTTGTCTTTTGCCATGTTTCCTTGCTACAGTGACCTCTTACTGTCCTTATATAGGTGAGACATGTTGCTGTTTCTAAACCCTTGTGCTTGTTCTACCAGCTGTCCCTCAAGGACTTCACAGCTTATTCTCCTCCTTCCTCCAGTAAGAAAACATTAACATCCCTGGACACACACTATAAAAATGAACACACCTCCCCCAACCCTGCAACTCTTAATCTCTTTGAAATTCTTAGCATCAATTCATTGTTAGACTTTTCTATGTTTATATTTATTTTCTTAGTGTGTATGACTCATTGAGACTGACACTGTTCTGCTTTGCCTGGTATGATATTCCCAGTGCCTAGAATATTCCTACCCAATGGTAGATGCTTAATAAATATTTCTTGATGGATACATCTCAACACTTATATTTAATAAATCCTCTTTTCATTTTAATACAGTTTATTTAATTTTAAATGTGCTTTATAACAGAAGAGGTAGGTATATTTCCATATATGAAAAATCAGTAACAGCCACAAAACAAAACATTAAAATTATGATAAAAATCAACCTACTGTCTTCAAACAGCACATTAATGTAATTATTTTATGATGTTACTAATAAAGATGAGTTTTTTCATATTTTAATCATATAATAATCTTAATTTCCTCAATATATTTCTGATAGTAAGAGAAGTATTGAATGGCTCCATTTTCTTTATGAAAACTTTACTACAGTGATCTGTGCCACAGGTCATGGTGACCTTTGGGTTACCAGACAGGATTTTACTGTAATTCTTTTTTATTTTCACCAACACCATCACTATCAAGCCTCTAAAACTCTACAATGATCATCAGATTTTTAAAATTTAATTACAACCAAAAGGGTATATTCAGGCAAGAAGTAGGAGGATTGGACCATTCCTTTTAGCAAATTAATGCAAATGTGCAAATTTTAAAGTATCTGCATTTCCAGTTTTGGACCAGAAAATGTAAGGTGACTGATTTTAATCAGTAGGTAATTAGCAATTTAGCAAAAAAAAAAACAAAACAACCTCATAAAGACTGTGTTTCTGTGATCATCGGACTGAAGAATGGCTGCATCTAAGATACATGCTTTAGAGAAATGGATGAGAGCCTCCAAAGTCACACAAAATTGCTTTGGTCTAGATAACATCAAAGGGAAGAAAAATGTGTAAAATAAAAACCTCATAAATAAAACATCTGGTACCTTATTTCACACTTAACTCAATCTGAAAGGTACTAATACATAGGAGTATATTTAACTTCTTCTCCCTAACCTTAAGCCCTCATTTGGTTCTATTTTTCATGAATTTTTATACGAAATGGGAGCTTCCTCATTGTCAACAACAGATAAGGCCCAGTTTCAATTTACTATCCTTTTGCTTTTCCATTTTTCTGTTTTTTTCCCACTTTTTATCAATAGTTTTTCTGATTTGTTTACAACATTGGCTGAAATACCACTCACAGCTGTTTTTCTAGTTTTTGATTTCTTATGCTCATTGTATGTCTGAATGCAGAAGTTGAGAAAGAGAAATATGAAGTTGATTGTGTAGGCAATTAGAGCTCAGTGCATCCATTTTTAGAAGGGACAATCAGTATAAATAGACAGTTCTGTATGCCTTGTGGTCATGAAGAATTGAACCAGCTGCAATATGCTCAGGTATTATTTCCACCAAAGATCATCCTGAATCCAGGGGCCAAATGCAGTTAACCCGTAGTATGAGTATGTAATCACCTGGATGAAAGAACTCAGCTGGGCTCCAAAAATCCTTGTCTCCATGCAACACATTCATATTATTTTAGGCCTATCTCAATAAATAAGAGAAATCCCAAGTAAACAGCCAAATATAACATCTTAAAGAACTAGAAAAAGAAGAACAAAAGCAACCCAAAGTCAGCAGAAGAAAGGAAATAATAAAAATAAGAGCAGAATTGAATGAAATACAGAACAAAAAGACTATACAAAGAAAGTAATACAACAAAGAGCTGGTTCTTTGAAAAGTTTAGTAAAATTGGCAAACCCTTGGCTAGACTCACTGAGGAAAAAAAGAGAAAAGAGTCATGTAAGCAAAATCAGAAATGAAAGGGGAGAAGTTACCACAGACATCACAGATATGCAAAGGATCATACTAGGATACTATGAAAGACTATGTGCCACAAAATTCAAAAACCTAGAAGAAATGGATAAGTTCCTAGAAATATGTAACCTTCCTAGACTGAATCATGAAGAACTGGTAAATTTAAACAGACTGATCAACAGTGAGGAAATTGAAACAACCATCTAAAACCTTCCCAAAAATAGGGACCCGGAAAAGCCCAGGCACTCCCCGGGACCTGTGAGGCCCAGGCCCCGCAGGTAGGAGAAGTGCGCGCCCCTCGGGACCCAGAGACTGCGCACCCGCGGACCCGGAAAAGCCCAGGCACTCCCCGAGACCTGTGAGGCCCA
>CM052549.1:22975840-23283997 GCA_028533065.1 Trachops cirrhosus
AAAAAAACAAAAAAAAAAAAAAAAAAAAACCTTCCCAAAAATAAAAATCCAGGACCAAATGGTTTCACTAGTGAATTCTACCAAATACTGACAGCAGATTTGATACTCATCCTTCTCAAACTCTTCCAAAAAAATTAAGAAGAGTCACTACTTCCTAACACATTTAATAAGGCCAACATAACCTTGATACCAAAACCTGTCAAAGATAACACAAAGAAAGAAAACTATAGACCAATGTCTCTGATGAATACAGATGCAAGAATCCTAAACAAAACACCAGCAAATCAAATACATTAATACATTAAAAAATAATACATCATGATCAAGTTGGATTCATCTCAGGGGCACAAGGATAGGTCAACATACGCAGATTGATCAATGCAACACATCACATTAACAAAACAAAAAATAAAAATCATATGATCTTATCAATAGATGCAGAGAAAGCATTTGATAAGATAAAAATCCATTTAAGATTAAAACACTCAATAAAATGGTTATTGAAAGAAATTGCCTCAATATAAAAAAGGCCATATATGTATGACAAATTATTACTTAATATCAAACTCAATGGTGAAAAACTGAAAGCTTTTTCTCTAAAATGAGGAATAAGACAAGGGTACTTGCTTTTACCTCTCTTATTCAACATAGTTCTGGAAATCCTAGCCAAAGCCATCAGGCAAGAGAAAGAAATAAAAGGTCTCTATATTCATTGTAGCATTCACATTGGCCAGGACATGGAGACAACCAAACTGTCCTTCAAAAGAGGATTGGATAAAGGAGATGGTAGTACATACATACTATGAAATACTACTCACCCATAAGAAAGAATGAAGTACTACCATTTGCAACAACATGAATGGACCTTGACAGTATTATGCTAAGCAAAATAAATCAGTCATAAAAAGCTAAGAACTCTATGATATCACTCATATGTGGGGTATAAAACTGAAACTCATAGACACAGAAACAGTATGGTGGTTACCAGAGGGAAGGGGTGGGAGATTAGTAAAGGGTAAAGGGGGCCAAATATATGGTAACAGAAGATGGTTTGACTTTGGGTGGTAGACACTCAATGCAATATACAGATTATGTATCATAGAAATGTACACTTGAAACCGATATGATTTTATTAACTAGTGTCAGCCCAATCAATTTAAATAAATAAATAAATTTTACATTTTTAATGGATTTTCTTCAAATCCTTTTTAACAAAATATTGAAATATCACTGCCTTCTCTAACTCAAGTAGAGGTGGTGTTCCTCTCCCACCCCACTAAGGTGGGACATAAAATTTGGATAGAGTCATGTTGAGGATTTCTTCTTTGCATTAGGCATATAAATGTACAAAAACCACCTCCCTTTCCCAACTATAGAGACAGGGGAGGAAACAAAGGGAAAATATCTGGAGAAAGAAATCAATTAAATCTGAGTATGAACTTGTCACATCCCTGTGAAGTCCATTCATAAAATCAAGTGGTGTGATTGTGTGTGTGTAATATGTGTAGGAACATATACAAACATATATACATAATATATATATACACATACATAAATAAGAAGCAAGTGGAAATTTTTAGAACTAATACTACACCAAAATAAAAATTACATTTGATGGACTCAATAGCAGGATACAGTTGACCAAGAAAGCAATCAGTGAACTCCAAAATAAAGAGAAAGAATTATTCAAACTGAACCACAGAGAGAAAATAAATTGAGAGAAATTAAACTGAACTCCAGGGACCAGTGGAACAATAATATACATCTAACATACATGTCATCAGAATTTCAGCAGGAGAGGAGAAAGAAAATGATGTGAAAATTTTATTTAAAAAATAAAGGTTGAAAACTTCTAATTGGTGAAAGGCATAAACATACAGATCCAGAAAGCTCAGAAAACCCTAGAGAGAATAAATCAAGAGAAATCCATGTCTGGACACATATAATCATGTTCCTAAAAACGTAAGGCAAATAAAAAAGTCTTTGAAGCATTCAGAAAAGCAATGAACTAACAAAAGGGGAATAAAAAGTTAAAACACAGTGGATTTCTCATCAGGAACTAAGTAGGTCAGAAGGATGTGGTACATTTTTCGAGTGCTAAAAGAAAATAACCATCAACCTAGAATTCTATAAGTGGCAAAAACATCCATTGGAAATGAAGGTTATAAATAAAGAGATTCTCAGCAAACAGAAAGCTATGTTGAGTCTGTTGCCAGAAGACCTGCTATAAAAGGATAAACAAAGCTGTCACAGAAAGCAAATAAGACTGCAAGATAAGCAAAATCATCAGAACTGAAGAATAAACAAGAGAAAGGAAATTTGCAATAGGAAAGAAAAATGGAAAATAACCTAAATCGCCATCAAGGGGACTATTACACAACTATATAATAGAATATTATGCTGTTTCTTAAAAATAAAGTAATATTTATAAAGAACTTGCCCTACTAGATAATAAAACTCATTATAATGGCACAGGGATCAAACCATATATTGGCAGAGTAATATAAAAGCTATTCAGGGAAGTTAGTATGAGGAATTGATATATGATAGATGTGCAATTTAAACCAAAAGGTGAATGGTTATAAATGCTGCTGGCATGATAGGATATTAATTCAGAAGAATACATATGCTATCATATAAAATACCATATAAAAATAAATTCCATGTGGGTTTTACATGTATACACGCATGTATATATGAGGCATTAATGATATATATTATATTTATACATACATACATATATGAGGCATTAATAATATATATATTTTAGGTATGTTTTATATATATAAGAGTGACATAATAGGAGATGAACAGATATATAACATATACTAGATAAAATATAGATAAAAATAGATAAAAACAGGTAAACTATAAAAGAAACAAAATAAATTATGAAAAATATACACTGAAGAATATAAAAATGTGGAATTGCACAAGAATATGTCATTGAGTTAAGAAAGTATGGAGACCCAGATGCCATATGGGAAAATACTGAAATATTGTAATTCACCATACAAAATAAATATTTTGTATGATAAAATTCACCCTAGACAAAATAAAAATCAAAGACTAGGGAAAATATTGGTAAACTTTTGGGTACTTTAAGCATAAACATGTGAATAAAAAGACATTTACTTAAGCAGTGCTTGAAATGTAAAAATTGTGTACATACAGGTAATTAAATATAAACCAATGAGTTAGTGGTTGAGTGATTTATGCTGCAGACATGCTACCCCACGCTGTTGAAGACATTAAAGGTAATGAGTGCAACTCAAAGAGAAAGTGACATGACAGAGTGAAAAACAACTTTCAGTGTAACATAAAGCATATATAATTAAAAAAATAAAGCATTGCCAGTTCGATTCGCAGTCAGGGCACATGCCTGGGTTGTAGGCCAGGTCCCCAGAAGGGAGTGCAACCACACATTGATGTTTCTCTCCCTCTCTTTCTCCTTCCCTTCTCATCTCTCTAAAAATAAATAAATAAAATCTTTAATAAATAGAATAAAAGTAAAACCTACATACAGTGTTGAGATTATCTTTGAAAGCACTTTTCAATCTTATTTTCATTTCACTTTCTTATTTATTACTATTATATTTGTACAAATTAAAATACAACATAAAAACTAATACTTGATATCAAATGTTTGGTAGAGTTCTTACATTATCTATATATTCAGTCTTAAAATATTATTAGATAAGTGTAAAAACACCATCTTTCTATAATGTAAAAAAGTCTTTCTTAAACTGACCACACTACTTATTTTCCATCCCTGGGTACCGTACTTTATAACGACCTGGCATCTGTGCTTGCCTGATAGTCAGGAGACCTAGATTCCACTTCTGTTCTTACCTCACTACCACAGCCATGATATTAACCAGAGGAGTTTATAAAGAAAAGAAGACATCAATTCTAAGTATGTTTGAAGTTCATAAAATACAGCTTTTTAGAACTATAGCCGCATGTTTGCAACATGATCTAAATTTGTAAGAACCTCCTTCCTCTAAAGAAAACAATAATGTACAAAAGTAGATGGAGACTGTATTTAGGAATCTTTTGCACAAGAAAATTAGAAACACCTTTTTATGAAATGTACCATTATAAAATCAAATGGGATGTAATAATGTCAATGAAATTAAAAACAAAAATGAGTAAAATAAGTAAATATAGTAAGAGTTAAACATGTGAATGAGGAAATATTTCAGAGTTGTGAAAAACAATGATACAGCTGCATTATTACAGAATAAATGAATAAATAAATTAGAAAGAACATGGCATGCAATGTAAATAGCAAAATATGGCAACAGCATTCAATATTAGAAGGTGATTCAAGTAATTTATGATATTTAGCCCCTTAATATATGATACCTAGCTAAATTGTCTCTTATGTACAAATAAATTTTCTAAATGTTATGCAATGTTTATAGACTCAAAAATATAACAACCAACAGTGGAAAGAAAAACAATTACTGCTATTTGTGGCTGGAATTTAACCAACCATGAGATTTATCAAAATAAGCAACTCAGGAATAAAGATGGTATACTATAAAAGAAATTTCATGGAACACTGAATTCACATAGATAAAGTACCGAAGCTAAACAGTTGTTGTAGTTCTGGGAATGAAAGTAATGTATTTTAAAAAATGACAGAAAGCCCACAATATATAAGCATGGTTGCCTGCAATAAAAATAAAGAGACGCAAAAACAAAATTCGGAATATGGAGAACTTGGCCATTGTGTCTGTTGCTCAGATTATTTACATCCCACCTGGGCATGAAGGTGGAGAGAAGCTGAAATATAAAGGAATATTAAAAATACTAATTGCCCCATCATTTTTGGCAATAGTCAATGGTTGCCGTTGCATTTCCAAAACTAACAAATAATAATGTTTTAAGTGTGCTGTGGAAAGCCTTAAACCATCAAAGAAAACAATTCCAACATTCTCCAAACTCTCTCTCTCAGGAGATGAAGGAACAGAGGCCTAGTAACACAGGACAGATACAACAGATACCAAGACAAACACAAAAGAAACACAAAAGATCTGTATCTTGCATTTGTCTTGATGGTATGTATATATGAAAATATATAATATATTGTAAGTATACTACAAGTGTGAGATAAATAATATGCATATATGTGAAAGGTAAGTAGTGTAGATATTATTAGAAAGGAGAGAAAGAAGATGATGATGATGATGATGATGATGATGATGATGATGATTGAAGGAGAGAGAGGAAGACCACTTCCATTATGCAATATTCGTCTTTTTCTCCACTCAAATCAAGGATCTGACAGTGTCATGTTTCAAATCAACAAATGAGCTTTTATTTTGCAACAGCACAGATATGCTGGTGATAACATTCTATTCCTCCAAAATGATACACAATCTTAAGAGTTTTGCTCTAGGCCACCCTTTTGAACTGCTGTTTGATTTTGTGTATCTTGAAGTGGGAGCTTAGTGTTTCAGATAGAAATATAATATCCAGCACAAACCCCAATTGCTTTTTATTTATTCTACTATAAAACTCATAGACCTGGAGCTTGCACAATTACCATCAAAAGCTGTCAGCTTTCAAAGTTTATTCTCTCATGATTTCAGGGAAGCAATGGCTTGATACTCAGTAGTTTCATAAACATTATATGTATGTAAACATTTATAAAATATATGTAAAATGCCTCTATGATGGTTGGAGAAGTGAGTTTTGGATTTGAAATTCTCTCATTTAAAATATTATTCATATGTTTAATAAAAATGATACAAAAGAAACTATAGTTTTCAATAAATATTCATTCCATTCGACTATTGCATTTAAAACCTTAAACGCTATATTTATGAACAGGTTTAAGTCAATGCTAAGTTTGCTTATTACTCCCACTGCCCACTGAGAAAGGAATCTATGCAAAGTATTTCTAACCCAAGGTTAGAATTCCTTAGCACACGCGAGCCAGTTGGGTTCAATCAGACATTCTTACAGTAATCAATTTCATAGATAATATAAATAGATAAAAACTCATGCTAACTTTTGTATCATAGATGCTTAGATTTTGCCAGTTTAAAATAATGAGGCCCTGCTTAAACAACCAGATAGCTAATAGTTGTTTACCTGATTTGCATAAAATCCTAAGAGATTCTCAGAGAAACCTTGCAATGAAGTAAAGTGTTACAGTATCATTTAAGATCTGAAGACACAGAGCTTAAATAATATGTCCAAGATTAGTGAGTTTGTAGATGGGAAGAGGGGACTGGGAAAAAATCTGCCTCAAAGTGCACGGGTCCTTTATTTTAAAACTGAAAATTATTATAGCATATCAGTTTGTATTTTGCATAGAGTCAGGTGGTAGAGAGAAAAAATTCAGGAAGGGTAATGTATATCAAATACTACAATCACTAAAGCAGGAAAAGAACCTGCACTTAGTTCTTACATCCACTTATCACATCCTAAAGGACACAGCACTGCTGCATGTGTACAAGTTGTTTACAGAAAAAATCCAGTGAGGCTACATATATGCAGTGCACATTCTGCATATCCTTATGTAGGGATCCTAGCAATCCTCAGTGAATTATTCTTATTCAGACCTCTCTCTATTCAATATTTTTCAGTGCCCTCCTTTCAGCAGTTGAGGTATTTCTATTGTCAAAATGCACACACATGCAATGCTTTAGGAAGACATTTGAAATGTTTTCCTAGCAGTTTGGGGAAGATGTTGCGTCATTGCTATGGACCTTCAGCCTCACTTTTGATTAGTCTCTGGCTCACTCGTAATTATTCCAATATCTGGCTTAACTAAAAAGTGTTGAACTGATATATCATTTGCTGGGGAAGGATCTGTAATCAAAGTTTTTTTTTTCTATCTGGAGAGTAAATTCTCTTTCTTTTTTTTCAAGAGGTCTTTACAAAGTTCAAATAAACACAAATCATATTTACTGTAATATAGGGTATGTGCGTTTTTTTGGTTTGCATTTTGTGAAAATGAATAAATGAAACCATTTAAAATTGTACCAGGAAGCTACGAACAGAGAACCCTCACATACTACTACCCACGCCTGGCAATTTGCATAACCAGCAGGAGGAAGGAAGCTCTCCTGCCTGCTTACCCCAGCAACAGCAACTGCCCTCTGCTTGCTGCCAGTAAGAAACTTCCACAACCTCAAAGTCTGGTTCGCCACCAACGGAATCCTGTTCAAAATACTGTCTCTCCAGTTTCCTCCTAGAATACAGTGAAAGTTGACCTCTCTCCCGTCTCTTCAGCCTTGCGGTAGTTTGCGTGTCCCAAATTGCAATCCCTCCCCTGCCATTCCCAAATAAAACTTATTTGCTGCTCGCTAACCTTTGTAGTTTAATTTTAATGTTGACAGTTTCTAATTAATCTCAAAACACCTGGAAGTAGTCATGCAAATGGTGCCTAATCCCACTTTATTGAAAGAGATACATTTCCCATTTTGGGAGCCAGGAGGAGACTTATCTCTGGCTCTTTTCTCTCTTTTCCCACTGGGAACTATTGCATCAGTAACAGCAACATGAGAAAGGTAATTTTGACAGAGCTGCTAAGAATACTTTCATAGTTCACAACCATACTCTTTTTTGCCCTTGCCATTAATTTAGAAGGAAAACCATCATCAAGCTCTAGAGGAAACAAAGTATAAATGTCACATACTCCTCCAGCAGGCCATTATTTTTCCACTCACAGCTATGTCCTGAATATCTCTTTTTAAAACAATTTAATTTAGAAGTTCCCGCAGAGATTCTATGTCCCCCATCACAGACTCTGAAACACAGAAGTGACTCCTTGTTGATACGTTCATTTCATGTAAGAACGTGGGGAATTTGTTTTACACCCTATCCTAGCACTGTGATTGGGTGGTTGCTTTATCCTAAGTGCAATCAGATGCTCGCCTCTAATGATACACACCTGAATTTATTAAACATGAAAACTGGTGCTAAGAAATGATTTCCCATTGGCACAAGTAAGCAAGAATTATGATCAAAAGAACCTGGATGTACTGAAAGAAGAAAAAAATAGTCAAGATGTTCAGATGAGCCTGAACATAAAATATTTTATGTCAGTGTCTGTTTCTTTGTAATATTGCTGGCAATTTTTTCCTCAAGTCACAAAGAAGGTGGCTAACAACACAAAATTATTTGTTTTCTTTACCACAAATAATGACATACATTCAGTGATGTATCATTTCTGTTACCATATATACAAGATATTAATCTTCAGGAAATTATAAGAAAACTTGAAAAGCCTCTAAAATTTGGCTATTTATGATAACAAGGTATTAAAAATTATAGTCACCACATTGCAATTTGCTGTTAAATCATTTTAGCCCAACAACGAGCCCTCTTTTGATAATACAAAAATTATTCATTTAATACTAGAATAGACTATAATTTCACATGAGGAAAACCATAAACTGTATATTCCTGAAAAGCAATATCTAAATTGTCAAAAAGGTCCTTCTGATTACTAGCAGACATTTTGTTTCATCTTACATCAAAAGTAATTCTAAATTTATTTTACTTGCATCTCCAATTTACTAATATGTATTTATTGCCTACATGTGGTTGTACTGCATTCATCTTCAGAGTTCAAGGGGTGCTGCTGAGTCTGCCTTGCAAACTCTTAGCAAGAGTTCTAAGCAATTAATTGGTTGTGTATGTGTGTCTGCATGGGTGTGTCTGTGTGTAAGTGTCGGTGTACATGTCTGAGAAAGAAAGATGGAGAGTGTGTAAAAAATTAGTACTGTCGATTATATGAATTTTTAAGTATGTTTCAGAAAGATCAATCTTAAAGAACTCAGAAACATCAACATTAGAAAATTAATTTGATGTATTATTGACAATATTACCGCTGCCTTGTTTTATTTCCTTTGCTATTATGGATGTGTTTTTAGAAAAGAGTTTACATTTCAGCTAATGCTTCCTGCAAGCATAATATTATTTTTCATTTTGCAAAAAGACCCAGGCCTGCTGTGTTACAACAGCACCACACGGTGACCCAGTCCTTCTCTTATGGACAACCCCAGGCCTTGCAGCCTTCGGAATACGAGCCTAGTTCTAGGTCATCACCTCCTGTTGCTTTATTCTGATGTCGCCGGTACTGATTTCATTTCTGACTGGGCAAGTGTCATTCAAAACAACAGTAAAGTCCTTGCCTAGAGGATTCAACACAGATGAACCTAGTCATATGTGTCTTTTTAAAAGAGTGACCAGACCCTTGACCTTTTGTTAGTGAGCATCTGATTTTCACAACAGTTAGAGTGATTTAAGTTATACATACCCTAGTGGAGTCTCACATATATTGAAAATGCATAATTTAAAATCTTGATGATATGAGTGAACTTTCAATAGATAGTGTGCTCTACATTTTTAATATATTTTCACATTGGGAAGAAAAATGTAAAAGACTACCAGATATAGCATCAAAAATGAAATACTCTCTTGAAGCATTGACCAGACTGAGAATAACATACACACCAAAGAACAGTAGACATACTAAAATAAAATTAGAATTGTGCCTCCTGGTCATTGTGTCAGACTGATTATAACATTTGTGAATATTTATTTCAACTGGAGCTGTATAAGTTGAATATTTTAAAAATTTGCTCCTATGTAAGATTTTTCTTATTTGCTTTTTGGAAACAAAGGAAATGACAAGTACCTTTTGAATCTAGATTGGTAAGAAAATTTTCTTTTTGTCTATATGTGAGAAAGTAAATTTGAGGGGGAAAACAACCATGGGTGATGAGGTTAACTTATTTGAACACCCAGTTTTCAGAATTGTTTATTCCCTATCAAGATGGCATATGCCTTCCTCATTGGTGTTTTCTATACAATAAATATGCACTGTTACTTCAACCAAAAATAAATGCTAAAAAGTTTTATATGAGCTCCTTATTTTCATAAATTGCAAAAATATAGATATGAAAATGAAAAGACATTTTATATAAAGAGACATGAAAACATTAATCAAATTATTCATTGTAAAAACCACTTATGGCAGATATTATTTCAAAAGCATCTACATATTAGAAATGGCTAAACATTTACCCATTTCCTATAAGGTTCATATATATGAGTCCTTTCATAACAAATATCAAAATTAGGGGAAGAAGGAGTCCTTGAGGATAATAATTATGGTGGTGGATTATTATAAAGATCCAGGACATTTCTGTTTTTCTGCTTTATTTTTCCTGCAACAATATAAATAGTAGTAACAATTGGACATTACAGAGTGTTTTATTGTTTACTAAGTGCATCATATTTTATATGACATCTGACTGTGCTAAATATTTTCACATGTTTCTTCTTATCTATCTCCTTTTAAAAATGAGAAAACTGAGGCCCACATGGCCCAGCAGACAGTGGACAGGGGAGTGTTCTAATACCATGTCCCATGAACTTAGCAGAGACTACTTTACATCTTGCATTATCTTCCCTCTTCAGTGATCGACGACACATGGTCTGAGATAAACACTGTCATAATTATCATTCCCACTTTAAAAGACTTTCAGATTATAATACTAAGCAAAGTGAAAAGAAGATAATGATAAGCAAAGCATGTTTTTTAAAAATTTAAAAAGCAAAATAACTATTTTCATATAATATGCATTGTGATAATTAAAAGAGGAAATATAAAATAGAGTATGTTATTAGTAAAATATGGAAGAAAAGTGGTTGATTATTTAAAGCATTCCATCTTTTCAGAATAGATGCATAATTTATGTTTAGGGGTTACAATTGTAAAATTGGGGCAAACAAAACCATTCAGAACGTTAAATTTCTCTTTTTACTACCTATACTTCTTATGTACTGATGGCTACTAGGAATTTTTTCATTAAAATGTGAACATGAACGTGGCATACTGTCATATATTTTAATCAGGAATAGTTTGGGAGTCCTCAGGAGTAAGAGATGGGCCAGGAATCCACTTTGACAATCATTTCCCGTGGCCAGGTAACTAGTGAAGAAGGATAGAACAGCTGAACTACACATCAAGATTGCATTTGCAGTTGATAAGGCCCTTGCAGTATTGTCCTACTTTAGAAGACTGTCCTAGCCGAAAAGCACGTTTGGAAATCTGCTCAAGGTTAGGAGATTTAAATCTCAAAGCAATTCAAAGACTACAGCATATTTTACTCAACTTTTGATGAAAATTCCATTTTGAAGTTTAATTTGTTTCAGAGCCTGGATCTTAAAATTAAACTGGTAAAATACTGTCAAATTTAAGAAAGAAAAAGAAAAAATGCGCCATGAATTTATTCTTCAATTCTATTTTCCTACTAACCTTAAAATGAGCGTTTTCAATGTGAGCAATACACTAGGCAAAATATTCCAGAACCTCTCTGTAGAGGCTATGTGCAACGAATGTTAAGAGTAACCACATTCAGACTTCCAGTAGTAGTGTAGGCAGACATGGCTCTCCTCTTCACACAACCACATCAAAATTACAACAACCATCACTCAGAACCATCAGAAATCGAGTTGAATGGAACTCTGACAACAGAATCAATGAAACCATATCCATCCAGACTGAGCTGGCAAGGTGGGGTCATATCTGAGACCCTTTCAATGTGTTTAACACTGTTTGACCCACCTTGGAGATCTGCAGAGACTCCACCCCACCCAACGTACTTGCCTATCCAGGCTGCTTTTCCTTATGAATAGCTCATCTTGGCTCATGCTTCACAATTTCCTGAAATCTCTCGAACAAGCAGCAGCTAGCCTCAGTGAGCCCCAGGCCCAGCACTATCAGCAGCCAGTGTAGATTCAGAGCTTGGCTTCACCTGGGAATCTCTAAGCACAGCACAAGCAGCAGCCAGGCAAGGCAGCCCCAGACAAAACACAGGTGAGGGCTGACCTTGGCCTGCACCACCCGGGAATCCCCAGGGCCAGTGTACCCAGTGGACAGCTACAGACCACGTTGAAGCACCACTTCCCTGTCCTGGCACAGCTGATCCTCCATGGAGGCTGGATGCCTGTGGTAAGTGGTCATAGTTAATCTTTGCAGCTGATTGGCCTGGGTAAATCCCTCCCATTGATGTGTCAATAGCAACCAAGTCCCAACTACAAGAGGAGGATGTACTCAGACCACACTAAGAGCACACCTTCAGTACTCAGTGTGGGTGATAGGGGAGGCTGTGCCACTGGACCCTACAGGACACCTACTACCTTAGGCCACACGACCAAGACATGGAGTCAAAGCAGCTCTACCTAATACATAGAAACAACGCACAGGTAGGCTGCCACAATGAAGAGACAAAGAAACATGACCAAAATGAAAAAAATATATCAAAACTACAGAAAAAGAGCTAATTAAAATCTGTCAGAGATAAGCAATCTGTCAGATACAGAGTTCAAAACACTGGTTATAAGGATGCTCAAAGAACTCAGTGAGGACCTCAATCGCACAAAAAAGATCCAGTTAGAAACAAAATATATACTAATTGAAATAAAGAGCAATTTACAGGGAAACCACAGTAGAGTGAATAAAGCTGAGAATCAAAGCGATGATTTGAAACTTAAGGATGCAAAAAACAACCAATCAAACAAAAAGAAGGAAAAACGAATCCCCCCCAAAAATGAGGATAGTATAAGCAACCTCTGGGACAACTTCAATTCCCATCATAGGGATGCCAGAAGGAGAAGAGAAAGAGCAAGAAATTGGAAATGTATTTGAAAAAAAATTGAAAGAAAACTTCTGAAGGACATCTTTTAATACTCTCATTGGTTAGGTCTGCTAGATATGATTTCCCTCAGTTTTTGTTCATCTAGAAATATATTTTTCTCCATTGAAAGATAGATTTTCTATTGGTCTATGTTGATAATTTTTAATTAAGCACTTAACATGTTTTCATTTTTTCCTGGCTGCCAGTTCATGCCCATGCAATTCACGCCCATGTCCAGGTACATGAGTGAGTTCCTGGAGAAGAGGAGAGGTGCAGAGACCGCTGCTGCCACAGGCCACAGAGTGGCCCAGGGGTCTTAGACAGGGAGCAGACCCTGCAGGTGGGGCCTGCAGTCCTGTGCCAGAGCGCAGGCATGGGTCCGGGTGGAAGACTGGGAGGTGCCAGTGGGGATGAGGGCAGTGAGGGTCACTCAGGTCCAGAGGATAGACTAATTATTCTATCTATGGCATCCCACTGACATCTGGCCTCCGTGGTTTTTCATGAGAAGTTAGTTGTTAATCTTATTGAAGAGCTCTTAAATGTGAGTAATTTTATCTGGTTGCTTTCACAATTGTCTCTTTGCCTTTGACTTTTGACAGGTTAGTTGTGATGTATCTAAGTATGAATCTCTTAGAGTTTATCAGACTCAGGGTTTGGTGAACTTCTTGGATGTGTAGAGTAATGTTTTCCAGCAAATTTGGGGAGTTTTCAGACATTATTTCTTCAAATATTCTTTCTTCCCTTTTCTTTCTTTTCTATCCTTCTGGTAATCCCATTATGCATATTTTTGTATGCTTAGTGGTATCCCACAGGTCAGCATTTGTTCATTTTCCTTTATTCTTTTTGTTCCTCAGATTGTATATCAATTGACACATACGAGTTTGCTGATTCTTTTTTCTGCTGCTTTAAATCTGTTGTTCAGCTTCTACAGTAAACTTTTTATTAATGGTAATTTTCAATAACAATTTCAATAAAGAGTAGTGGTATTGTCTGTTTTATAAGATATCATCTTCATTCTTTCTTTTTACTATTTAATGATGCTTTTCTTTAGTCTCAGAATATCATTATAATAGTTTATTTAATGTCTTTCTTTAGTAAGTACTATGTCTTGCCTTCCTTGGTGTCAATTACTGATTTTGTTCCTGTATAAATTATAACAATTTTCCTGGGTATAAAAATACCAATTTTCCTGTTTCTACAGGTGTCACATATTTATCTTTGTCAAAAAATGAATATTTTAAATAATATAATGTGGCAACTATAGACACCAGGTCTCCCCCTCCTAGATTTATTGTTTTTACTGTTCGTTTAGTGATTTTTCTGGCCTTACTCTGTAAAGGCTATATTCTTACATGTAGTGACTGAAGTCTTGTTCACTTAGCTTAGTGGTTAGCCAGTAACTGGTCACAAATTTTCTTAAATTCCTTAAACCAGTAAGTCTCTCAGTCTGTAGTCAGGGGATCTGTGCATTTAGGCTATGGCATGACATACATGCTTCAGCATCTCTTATGCTGATTAGCATCACTTCCTCCCTCTGTAGTGCCTCAAGGTCAGCTATTGTGGATCCTCCTCAAGGCTTTCGTGGCCGCTTGCAGAGCCCTGTACGTGAGTATGGCCTTCTATATGCCCAGGAATATATCAGAGCTTTTTTAAAAAGTCCCCTATGAACTTTCCTTTTATGTATTTTCCTTTTAATATTATTGGTCTACCTCTTATTTGCCTCAATGATATTGCTACCTTGGGCAGCTACAAACTTAAACAATCTCCCTCCCACTTTTTATGACAATTGTCTTGTATATAATGTGTTCTTAGGAACTGAGCTCTATGACATGTCAGGTAAAGCTCCAAGGAGCTATGACAAAGGTCAGATCTCTACATTTTTTTATCTTTTGGGGAGGTCCAGTCACAATTTTCACCCTCTTTTGCTTCCAGGCTACTGTTTTTCACAACTGCTGCTGTGAAACTGCCAGTTTTCAAGGGCACTTGTTGCTGGAATAGGATTATGGGATCAAGGCAGGTTAAAACAGCACAAGTCTCACTGTTCTTTTTTAAGACAGATCTGTGTTTCTTGACTAGCACTCCTGCACATTTGTAAGCCTTTGGTTAATTTCCTGAATTCCAAAGTTGATTTTGACATATTTTGCCAGTGATCTTGTTGTTTTGAATAACAGATTTTTGGAAGTCCTTACTCAACTATTCTCAAAGTGCTTTTTTCACATTAATGCCTTTAATTACTGTTTTACTTTATTAAACAAATGATGTCTTATATAAAAACAGAACAATGTGTTCCTTTGTAAAAATTAGACTATAGGAGCTGAATATACAGATTAAGAAAAACAAATGGCCTACTAATTTTACACATAAACAGTCAATTTGAATATAGTTTTTATAGTGTTTTCGAGTTAAGAAATTTTTTTTAGCCCTGGCTGGTGTGGCTCAGTAGATTGAGCACTGGCCTGGAAACCAAAGGGTCACTGGTTCGATTCCCAGTCAGGGCACAACCCTGTGTTGCAGGCCATGTTCCCACTTGGGGGCGCACAAGAAGCAACCACACATTAGTGTTTCTCTCCCTCCCTTCCCCTCTGTCTAAAAATAAATAAAATATTTTTTAAAATGAAACTTTTGTATACATAATAAAAACAAATAATACAATAATACATGGCACTTACTGACCATTTAATATATGGTAGGCATTGTTCTAAGTGCCCTACTTTCAACAAATTCAACAGGCATTTAACCACAGGCATGTAGATATTATACATACATGTAGCTTTCTCTCTTATGGAGAGAGTAAAATAAATAAATACATATATGACCAAGATGAATTGGAATACAGTAAATAACATTTTTTAAAGGAACAAAAGTATCATTTAAAAAGTGGTGAAACAGATACTAACTTAGACTGTGTGGCCAGGGAAGATCTCTTTGAATGAGCATCATTTGAAGTGAGATGTGATGGACAAGGCAGAGACAAACACGCATGTATCAGAGACAGAACATTTCACAGCAACAACCCAGCAAATAAATGAAGCTCTAAGCCAGAAACAAGTTAGCCACACTCACAAAATAGAAAGACAGTCTTTGTGGCTGGTGCATAGTGAAAGAAAATAAGAATAGAGATTAATGAGGGCAGAAACTCAGGCACTGACAAATCATGCAGAATAGTAAAATGTAGCCAAAGAACTTATAGACATGACCCACAAACATGAACAAGGTGTGGGAATTGCTTGAGGGAGAGAGGGGTGCTGGGTGGAGAGGGGCAAAGAAGGAAAAAAATCAGGAAAATTTTAATAGCATAATCAATAAAATATAATTAAAAATGTAATTTTATCTTAATTTTAAATACAATGGGAGTATAGGAGAATTCCAATTAGGAATGTTGTACTATCTGATTGACATTTCATATAGATGTTTCTGGCTGTCTTGTGGTGAACAGACTATAGAATTTAAGAGTAGGAAGGGAGTCAAGTGGAGCCATTGCAATATCCAGTATAGCCAATTTCTCTTTGTTGATAGTGGTAATGGAGAAAGTGGGTATATTGTACAGAACAGCAGGATAAAATGTGGATGCAGAATATATAGAACTTTGAACATATTGAACAGTGAGAAGTGAAAAGCATCTAGTGTGACTTCTAGATTTTCCCCTGAGCAGCTAAATTGATATAAATGGGATAAGTAGGAGAAAAATTGGTTTGGAAGGTGAAAATGAAGTCTTCCGTCTTGTCTGTATTAAAATATGGTATACAGTAGTGGGACTGTCTTCTTATCTTGTGGGGGGGCAAGTGTAAAATGAAAATGTGAGGCTCTTGTTCATAAATTATTAAGAATTGCAAAACAGCAATAGCAGAACGTTAAACTAAATATGGAACCTTTTAAAAAATTTATTTATTTATATTTAGAGAGAGGGGAAGGGAGCAAGAGAGAGCGAGGGAGAAAAACGTCAGTGTGAGAGTGCCCGTCCCAGGACAGAACCGACAACTCTGACAAGTGCCCTGCCGGGATTGAAATGGAGACCTTTCCCTTTGTGCGATGACACCCTAACAAATGAGCCACTGGTCAGGGTGTGTCCTTTTTTTAAGCACAAGTCTCTTGGCCTATTAGTGGGCATAGCAGAGACTTCTATCAGGCAGTTTATGCACATGCATTGGGCTATGACAATCCTAAAAGGGGAAAAGCCATCCAATTCAGGTGTGATGCTCACACGGCCTTAGCCAGGTCTGGAAACAACTGAGGTTATCAACCTGAAGTTTAAGTGTAAGAATGAAGGAAGACCTTGAAAACTGAGAGGTTTTTTTTAGGAGTAAGAACATCTTATCTAACATAATTGAAGGGAGGAAAAAGAAAGTAAATAAGGATATTGGCACATTGATAGATTTGAAAATGGAAATGTGAAGGAATTTATATAGTAATGCCTCTCTTTCCTGAAGAAAAATGAAAACCAGTTCTTTGGCTCAAAGCATATGTGTGCTCAAGAGTATTGGGATATGTGAGTGATATAAATGCGAATGAGGGAGATAGAAATTTAATGACCTAGAAGGTCTGGAATGATCATTTTATGAGGTAAAAGTGCAAACAGAAAGCTTTAATGGGCAGATAGGACGATGTTGGGTGCCTATTTGAGATTTATGGCAATTATTTTAAAATGAGACCCGTCAACACACCTTTTTTCTGAACTGGCCTACTGAAGCTGCACAGGTGAATACATCAAGTAGATGAACCCAAGGGATATGAGACAGGGGAGCAGGGCAGGAGGATGGGGACAAGAAAGTGTTCACTGTGACACTGGATGTGAATGGATACACAGAGAGAGTAGCGGTTATGATGAGTGAAAATACAGTTAGTTCAATGAGATGGAGATTATGGTAAAGATTAAGAATTTGGGGGGTAGGGGTTTACAAAGGAGGAGGGAGAAAAATTTTGGAAATGCCGTTGTAAAAAATGAGGGCTGCTATCACTACAGCTCAGCCTAATGACACATGGTGCATTTGAGAAGACACATTGGAAAGATTTGCAAGGGCATAAAAGCCCTAACGATTGGGTCTAATTAGGGGGTGTACAGAGACCAAGGGTGATGACGATGACAATAATGATGATGATGTATATGATGAATATAGCAGGTGGGGAATTCTGACGGTCTCTCTCATAAAGAGAGATATGACACAGAAACTCACTCTAGATCTATTACAGAGATACTGGGTATGAGTTCAAACCAAAAGATGACAGACATCTTGAAGTGTGAAGTAAAAGCCAAGGCGATGATTACATCACATTGTTCTTTTAACGGCATTGACCTGCAATCTTTAATCCGGTGAGAGAGCCATAGGACTCAGGAGGCTCTGCGGGTCTGTAGGTTTAAATCTATGTTATCATTTCAACATTCATAGATTCATTAAGTAAATGCTTAACTACTTATTTTTATCGAAAATGAAACTGTGGCTTAAAAGAGAAAATTCTGCCCAAAGTACTCAACAATTGGTGGCAAATCCAGAATTAAAACTCATCTTTTTAATGATCATACAAACTGTTTCTCTTCAGATCTCACTTTTGACCTGCAGGAATATGCCAGTAATTAGGTAAAGTATATTTGACTGTCATGTTCCATTTTCCAGACATGAACGCTGAGCCAGTTTTGGATGAGCGAATTTCCTGGTCACACAGCTAATAAGCGACCCCGCCCAGTTGGAACACACTGCCCAAGACCTGTAATCTGGGGCTATTACTATTGTAAATAACCAGTATCTCTTAAGAGGACCCCTGGTTAAAATGTGTTGTTTCTCTGGATTGAAAACACTATATGGATTTAAACATCTAAGTCAAAGGAAAAAGTAGGAAAACTGTCTACTTGTGAATACTATTGTCTTACGATAGAATAAGGAGAAAGAGAGTAAATGAAAAACTCCCATAGATTCCAAAGGGTTCATCTGAGTGTAAAAGTGCTGCAGTGACTGAACATGTTTTATATATTGGAGCATTTTAAGATCTTGAGAGTATTACAAGTAAATGATTTAACTACTTTCAGCTGTCCTGTAAGTTGTTCATTATCACTGATTTTGCTTTTCAGATGAACATAATAAAGTTCTCAATATAGCTCTTTCAACGGCAACAGCCGTGCTGACTCTTCAGTATGAGATGGCTCAGTCACACAGGATATCTTCACATCCAAGCGAAGCAAAAATTAAAAAAGGGAATGAAGTCCATGCAGCAGCAGTCTGGTTTGTCTTTGGTTTCATTTTTGTTAGAAAAGGGCACTGCTGAGTCTTTGAAAAGTTAGATACTTCGAATCGAATGTTTATGACATCCATGGCTTCTGACCTCAGTAATTCTGGTAAAAAGACAGTTTCTCAATTTGCCAATTTATTTTTATAGGTCTGATTTATAAACCAATTGTGATATTGTCAGATTGAAATGCTGTGCGTTGAATGAAAAAAAAACAACACTATCAATAGATCTTCATCAATGAACTAAGATACCATTGTTTGTGAGAACATCTGTGTCTTTGTCTTATTTTGATCACTAACGAAAGGACTTGGGCCAAGACTTAGGTCACCCAACTTAGTCAGTGAATGTCCATTTGACTTTGGCAAATTTGCCTCACCTTTTTGGATTTAGCTTTCAGTATGGGTCCAATAACTCCATCTGATAGCTAGAGGTGTGAAATGTGTTAGAGACAGATACCATGAGAATATTTAAAAACAAAAATTGTGTATAAAAATGCTTTGAACTTAGGTTTTTATAAAATTAAAAATTTCTGCCCTGGCTGGTATGGTTCAGGGGATTGAGCCCCAGCCTGCTAACCGAAAGTTCATGGGTTCGATTCCCAGTCAGGGCACATGCCTGGGTTGCAGGTCAATGTTTCTCTCTCTCTTTCTCCCTCCCTTCCCTTCTCTCTAAAAATAAATAAATAAATAAATAAATAAAAATTTCTAAAAATATCCTGCTTTGTTATTTTAGGGTTTTTTTTTTTGTATACTGCCTTCACATTTTATGAATGGTGTCCTTTGCTGTGAAGAAATTGTTTTAGTTTAATGCAGTCCCATTTGTTTATTTTTTGTTTTTCTTGCCTTTGCTACTGGGGTCAAATCCCAAAAAACCATTGCCAAGACCGATGTCAAGGAACTTATCCCCCATTTTTCTTCTAGGATTTTTATGATTTCTGGTTTTATGTTCAAGTCTTTAATTCATTTGACTTGATTATTTTGTATGGTGTAAGAAAAAGTTCTAGTTTCATTCTCATGCATGTGGCTGTCATGTTTTCACTTAATCCCTTTCTCCACATTCTATTGTAAGACAAAACGATTCACAAGTAGACAGTTTTCCAATCATTTGTTAAAGTGACTGACTATTCTTTCCTCGTTTTATATATTTGGTTCTGTTTTCATGAATTAATTGACCACATATGCATAGGTTTATTTCCAGTGATCCATGTGTCTGTTTTTATGCCAATACCATACTGCTTAATAACTGTACCTTTGTAATATAGTTTGAAACTAAGAACTGTGATGCTTCCAACTTTGTTATTTCTCAAGATTCCTTTGGCAACTTGGGGCTTTTGTGGTTCCATACAAATTTTAGAATTGTCGTTCTACTTCTGCAAAAAATGCCATTGTAGCCCTGGCTGGCGTAGCTCAGTGGATTGAGCGTGGGCTGCGAACCAAAGCATCGCAGGTTCGATTCCCAGTCAGGGCACATGCCTGGGTTGCAGGCCAGGTCCCCAGTGGGGACCACATGAGAGGCAACCACACATTAATGTTTCTCTCTCTCTCCTTCTCCCTCCCTTCCCCTCTCTAAAAAAATAAATAAAAATAAAATCTTGAAAAGAAAAAAAAATGTCATTGTAATTTTCATAGATATTACACTGAATCTGTAGATCACTTTGGGTAGTATGGACATTTTAACAATATTAATTCTTCCGGTGTATAAGCAAAGAATATCTTTTTGATTTATTTGTGTCTTTTAAGTTTCTTATCAATGTCTTGTAGTTTTTAGTGCTCAGGTCTTTCACCTCCTTGGTTAAATTTATCCCCAGGGACATTTAAGTGCAATTGCAAATGAGATGCTTTTCTAAATTTCTCTTCCTGATAGTTCACTCTGAGTCTAGAGGAACAGGATGATTTTTGTATGAAAAATTATATAATGAAAATTATATAAATAACACAAAACATTCCTTTATAGTGTTTTAAATGTAATCTCCCGATTCCAACTTGCCAGGCCATTGCAATGCGTGTGGCAGTTCCATCTATCAAATTTAGATAGACCAAGTCCAATAGTATATACATAATCACATTTAATAATACACATAATGTCTCATTAAAGAAGCTATTAAGAGAACTACTCAAGAAAAATTACTCACATTATATGCACAAAGATAGAAAAGGAAATATCAATCCCAAAACATACTAGACCATTTTCCAATTAGTTGATTATTATATGACAACATATGAAAACAAAACAGTATGCAGGGACTACTTATTCCTGCTAATTAAATCAAGAGAAATGATCCAATTTCATGAATTTAAGAATAAGATGTATCATGTTGGGTGGAATAAAATTTTAGCAGTTGATATGCCAAAGTTTTGACACCATTCTAAATAGAAGGTTTGCGTGAAAATGGACACTTTAGCAAACACTTTCACATCAGCAGGGTTTACAAAATATTTGCTTTAGAGTTTATTTTGCTCATGGATTTAATGCATAATGGTTGATGCAAGAATAAATATGATATCGCCATAATGGTGTCAAACTTGAAAGAAATAATTCTTTAGAGCAAAGATGAAGTGAGTATCAATTAAATACAACATTTCATAAATTGTCTGTGCAATATATACTTTTAAAACTAGCAATAAAGATTCGCAGAAGTATTAGCACATAGTTAAAAATGGTTCTAACATATCATTTGAGTTTTCTGCATTCATTCACATCCTTCTCTTTCTCTTTTCTATGTAGAGATTCTACTAAAATAAAATCTAATGGATTATATACATCTTTTCTTCATCCTCAGAATCTTTTTAGTAAACCACCACACTTGAAGTCTTTGGTAGATGCATTTATGTTTGTGTGGTTATGTTTTCTATTTATCCTCCTTCTCCACTTTCCTTCGTCTTTCTTTCTTTCTTTAATTTCACGTTTCTAACTACAGAAAACTTTCCATTTTATCTTCTCTAGGTTTCAGCCTCGATAGCTGGTGGTTAATCTAACAGAAACAACACTTCAAGGTCATTTCTACTGACACCAGTGAGGCAATGTGGCAGTTCTCATCATTTGGTTAAGGATAACATCATACTTATGCACCAGATATCAACATTTAAAAATAACACAATTACAAGCCTGAATTCCAAGATATTTTTTTAAATGGATATTCAAAAATTAGAGACACAGATTTTTATCTGAAAAGTCAGAATTTTGGGTACACCATTTATTGAATGGAAAAAGTAAGGGAGTAGCACTCTGAGCTTTCTTGGGTCTCTTTTTATTTTTCTTCCATTGACTCACTTGTGACCTTCGACAAATGCAGCTGAGCTGAGCTGACTGTGAACGAGGACAGCCACACTGACCCGTCTTCCAGTGGTGTTACAAGACTCAATAAATCAGAGCCTACAAAGTTCTTTAAGGTTTCAGATGAATTGTTGATATAAGGGTGAAATGTCAGATTAGAAAAACTGCTTGTACCTTTTACACGTCAGTTATTACCAAGTGGGCACTACAAAACAGTATTACCTCACACCTTCACAAATTCTCAATTTCTAAAAACACACTTCATCAGCCACTTTAAAATAGTAGGTTTAACAAATTGTTTTAACTCAAAAAACTATTTCTTATTTGAAGCTTTCAACAAAACTATTTTTGCCCTGTTATCTCTGATAACTAATATAAATAAGTCCTTTTAAAATAAATTATGGATTAATAAATGCAATTTATACATGTGCATGTTATATTGTCCTTGCTTGCTTTTCAGATATGCTATTTGGAGTTGATTAACAATTATGAAGTCTTTGCCAATCTAATATATAAGAAGTTGACATTATATTTTTATTCATCTATATTCAGAGTTAAGAATTAATTTTACTTTGATTTTTTTTAAACATCCACTGATTAAACTTAAGCAGCTAAATATCTTAAGCATTTAACTTCAATGTTGTGTCCTCCCCTATCAGAGAAAAATTGGGCATTTTCCTATACACAATAGAGGAAAAAAAGCAATTACTATCAATCAGTGACTAAGCAACAGATTGGAGTATTTAGAAAGACTCATTCATACACAGATTTGCAGCAGTGTTCAGCTTCTCTGATTAGATTCCATAGATTTTAAATTGTAGCTAATTAGGCTGTCATAGGTTCATTAATGGCTCTACTGATTCAGCACTCCCTCACCTGCATGCATATTAAAGCTCATTAGCTCCCTTGTCTAAAATACCACCTGCATTAATTGCTGCTGAGGCACCAGGACTCTTCAGAAGACTCTTCTGACAATGATTCTACCTGCTTGTAGTGCCTCGTGCCCCGAAAGCTCTTCAGGAGAGCTCACACAAAGTTCATGGTGCTGCACACGTGGCGAGACTGCAGCTGTTGTAAGGGCAGTCAAGCCTGTTTTACGCTTAACAGCAGGATATAAATAATTAGTGATGCCTCTGCTATAGGGCTTAACACAAGGCCACTGTATTCCAGTCAAAGCTTCCACTAAGCCACCCGCTCTACAAAAATAAGCTCCCAAGTCATTTTTCTTTTGATTCTTGATTCTTTATGCAGCTTCCACAAAGTGCTAAGACTAAGCCAGAGAAGAAAGAACACTGTAGCTTTCTCTTCGTTCATGGCCACTCTCCCTTATGTATGCAAGAGGAGTCCCTGAGTAGGTAGGACCTTCAAAACACTCTCAGTTCATAGCTGCCTGAATAAATTACCAGCATCAATTAGCCAATTATGACCTCACATGTTTTGAAACAGCTTTCATCTCTAAAGTCAAAATAGCCATTTATTTATTTACATGTATAACACATATTTTACTGCTTTTTAGCTTTCTCTCAGATCAGCATCTCTGTGGTGAAGGGATGTTGAGTTCAGTTACCAACAGAAACTCTCATGAGAAATCCAGTTCTGCATGTTGAGAAAGGTGTCCTACTAAGGATGCTTGGCAAAAATAGTGATGGTTTTAAAGTTGGCTGATTAAATTAATTGTTTTCCAGCTCTTTTGTGTGCTTTGATTTTCTCCTTAGTGCTGAATCTTGCAATAGTAGGCTTCTACAAACTTCCATTTATGGTTCAGAAAGTAGTTCTGTGTATTACAAATTTACCATTACAATGACCTTCTTAATTTGGGAGTTTCATATGGGGATTGGAAGTGTCAGAAGAAATTCATGGTATCCAAGTGTATTGAAAATCATTTTTTATATATCGTTTCCAGTTTCTGATAGTTTCAAGTGGAAGGTATATCTCATCTCTGTTATTCATCACAGGTGGAAGAAAAGCACCAATACATGACATTGGGGAAAAGTGAATGAATAAGAAATTAAATACCTAGTAATTTGATTTTTAAGGATAGCTCATATCAATTGAAAAGCACCTGGTTATTATTTGGCAGCTTCTATATCTACCACACTCACTCTCCTTGTAATAAAAGCAACTTGGTAGGTGCAAACACAAGTCCTTTTTGTTTGTTTGTTTGTTTGTTTTCCTTCTCTTTTAAGGCCTGGTTTTTCAGTGACTGCTGAAGGCTTAGATCATGGAATACTTACTACCTTCTTGTGTCAAGACATAAGACTAGGCCATTGTGAGAAAGTAGTACCAACCCTTGTTCTGCAAATACCCATGTAAACTCAAAAAACTTCTGATATGTTTATAAGTTAAAACTTATCTTAAGATTTTTAAGATTTTTTAGATCTTTCAATTGTTTTTATTTTAATCTTTAGTGAATGTTATCTTCCAGGGGGCATATCTGATGTCAAAAAATATTATAAAATATTTTTTTTATAGGTTGTATTTTGTCATGACCTATCTAGCGTAAGGGAACTGGTGAGGGGGAAAGGTCACTAGAAGATATTTTTATTTAACCTGTTGCTAAATACACCTCACTGAGTGTTTTCTAATCTTTCCTACCACCCAGTATCTACCACACTCAAACAATATCACTTGTGCTGCTCAGGGTATCTGCAGGCTGTAAAACTTCAACAAGCCAAGATATAAATTAATGTAGTGAACTCAAGATACAAATGAAGAATTTTTAAGGACTAGATTTTAGGCTAGTATTTTGGATGAGAGTTATAATTTCTCATAACCATCCTTCTACAGGCAACAAATTGCAATATTCATAGGTCTAGGAAAGCAGTTCTTGGCACTTCATTTCACATTCTGCTGTCCTACCTGGAATAATATAAGGAGGCATCCAATGCCAGCATCACCAACATCTATCCCAGAGCTGGAGATCAAAACCTCTTTCAGTTTACAAATTCGGGGAAAAACTGTAAGTGTTTCAGCATTTAAGACTAATCTCACTACCTTTGTTTCAATTAGAAACATTTACTGAGTACTTACCATGTGCCAGAAACTGTGTTAGGCTGATGATGATGGCAGTACCCTCGATATATATAAGGTCAGTCTGGAAAAAGTCCAACCATTGTTAATATAACAAAAATGACTTGCACGACATTTGTGTAACCTAGCAGCCAAGGAGAGAGGGCTGGAATGCGCATGCATGAACAATGTTGGCTTCACTTACTAGTCAGTGGGGGTGGCAGACGCCCTGCATGAACATGTGTGCTGTGTGTCTGTCGCATTCAAATTGACTGAGTGATAAGAGAACGAACCTGCAGCCAATTTTGTGTTACGCTTGAACATTCCTCTGTAGAAACTAGTTGGATGATTCAGAAGGTTGCAGCTATGGGCAGCTGGTGATTGGCAGTTTCATCACAACATGCTTGCTCATAAATCATGTGTCATGCAGAGTCTTTGGTGAAACATCAGATCGCCCAGGTGACTCAGTGCCCCTACAGCCCAGATTTGGTGCTCTTCAACTTCTGGCTTTTCCCAAAATTAAAATTGCCTTTGAAATGGAAGAGATTTCAGACTGTTGATGAGATTCAGGAAGTTACTACAGGGTAGCTGATGGTGAGTGGGAGAACTGTGTGAGGTCCCAAGGTGCCTACTTTGAAGTGGACTGAGGCACCATTGTCCTAGGTACAATGATTTTTGTATCTTGAGTCTTCTTCAACAAATGTCTCTGTGTTTCATGGCTGGATACTTTCTAGACCAGCCTTGTATTTATCTGTACTGTATTATGTAAAATTTTATGTATGTATTATGTTATAGTTATAGAAATAATTATGTTGCTATATTAATATTATTTTAAACCATAGGAAATTGATTTATTACAAAATGGCAGTTTCATATACTTCAACCACGAAAGGACCAAAAAGCACATGGCCTGAGGAGAAAGACAACAGTTTGATTAATGGAATAAGGACTTATATTAACATATAAATGCCACAAAGATAACAAAATTGGTAACTTTTTAAAGAATAGGACCAAGACAGGCTTTCTAGAAATACACATAGGAACCGGGTTTTTAAGGTTACACAGGAGATCGTGACAATGAGGGAAAGAAGACATGTGCAGGGCACAGGGTCATGCCACAGTAAGGCTGTTAGCAGAAATACACAAATTTGGTACAACAGAGAGCTAAGCAGAAAAGACACATATAGGCAGGAGACAGATCTTTAAGCTCTTTGAACACCATTTTGTGTTAGAACTCCCCTCCCCCAAATATGTCCATGGCATTTAAAACACCCATCACAGTTGCTTACATTCTTCCAAGATTCCTTAGTGCACTGGTGGACAAACCAAGCCACAGGCCATATATCTACTGATGGCAGCTTCCTTTTTCTCCTTCTTATTAATGCCGATATGTCTGCAATGTCAGTGAGATTGTCATATGCTGTGTCATCACTGCATTTGCCACTTATTGAAAGATTAACGTTAGACTATGATTATATTGAACTCAAATTTCATAAATCAGTAGTAAGCAACTAATTTATCCATAACAATGCTACCATTGCCAGTTTCTGAGTTATGCCATCAAACAGAACTATTCACACAGAATTATGCACTGATTCAAAAAATATTTGTTGAGCACTTACTGTGTGCAGGCAGAGTACTAGATTTGTCCCTAGACTCGATTTTCAAATTATCTCCTTCCCAGTGCAATGAATTCTGGGAAAGCTCTAGTTGACTAATTTTTCCAGCAATGGCAAAGGAAGGGTTTTACTTACAGGGAGTTGTGGTGAAACATAAAAAAAAAAAAACAAATAAAGACAAAGTGACATACAGTCAACTCTTAAGTGTATGGCAAGATTTTCCTGGTTGCAAAAGTATTATGTTCATCACTTAGAATTTCTAACTGATACCACTTTGTGCCAACTCATAAAAGAAATCTTTTATTTAAGTTTGCATAGATATATGAGACTTATTTTCTGCTATTCATCACACTTAATACATTTCACAAGTAATTTTATTCCACTTATTATAACTATGTATACAAAATCCATGTATATTGTTACAAAGCAGAGAATCATTATTTTAAAATCTATTCAATACAGAGTAATTGAAATCACTCACATAAAAACAGTAACTGCTATAATGTCTAACACACAGTAGTTTTTTCTAAATATCCTTAGAATGCACTGATGAATGAATGTGTGCCAGCACATCACAGGCAATGCCACTGGATTTATAGTTCTTGGTAGCTGTGCATTCAAGACAGACAAAATGCATGGCAAGTTTGAGCTGCTGACACCGGCTCCATTATCCCATTCACCTGTTCTACTCTGTTTTCCTTCATGGTATTTGCTATCAGTGGACATACAAGTATTTGTTCATATACATAGTTTCTGTTTCAACCTACCTTAATACATGTTCTATGAATGCAGAGACTTCACTGCTATCAAATAAGCAGCCAGACAGTATCTGATATTGAGTAGCCACTAAACAATTTGCTGAAGAATAAATATATGAATGAGTTTTTAAACTCACAAATGACAATCTGTACAATTAAATAAATGATAAATCAAAAAACTTTGACTCAATCATGACAACAAAAATTGTGAATAATAAAACTGAAACCATGTCTAATACTTTCAATCTGCATTATTTATTGTATTATAAATTATTGCTTTATGGGGATTAGATCAAATATCTAATAACTACTTTAAAGCCAAGAAACTCATTTTAAATATCTGCAGTATTAGGTTTCTACTTCACCACAGTATTAAACCCACGACACCTATTAAGTACCTATGCACATGGTTTTGTTTCTAGCATCAGAGACTACGGAGGAAAGTTCAGCAGTAGCAGAAGTTTCTAAAGATGTGGTCCTTTGTGCCAATGTGCCTGTTGGGCAGTGAACGGGGATTTGGTTTTACAATTCTGTTTAGCAATAAGCTTCATTGAAATTTTATGATTTCCATGTAAAATAAATATTTATGTTAGATTAAACCATCCAGATCTCCAGATTTCACACTAGCAGCTATTAGAATGGACCTCTGTCTTCTATTTATTAACTAAAATGCCACTTTTCTCTCCTATTTTGGTACAGTGATTATATAATATTGAATTTATAAATTTTTCAAAAAATAGTTTAATTTATAATAATTTTTGCAAGTATACCCTTCTAAAGATTACTTCTTCCACCTGTCTTTTACCCAAAAAGCAGAGCTAAGTTTTTGAAAAACTAAGAAATCAGACCTGAAGAACAAGTCTCTGTATTCTACAAAAATGTATTCTGCAATTATTTAATCTGACAAGAGAACCATATAAGGGGGGAACTCCCCCAAAACAAAATTACCTTCTGGAGAGCAGGCCCCTTGTAGTGCAGGCTTCCCCCACTAGGTGAGTGTTCTAGGAGCCCACCTGTATCAGTGCGCCAGCTGGTGTTGTTGTGAGCGGTTGCGTGGGCTTCAGTGAGTTTTTTGAAGACTCCCTCAGCACATTTGCCCATTTCATGATGGGTGATTTAGGAGTGCACCTGCCCACGTGTGCTGAGTGTTCAGCAATTTTTGACCCAAAATGGACTCCATCCTGACTATTCTCCTGATCTCACCAAAGCAACTTTTTTTGTTTCCCCAGATGAAAAAAATTCCTCAAAGGGAAATGTTTTGCCAGATGGGGAAGAGGTGAAACAAAAAATGGCAGAAACACTAAAAGACATCAGAGTAGATGAGCTCAAAAACACTTTTGAGTAGTGGAAAAATATTTCAATAGTTGTATTACATCAAATGGAGAGTACTTTCAAGGTGACTGAAGTTTAACATGTAAGAATAAATACCCAATTTTTATAAATAAATTTCAGTTTTGTATAAGGGGCCCCCCTTATACTTACTATATTCAAAATCTTTAATTATAGATTATTTATTTTGTTCTCAGTATAAGGTATATAGTAATGTACAGTTACTAATTTTGAATACATTTAGGAAAAAATTTTAATCTCCTTTAAAAATTTAAATCTCATCAATGTAAGAACTAAAAAGCACATGAGTCACTGACAATCAAATTTTCATTTGATATTTAAACTATAAGACAACAACAAAAACTACATAACCATAAAGCCAAAATGATCCACTATATTTTCCATGTCTTTGTAAAATTTAGCTTTATAATTTTAAAGCTGAAACCCCATAGAAAAAATGAAATTAAGCCGTGGAATATGAGCCATCAGCTTCAAGTGTTAATACAAATCTCTTTTTTAATTCTAATGATATCCAAGTAACTATACATTCCATAAGATAGGAGCTGAGACCTAATGAATGTTAATACATCCAACTTTTAGGAAAAATAAAAATGAAACCTAAAGTTAATTGTTATTAAGAATAATGTAAATATACAGTGCAGTCTTTCGAGTGTTTATCAGTAGCTCTCCTGGCAGCTCTATGTCAGTTATTTCCCAGACATTGCAGATTTTAGAAAAATAAGCCTGATGTCAATCAGAGAAGTTGTTCCTAAGCAGCAGCATGATGGCAACTGCTATCACACTGCCATAGATGCGGCTGGCAAGGAGACAAAGAGCACAAATGGGTTTAGACAGTTTTATTACTTACTTAGAGCAATGGTACCCATTAGTGTCATTTCCCTGATCCCTAATTAACACGGAATGATGTGGTAAGACTTAGGTATTGCCAGTATATACTGTGGGCGTGCATTAAAAAGAGGAACCTGAGACTAGAAAACCCTGATATTATGTAGGAAATGCTGGCAAAACTGTACTGAGTCCCCTTGGAGAGAGACGTTATTATACTGGAATGTAATCAAATATCTCTGGAAAGGAGACATCTTCATCTTTATTACCCTGAGTGTCCTCAAGAAACGGGAAGTCCCCTGTTTGTTAGCATGCAGTGTAAAAAATTTTATACAAGGAGAGTCTTTATCTCTACCTTTCCAAAGACGCCTTATTAAACAATTCTTGAAAAGATGATTTTAGATCCAATGGACTAATAAAGCCAAGATGTGCACAAAGCTGAGAGTTCATGAAGATTTGTCTTCAAATTCCTAATAAGGTATTAGAAATAATTAATTATTTTCTCAATGGTTGTAACTGTGTATTATCCAAGACTGGGAATATACTAATGCTGACTTTCAAAGCCACTAACTATGCATCCAAATAGCCAGTTGTCTTAAAAGATATTTCTTTCATATCACAAATGCTATGAATTCACAACAACATGAGATTTCCTGTCTTCTTGCTTTTGCTCATTCTTTCAACTGCAGGTAGGCTCTTTTATAGACATCTCTTCCCCAAAGCCCAAAGCTTTTTCATCTACGTTCTTCTAATTCTCACCTCATCCTCATGCCCATCCAAAATTCACAGTAGCTGCTCTCTGCTCTGAAATACCAGAGTGTAATTCACATGGCACTTATTCGTGTCTACATTGCTTATAATTACAGGTATGTACCTGCCACTTCTCATGGACCACAGACTGTCCAGACTTCTGTGTGCTATTTTCCAGACATAGGTGATACATGGATACATACATAGATGGAAGTAAAGACCTGGAAGATAATATATTCAAATGATGTAACGCAGTTATAATGCTATGCTGAAGAGTACACACTCAAGAGTCAAACAAAAGCTTAAAACCTAGCCTTATCATTTATTTATTTTAAATACAAAATGATGATAGTATTCCCACATTATTTTTAGTTTAACTGAATTTGGATTTATATCTCCTTTCAAATTTCTAATATATGCATGCCTTCTGTTTTATTTTCTTCTTCAATCTCAACAAGTCTTTTTTGTGTACTTCTATATATTATTTTTTCTCTTTTAATAAGGTATGATTTGGGGTTTTTTATACCTTTACATCTATCATTTTGGGGGGTTATTCTGTGATGTATTTATTAATAGCATTATAACTGGAACACAGCTCATAAATTAACATCAAATATTATTTTATATGTGTAAGCATTAAACTATATTCACTTTAACTGCATTTTATAAATTTTATATGTATTATTTGGATTGCTATTCAAGTATAATGAGTTGATTTTTCATTTTAATTTCCTCTTTGATCTAAGAGTTATTTAGAAATATGTTTTGTAGTTTTCTAAATGAATGGAAACTTATGGGAGTTTTGTAAGTTTACACTTTCATTTTTGTTATCTCTCACCATTTATGTCAGTAACATCTTTATGTAATTAGAGATCTACATATTAAATTTTATTCATATTTTTCTGGTTTTTGGCAAAAAGATGGTTTAGATATTTCCTGAAAGTGAAAAATTCAATAAAAATGTTTTCCTGGGGATCTATTAGTTTTGCAGTGAGTTGGGCCTTTGTAATGTTTCCTCCACTGTACTTCAAAACACAGAAATCCATTAATGATTTGTGCAATTTTTTAATTTAGTATGCATAATGTTGTCTTGTTGAGTTTACATTTTTAATGACATTGAGTCTGAACATTTGTGTATGGGCTACATTTGTTTTGTGCTGTAACCTTATTATAATTTTCCCTTTTATTTCTTCTTTTAAAATGCTTGATAAATTCCCTGAGTAAAGGTCTGTAAGCCTAGGCTTTTCTTTATTGAAAGATTTTTAATTACTAATTCAATGGCTTTACGTTTTATTTGTACATCCAGATTTCTATTTCTTCTAGAGGCAGTTTCTATCTTCATGACCTTTGTATATTTCATTTATCTAATTTGTTGGCATAAAATTATTTATATTATTTCCTAATTATTATAAATTGTTTAGACATTTTAATGATATTCCCTTTGTTTTTTTAATTGATTTTTATTCTGATCTTTATTATTTCTTTACTTCTACAGACATTACATTTGCTCTGTTCTTTTTTTTCTGTACATATTTTAGATGGAAGCTTGAGTATTGATTTAAATCCTACTTCCTCTCTAATAAGTATGTAAAGTTATAAATATCCCTCTGAGCACTGCTTTATTTGCATCCTACCAATTTTGATAAACTATTTTTCTGTTGGGGTATCATCTCTGTGTGTTCCTACAAACCTGTGACTTAGCATCCTTTTCATTAGCTTTGAAAATGTTCTTGAATTGATTTGAGAATCACCAATACCCTGGTACCAAGTTCATAATTTATATAATGT
Organism: Trachops cirrhosus; assembly: GCA_028533065.1. Taxonomy (NCBI): domain Eukaryota; kingdom Metazoa; phylum Chordata; class Mammalia; order Chiroptera; family Phyllostomidae; genus Trachops; species Trachops cirrhosus. The sequence continues at coordinate 23,008,103 of CM052549.1, forward strand.
CCTCCCCCAAATCCAAGAACAGCTAAGATGACAAATATTATAAGCCTTATTTTCCCCTTCATTATAAATGGAGTTTTTAAAAAGGTCTTACTTGAAAAGAAACATAGCATTCATTTTTTGATAAAAGTATGATCTTCAAGAAAGAAAAGAAAGGATAGAAGAATGTAGGAAAATAATGGAGAATGCAGACTTTTGTTACATAACCTCACTTCCCAATAGATCATAGTACTAATCCATCACTATGATTTCCTTGTAAGCCACCATAATTACTAACATAGCAAATTTCTCTACACTGCCCCTGAATTTTAAGGAATAAACCCAAGTTTCAGTATTTCCTTTACACTTCAGAACAAGGACACATTTTGATTGACCCACTTACACATGATTTGAAGCTTCCAAAAAGAAGCTAACTCTTTTACATTCTGCAAGAAAGATTCCATAGTGTCTCAGGCAAATGAGAGGAGAAGAGAGGAGAAGCAATCACTTTGAAATATGCCCAGAGCATTCTCCATAACAAAGACATACTCTCCAGTGGCCTTGTCTCAGAAGTGTGGATAAGGGCATTATGCTCATTCTGGCCTCCTATAGTCATGTTTCACATAAGGCTGGGGAAAACTATATGAGAAGAAATACTTGTGATGGGCCTGGGCCAGACACATGGCCCACTAAAACACCAGGATTTAATTGAAGATTATAAAATGGCCCTGCTATCATACATACTTTGTCACCACACACTCAGAAGTACAGTATAATAATAATGGAATACAGCCTAAATAGCTGTAAAATATAGCCTTGGACCCTGGTCAGGGCACATATCTAGGTTGCGGTTTAATCCCATTTGAATCATGTGTGGAAGGCAACCAATCGATGTCTGTCTCTCTCTCTGTCTCTCTCTACCCCCCACCCTTTTTCTCTCTCTAAAATCAATGGAAACATGTCCTTGGGTGAGAATTTAAAAAATGTTGTAAAATACTGACCCTGATAGCAATGCTTAGGTTGTCAAACTAAATCAAGGAGACAAAACCAAAGATACTATAGGAACATGAGCTGTCCGGTGCCTACAGCAACAGCAAGCATCTTTAAAAACACAGCTACTAGCCAGATTAGCAGGAATTCTTATAATAGAGGCCTCTTAACTTCAATTTCTACCATGGCAATACAAAAAGTCTGGCTTTCAACAAAAAATTAAAAGGTGTGTTAAAAAGAACTAAGAAAGAATAAAAAAGCAACAACAACAAAACCCAGTTTGAACATAAAAATCAAACATTAGAACCAGACTCAAATATGACACAGAAGATGGAATTACCATACAGGTAAACAAAAATAACTATGATTAACATGTTAAGGGCTATAATGGAAAAAAAATGGACAAAATATAAGAGCAGATGTGTAATTTAAGCAGAAAGACAGATTATAAGAAAGAATAAAGCCAAACTCATAATAACAGAATACAGTGGTGCTTTCCAGAGGCTGTACATGAGGAAAAGGGGAGGGAGGGAAGGAGGGAGGAAAGAAGGGAAGAAGTAAGGAAGGAAGGGAAAGAAGGAAGTGAGGAGAAAAGGAAGAGAGAGAAAGAAAGGAATCAAAAGGACATGTTATAAAAAACACTTTTCTGATAAGCACATCACTAGACTGGATGTGGTCTAGAAAACAATAATTCATTATGCTTGCAAATAGATGAATAGAAGTTTTACAAACTTATTTTTTTAAGTTTTAAAAAGAAAAAAATCAAGCACTGTGTAGAAAAAAGAACAATAGAGAAAAAGCAATGAAAAACACAAATTTTGGGATTGTAATTACCTCCTGTCTTAGGGTAAAGTAGGACAGTCAGATCTGCAAAATTTGGTGTGAAGAAGAAACACATAGCTGCACAATTTTTTCATTCTTGGATCGGGTAGGTTTGTATGTGGTAATTATTTCATATTCTATAATATTTGTGATAAAAAGATATAAAAAATACAATGCTTCTAAAAAGAGTAGTAACTAACATTGATATATAAATGAATTATCCCCTTTGTTTCAAAGATGGAATTATTCTTTTAATTCTGTTATAGAAATTTCATAAAATTCCTAAAAACCCTATATGCCCTATGTCATTATTTTTTAATGGATGTATAAATAAGCTCAGAGATATCAAATGCTTTGTTCAAGGTCACAGGGCTAGCAAGAGGTGGAGGTCGGTTTGGAACCAGGGTCTAATTGCAAAGGTTTTGTTCCTTTGAGTCCACTCACTGCACTTACTATCATTATTAAAATATCAGTTTGTGTGAATTGTTCTTAGGAAGAAGAATGTAAAAAGCATGAAATATTCACTTTACTGTTATAATACTTTGTAGACAGTTCCTTAGTTGCTTTCTTTCTCTCTTTTGGAAAAGACCTGGTTATAGCAAGTCCTCAGTAAAGGATGAGATGAGAATGGTATTAAAATGCTGTGATTTTAGGAGACCAATTCAGTTATTTGTAGACAAATAGCTTTAGGCCTAAACTTAAGTCTGTATACACTTATTAAAATGCACATCAGTAATTTGCTTATCTTCAAAAAGGAAGTACTTAATCTATTTGCAGAGATCACTGTTCAGAGGTAATGTAGTGCTATTTAGGAATGATGAGAAAAATGGCATTCTTTACATAGACAATGCCTGCATTTCCCTTTGAAAATATCTGGGGAGGAAAACTTCAAGATGTTTAACTAAATTTTGTTTATAAGAACTGTTTCATTAGTTATACCTGATCAATAAATGTTTCTACTACAACAAACAGATTCATGGATGAGATACTTTGAAATTGATCAAATGTCTTTTATTCATATTATGTTTACCTTTCCTTTTAAGTTTAAAGGAGTCATAGTTATATAGATACCAAATAACAGGATAACTATTTCAAATAATGTACTTAAAATTAATGGACAAAAATCTAGTAATAAATATTGGTACTAATATTCATTATAGTTATAGCTTTACTTAGCAACAGTGTCATAACAGAGACTTAGGACCATTAAGTTTATCTGGTAAAATTATTCTATATTTTTTTTCAAATTTCATTTGTATTTTTTCTAGTTAAGAATTTGTCATACCCCCAACTATGGAAGTAAGTTTATCTTACCGCCTTTCAATAGTCCCAGTTATAAAAGAGAATACTGTATTTTATCTGCCCACTTCATAGACCAAATGAAATGAATTGTGGTAGAAAAATATTACTGGCAAAGCAGGTGAAGCTTCTATAAGATAATGTATAGCTTCTTGTGTTAACCATACAAAATATTGCAATGGTCTGTTTATCAGTTATAGAAAGTAACAATAGCATTGTGATAGGTAATGTTAATAGTTAATAATTCTATCAAATCATGAGGGAATTTCTCAGTGGTATCATCATCCATCCAATGCCAATACTTCCTTCTAAAAGTCATTTCTATGTTATTTATTTTATTATCTATAAATTTAAAATAACTAAAACCTTCTAATTTATTCTATAATCATTCTGAATTTCCCAAGTTCATATCTTTGCAGCTATGATTCCATTCTAAGTAATAATTGTATCTGATCTTCATTCATTCATAAATATTTCTTGAGTCCCTCAATGTTCCAGGCAATAGATTACACATTGACAATATAACAATGAACAAGACAGCTATTTTCCAAGGTTAATTTAATCCATATACTGTAGATGATCAAGTCATTTGCAATGAGAGATGTCATTAACGATTCTGAAAAAATACACGTGTGTACTGGTTTTGTTTAATGAAGTGAATGGTGATGCATGGAGGGAAACAGGGCTTTCATTGCCAGAATGGTATGTTACTAAAAGACAAAAAGAGAAAGTTAGAGACATCAGTATAAATTCATGTTTAGCTTTAAAAATATGGTATAACATATGGTACAACATATATGCATGTTTAACATATATATACACACAATATAAAATATCTGTAGGTATCAATTTATACTCCAGTGAGGATATGCACATATATTTCCTCTCTCTGTCAGTTTCGAGGGCCTAGAACCAATGACACCCCAATAGAAATGAGCATGCTTAGTGCCAGGTCTTGGTTTATAACACTAGTATCTACTAACAGAAACCAGAACTTCTAGCAAAACTGCAATTTTAAGACCAGGGCAGGAAATATATGAATTTAGAATATCTTATAGTATCAGGAATAAGGAACTGCTCAAAAAATACAAAGATAAGGGTATGTCAAAGGGCCATAAGTCACCTGAAAGACCTCCCGATGGTCAAATCTGGAATAATTTGAGCAAAAAAATAAACAATGTATAACTCAAACTATAAATAAATACACATGAATCTGTACTGATAACAGAAATGATTAAAATAAATAAATTGGGGGAAGAATAGATATATCAACATACAGAAAAAGATCCAAATCCATTTTGTAGATACCCTACCCCATGGGGGGTAGATATATAACTTTCTCCCCTGTAAGTGCCTGTTTGCTTTCCAAATAGCACAGTACAGAGGGAGAATATAACTTCACAATAGAGAAACCTGATAAATACTATCTTAGCCAGGAGATTAAGATTAACATCAATAGAGATAAATAATGTTGAGAGCCTATACCCTTGATTTGATATGAAAATGACATTTTGCTTCTATAGGTTTGCTCACAAAACAATAATTCCTGTTTATTCATGAGTAAAAATAAATTACACAAATCCCAGTTCAAGCACATTCTATAAAACATCAAATCAGTTCTCCTCAAAACTGTAAATGACAGCAAAACAAGGAAAAAATAGGCAACTGTCATGGCGTATTGGAGTCCAAGGAGACGTAATGGCTAAATCGGACATCATATCCTGAATGGGATCGTTGAATATAAAAGGGATCACAGGTGAAAATTAAATACATATGAATAAAGTATGGACTTTAGTTAATAACAATGGATCAAACTGGTTCTTTATTTGTGAAAAAATATACCAGACTAATGTAAAATGTTAATGATAGAGGAAATAGAGTGAGAGGTATATTAGAATGTTCTGTATTATCTTCACACATTTTTTTTGTAAATCTAAATCCATTCTAAAATAAAATGTTTATTTACAAAAAAGCATAGGTATCACAGAAACTTACAACATAAAAACCTATGGAGAGTGGAGTAATTTTATTTTCAATGTAATTATTTCTCAATTTTTGGAATTATTATTAATTTGACATACCAAGTAGAAAGGTAACTTTGCTCATTTAAAAATTCTTAAAATATAGTGGATTTTGTATGTCCAAAAATATGGATAAGGAAAAAATGGGAGCCATTATGTAGTGTATTTATGAGGAATTGCTTTCTTCTACATGGATTGATAAAAGAATCACTGTCCCTTCCATCACTTAAAAGATATGCTTTGAGTTTCATAGAAAAGTTCTAGGTGTCCAAGTAGCAGCCATTAGGGAGGGTAAGTAGAGTCTTATCAGCCAAAGAATGCCATCCTTTTAGCACCAGCCAAGTGTGATGTAATGAAAATGGAAGAAACTGAAGAGGGGATTATTGCAACATAGAAGCCTTAAGCAAATATAAACTGAAGACATAATTAGGAATACTCTGCTGAGAATATTATTAGCATTTTTGAACACTTACATCTTATTTTTGTGAAAATTGTCTGAAACTCAGTTGTAAAGCAACACTGACAGAATGAATGAGAATGATTCAGCAGCCTGTTATGGGAAAGATTAATAGCTTCTGCTCTCAAACAAGTTCATGTCTGTAAAAATATAGTGCCTTTAGGTTACCTTAGAAGAAAAGAATTAAATACTTACATGATAGATCTCTGTGTGTGTGTGATTCACCAGCTGCACTAATTCCCTATCAATGCTCTCTTTCAGAGAGTAATAATCTTTGTACATAGCATACACTCTGTAGTCAACTATCTAAATTATGTTAAGGTAGTAAATTAGTTAACATTATGAGAATTAGAAAGAAAATTATTCTAGACTGAGAGACCCTCAAAGTAAAGGACCTAGCCAACTGCCAAGCATATGGAAGGTAGCCAATACATTCATGTTTAATTTTGATTAACAAGCCTTCAATAATAATAAGCTTCCCATTAAGATATATATATAGAAGAACATGTTAGACAACAGATTTAAAACATCTTTTTTTGTTGTTTTGGCTTGGCCCTGGATAGAACAGCAACAGAAATAGAAGACAAATTCTCTACCATTATGTCCACATGGAGACAAAATGTCCTACTAAAAAAGATTTAATGACTTTTACCTAAGTCATTCAACCATAATATAGTAGTAACCAATAATATTATATCTACTCTGAGGGTGTCCAATCCAAACAACTACAATGAGACAGGTCAGAAGTCACCAGGATAGGTCTTAATGGGAGCAACCTTGCACATAATGGTCAAAAGTCATGCATGTATATTAAATATATATATTGGAAATTGGAATTGCCTGTAAATTTATTAAGGCTTACAGGCAGCACATCTCTGATAACCAAAAATCACATTATCTCCAATTATATTCAAAGCTCAATTTCTATTTGGAACTGTGCTTTTAAGATTTAAAGACCCTTTGTGTCTTTACTGCCACTTAGGGAAAGAACAAAAGCAGAAAAGAATGAACTTTTACAGAGTACCCACTACGTGCTAGGCCTTATGCTGAGGCATTATGTACACAATCACGTTTATTCCTTGCAAAAGGAATTACATAGGTCAAACTCATTTGACAGTGAGGAAACTCAGGGCATATGTGGTAAAATTATACTTTAAGGCCACAGAGCTGGCAAATAGCAAAGCTGAAATGTAAATAATGTAAATGCAAGCCATTTTGACATCCAAGCATGCATATTGCATAATAGACATACATGAATTGAAACCTACCAGTTTAACTGGAGTCAAAAGTACATTATTGGTTAGAATCAGTGAACACTGGTGACTGAAATGTCCTAATGTGAAACATTAGTTTGGATGACATCTACTAACAACCTCAATAGCTTTGGTTAGAATCAGTGAACAATGGTGGCTGAAATGTCCTAACGTGAAACATTAGTTTGGATGACATCTACTAACAACCTCAATAGCTCTTACAGCTATAAAATTGCACATGCCTCCATCAACTTCATTGAGCTAATCTAACCTCCTAAATTTGATTCAATCTGGATTTGTCCTCCATTAGCTTGCAAGGCTGGCAATGCCAGAAAATATTCTATAGATGAAGCTCTCAGTGTGGCACTTTCATTGATGCTCTACATACATTTGTTTAAGGATCCCATTCTGTCCTTTCATGTTCTAAATTTTTCTCAGAGAAAAATGGAGCAGGTTGAATTGAATTAGCCATTTATGTTCCTATGCATATTCTCCTGAAACCTACAAGGAATACGCACACAGACATATAATATGCATACACATATATGCATGTATGCCTCTATATACATATATGTGTGTATGTATGTATATGTATGATTGCACATACATATAAGGTTATCTTTTACTTTGTATTGTGTAGGCCTTTCTTTTGTTAACTGATTTGACAGACAACTAAAGGAATGTGAAAGTCCAGCTCACCTTAGTATCAGCCTCAAATAATTTTTTTCTTTTCTCTTTATCACATTCTTAAAAGAGAAAGTTGGAAAAAAAGAGTTATTTTAATTAATCAATGACCTACCTACCTTTCAGCTGAAGTGTTAATGGATAGATAGATAAAAGATTTCAAAACATCCTATTCAAGTAATGTATTACCAAATTACAGTTCTTTTATTCTTCAGGTAGAAATCACTTAAAGACATAATGTCAGCACTTTTTCTTAGGATATGTATTAAGGATTTGATTTCATTTCAACAAGCATTCCCAAATCCTTGCTTTTTAACAAGAATACAGTGCAAACACCAAGGTATAACATTTGAATGTGAATCATAACTAAATAAAAATGATTATAAAGACTTGGATAGAGATAAGGCCTTGCAACCCTGATCCATGGAACATTAAGACAAAGAATATACTAAGTGCCACTGATTTCAACACCAATAGCTCACTCTTTGTGTCAATAATCGACAGGGAATTCGTGGTGACTGATAAGAAGGGAATCGCTGAGAGACGTGATGCATGCAGAGGCAGAAGATGCTGGGTGCTTGTTCACCACATCTGCCCTCACCAAACATCTGCATTTATAATCTTATTACTGTTGCACAGCAAGAGCAAATGAACACTTAAGGAAAAAGGATTGACTAGGTAGCAAAGCCCAAGTAATTAAAATAGTGTGTTTAATCTTCATTATACATCATTCTAATAAAAATGTATCTGTTACATTTAACAAACTTTAACTTTTATCAAAACTTCAGGGATGCATTACTTTCATAATAAAGATGTTTATAGTGGTTGAAGATTATATTTTGGCAAATTTAAAAATTGATGAATCATGTTTTCAATAAAAAGAGCTTTTCCTTCAAAATCTCTCAGGCTTATCATAAAGCAAAAATTAAATAATCAAATCTTTTAATCCTGGAAAAATTGAGTGGTATATTATAGGAGTGGCACATACCTTAGTTTTGATAGATAACCCATTTTTTCTATCGCTTCTGTTCTCTCATTAAAATTATTGGAAAAATAAATGTCAGAGTCCTCCTTCCTTTAATAAATTCAGTTCATTATATTGTACCCCACCTCACCCCCTCCTATCTTCCGTGGAGGTAGACCTCAGTTCCTGCCCTGGTCCCTCCTCCAAGAGCCTGATTTCATTCTCTCCCTTTTTCAGTCTCTCAGTACCCCTCAGATTCTTAGACTCAACTGTGTCTTAATCCTCTATGCCAGCAATTTTCAACATTTTCCTCTCATGGCACACATTAACTAATTACTAAAATTAGTTTGCCAATCTGACAAAAAAAGTATGATTTTGATTATATCTTTTTTATCTCATAGCACACATAAAGTAATTACTAAATTAGTTTGCCCATATGGGGAAAAAAGATATAATTTTGATTCATGCACACTAGGTGAAGCTCTAGTGTTGGTTGTTGTTATTTCTTTATTTGACACTCAAAGGGAAAAGTGGTCAGTGACCCTACATGAATAGTCAGGTATTTCATGTTTTAGAAATTCTTGTTAAAGGAGGTTGAAAATTGCTGCTGCATCTAAAAACCCTGAGATTTTCTTCTCTAATTCTAATGTTATAATGGACTTATCCAGGCTACTTTTCTATTTCCTTCCACAGTCCAAGGAGACCAGTAATTTCTCCTCTTCATGACGCCAATCTATAGTCATCCTTGCCACCGATGCACGCATGTGCACAGGTACACACACATGATTATTTTCCTCTTTATTAACAAATTCTCCAGATTTCAAATTTGTTCCTTACTTCTCTGTGTTTTGTAGTTTCCTTCTCTGAATGATTGTATCTATTCTTAAGGCCTAAAAGGTACTACATGTATGTTAATACCCTGCAACTTCATTCACAAATGTTTAATAACTTTATCTAAATGTCCTCTATTTTCCATTATTAAAATTGGCATTTTAATAATGGGCTCCTTCTCTGTACCCCTCCACATCAGATTTTTTTATTGGGATTTCTTATCTAACTTAATGTTGACACCATCTATCTGGTCTCTTAAATCAGGCAGTAGCCGCTGTCCCAGAAGAACCCCTCCCACATTGCATAATAAAAGTTTCATTGAGGCTGTTTCTTTTTTGGAGTGGGGAAATGAATCATTGATAATGTATGGAAGGAACAGAGAAATTCAGAGCTTTTCTGACTTGGTAACTTTACCTTTGCTTTGGCTTTGAATTTAAAGGTAATAGTAAACAATCATTAAGCCTCTATTATGTGTCAGATATCCTACTGACTGTGTTACTTTGATCTATTGCTATTTAATTTTCACAGTGAATTTGCAAATTGGATATTCTCATGTCCTGGGTGAGAAAACTGATCCAAGCATAGCTAATAATCTAGTCAATATTCATACAGGTAGTTTTCAAGTAAAATTCTGTTTACTTCTAAAGACTATCTTCCTTACCTCTATATTATCTATGTCAACTATAAATAATAATTTATTATTATTTATAATAATAATATTATTATATTATTATAATTTTATAGATTATAATATTAATAAAATTATAAAAATAATAATTTTATAATTATTCCAAAATAATAATCTGGGGTACCAGGAGACTTCAAGTTCCTGAAACTGGCACTGTGTTTTCATTTAGTTTGGGGAAATTGAACTGTAGGAGGCACCAGTTTAAAAATAGTCTTTTTCATACCTTGACTTAAAGTTCAAGACTTACATGTTGAATTGTGAACTCTGTTCTATAGAAAAATCACATCATAATGAAATTGCATTCAGCAGCGTTATGGTTAAGCACCATGTTAATGGCTGGTATTCGAGATGAAAGATTTTGTCTGCATGACTGGAATCTGAAATCCAACCACTGGTCCTCGAAATGGTGCTCTGATGGGTAACAATCACTTCCAAGCAGGTTTGGTTTGGGTTTGGTTTTGTCTAGGAGGTGGTTTGTTCTGTTCAGAGAATGAGAGCATCTTTGAAAAGGCTGCAGTTTGGTCACTAAGAAATCATCTTTGCATGAAGAAATTCTTGTCTTCCCCTGAAACTAACATAAAATAATATGAAGTATCAACTCTAACTGAAATATAAAATTAAAAAAAGAAATTATTGTCTTATAAATACATGTGTGTATTTTCCATGACAAAACTATTTCATAACTACATTGTGCCAGTCCTTGTATGTTGATCAGTGAAAAATATCTGTGAGATTGCTTGGTCATAAACAATGGAAATATTAAATATGGAAATACATTTTCTTCCTCTTGTTTGAGCATCTAAACAATTCGAGGTTATTCTTGAGATAAAAAAGACTCAAGTTTGGATATTTAAAATACTACTCACAAGATTAAAAAATAAAAAAGCTCTTAAAGAGAAAAATCAGGATGTGAATATGACTAAAATGTACATTTTAATACTGGTGACTCAGTAATGTCAGGTTTATATGTAAAGGACAGTATGACATTTTTGTCACTGTATATTGTTATGTCACACTTTATAGCAATAAATATAATTTATAGCAGTATTTTATTATTGCTCATATATCACAGCATAGAGCTTAAACTATATGGAGCTACAGGAGGATTGCTTCTGAATATAATGCAAAATCTAAGTGGGCAACAATTAAAGTCAGTTTTTGAATTGTTTCTGCTCAATGACCATTAAAAATGAACTCATAATATCGCAGACAATTGTCCCCTTAAAAAAAAAGTTCAAATCCATGAAAATTTAGCCTTATTAGTATTCTAAAAATAACCCAACCTCATTACTTTGGTCAAGATATGGAAGCCATTGCAAGCTCAACTCGAAGATAACACAGACTTTGTTCAATGGAATGGAATTAAATATAGTTCTTTTCCTTTTTTATTTAATCATTTATATTATATTTTCAGTTAAAATACATAATACATACAAGATTGATTATAATAATTAAGTAATTCAAAGTATGTGGGCATTTTTTAAGTTTGAGAATGCAGGGAGAGAGACTGAGTATCCTTGCATACTGAGGTGAGTTTTTCTGCCCTTCAAACATCCTTTCAATTTTAATACTTAAATGTGACCAGCAGTTAGTCCACAATTTTCTCTAATCGTGGATGATCAAGATAATGAAGTTTAAAAATCCAATACTGTACATGTGGTAGCTTCCTCCAGCTGCAGCTTGCTAAGCATCCGTAATAAATACACAACACTTTGATATGGCTGTTGCAGGCCTCCAACTAAGAGATGCTAACTAAAAAGAAGCTAGCAAATTCTTTAAAAAGGAGGATCGGTGTTTGGAAACCTCCTGCTGTGGTAAAAGTTTTAACTGTAGTAATTAGCAGCAGGCTTTTCCGTTTTCATGAGAGGTAGAAGAAAAGAGTCTCTGGAAAGGAGAGCACACAGAAAACAAAGAGAAGTGTAACAATGGAGCGGCTGACATGCTGCTTAATCAATGGCCACAACTGGCATCAACATGTTTTACAGGAAGGCACCAGAACTTCGTACAGAAATGTTAGAAAGTGAATTGTAGGTGTTTGTGAATGAGAAAATAACATCTCAGCTATTGGTACTTTGTGTTTAAGAAATGTAAGTACAGTTAGACACACATTGATTTAATGCTAAATATGAGAGATAGTGTATTTGTTTATTTGGTGATTTATTTAAATATAGTTTGTAACTTTTATCCAAACCATGAGTTTGATTTATTGGAAATTTTAACTATAACATCTAGCGCATTTACAGATATACATTACAAATCTGTACTTTAAGATCATAAAAACAATTTAAACAACCATTTAAAGAGATAACTTTCTATATTAAATGTTAAGTGTATGGGTACAAAATGTGAATTATTGTAAATGAGCAATAGAGATAATAATGATAATTTATTAAGTATCTCTTTGGAAATACACCTTAAGTAGATTCTTAAAATAAATGAAATATTTAAGAAATTCCTCCAAATTGTTAAGAACGTGTACCTTGTTTTATTGTAAAACTAACTTTTTAAAACTAAATTATCTTCGGTCTGACAGGAAATTGATATCAAGAAGAAAAAATTACCTATCATCTATCTATTCATTCATCCACCTACCTCTATAAAATATATCTAAAATGAGAATTTAATATGTAAATTCTTATCACTGTAATCCATAGTCCTCTCTTAACCTGGTACAAATATGTATGATAAAAGATAATGAGATATTTTTTAATTAAAAAAATTATTTACAAGGTTGAGCTTCATAGCAGCATCTATTTTTAGTAGAGAAATAAAGGAATACATATCATCCATTTTAACCCTAAATGGTAAGTTTGTTTCTCAACAAAAGGGAAAATTTTTATAATTTTTTAAGAAGTAAAATAACATCTAAAACATTCATGTCAGCACTAAAATGTTAATGCATAAATCCCTTTCAATTTTGAGCAGGATATTTTATTCTTCTCTAATTCTGCTTAGGATCCACGTTAGTAATACTTTCTGCCTTAGATTAATTACCCTGATCTAATTCATTTAGTGGAGGACAGCTGTGGTACGTGGGTTGCCCACTGATGTATTGTGTTAAATGACGCCCATCTGTCACTGCAGCATATCAGCATGGATTCAGTGTCATCCACTTCATTGGTTCTGCTGAGACGTGAAGTACAGCTACAATGTTTACTACTGTTGTTAATTTAATATCTACACCTTTAATAACCTGACTGCTGTCACTCGCTGAACGATGATGCATGATGGCCAGTGAAGAAGCAGATAGAAAGCATTAACTAGACAGCACAGGAGACCCTCTGGTACAGTTAATTAGAACACTTCTGGGCCACATTGCTAGTGGGGCCCTGGAGTGCATTCCCTGGGGAAATTCTTTCATGAGAAATAAAGTTTTAAAAACCTATTTAACAGCCATTTTGACAAATTTAATCATTAATATGTTTTCTTAAAAAAGAATTCTTTTTTGATAGTTATTTTATCCTTTAAAGGTTCATCATAGACCCTCTTCATTTCTTCACATTGTTTTGTTCTTACTTTACCTCCACTCCCTAGACTGGCGATATGCGTGGTCCCCTGGGTTTGGCTGATGCAGAGCAACATACCCAATCCAGTATGTTATGTTTACAAGGTTTTCCTTCCTGGCTAAACGAATAGTAAAATTGGAAGGAAGATCCAAAAATTCTGACACATATGTACTATCTACAATATTTAATTCTATTTTCAAAAAGGATAATTAAATATTAATATATTTATATGACATGTATATTATTGCTTATAAAACATAAGGTAAACTAGAAATTAAAAATATGTAACATGCATGTTTAAATCCTAAGTATATGAAAAGATGACCCTACAAAATTATATAAAACTATATTAAATTGTTGATGAAATAAAACATAAACTTAGACTAACTGTTTTAATACTTTGAAAATATTTGAAAAACAAAATATTAGCTGAAGAAAATATAATTTCATTTTTCTATTCAGTTCTACTTTTAGTTCTATTTATTCTTTTAGTTCTATTTTTTCATGTTTTTCTATTTATTTGTTTTACTGATTTACATTAAATTCATTGTTGAATCTTTCAAAAATCTCTTCTCCAAATTTTTCCTGTACTTCTTGCTTTGAATGACTTCTTGCTCTGGTCATCCCCAACAGGACTGCCTACATTCCACTGTTCTCAAGCAAATATCTACTTCACTCTCCCAGGATTCACATACTGAGGTTTGAGAGATGAAACCAACTTCTTTTAAGTATATTTTGTCAATTATGCTATTACAGTTTTCCCAATTTTTCCCCCTTTCTGCCCCCTCCACCCTGTACTCCCCAACCCTCCAGCATTCCCTCTACAACTTAGTTCATGTCCATGGGTTGTACATATAAGTTCTTTGAGTTCTCTGTTTCCTACACCATTTTGGACCGCTCCCTGTCTCTTTTATGCCTACTAATTATGCTTCTTCTTCCCTGAAACTTCTCCCCCATATTACCCCTTTTCCCCTCCCCACTGAAATCCCTCCATGTGATCTCCACTTCTCTGATTCTGTTCCTGCTCTAGTTGTTTGCTTAGTTTTTATTTTCATTGTTTTACTTTTCTTTTAGGTTCATTTGTTGATAGTTGTGAGTTTGTTGTCATTTTACTGTTCATATTTTTATCTTCCTTTTCTTAGATAAGTCCCTTTACCATGTCATATAATAAGGGCTTGGGGATGATGAACTCCTTCAACTTGACCTTATCTCAGAAGCACTTTATCTACCCTTCCATTATAAATGATAGCTTTGCTGGATGAGTAATCTTGGATGTAGGTCCTTGCCTTTCATGACTTCAAATACTTCTTTCCAGCCCCTTCTTCCCTGTGAGGTTTCTTTTGAGAAATCAGCTGACAGTCTTATTTGGCATTCCTTTGTAGGTAACTCTCTCCTTTCCTCTTGCAGCTTTTAAGATCTCTCCTTATCTTTAATCTTGGGTAACTTAATGATGATGTGCCTTGATGTGTTCCTCTTTGGGTCCAACTTCTTTGGGACTCTCTGAGCTTCCTGGACTTCCTGAAAGTTTATTTCCTTTGCCAGCTTGGGGAAGTTTTCATTCATTATTTGTTCTAATAAGTTTTCAATTTCTTGCTGTTGTTCTTCTCCTTCTGTGAGCCCTATAATTCGGACATTGGAACATTTCAGGTTGTCCCAGAGATTCCTCAGCCTCTCTTCATTTTTTTGGATTCTTATTTCTTCATTCTGTTCTATTTGGATGTTTATTTCTTCCTTTTGTTTCAAATCATTGCTTTGAGTCATGGTTTCCTTCCTGACACTGTTGGTTCGCTGAATATTTTGCTTCATTTCATTTTGGGTATCTTTCATTTGTTTTTTCATTTTTTTGAGCTCACCAAGTTCAATCAGTTCTGTGAGCATTTTGATTACCAGGGCTTTAAATTCTCCATCAGATAGGTTGGCTATCTCCTCCTTGCTTAGTTCTCTTTCTGAAGTTTTGCTCTGTTCTTTCATTTGGGCCATATTTCTTTGTCTCAGGGCACTGGTCTGGTTGTTCTGCTTGACTGTTTCTTGAATTTCTTGGTTGTCAGGGTTCCATGCAGTTTGATTTTCTGGCACTTCTGGTTGTTTATCCCATTTAGATTGGTTGTTATCTTCCTTTTGGTTGTGTGAGGAAGTAAAGGGCTTCTACCTACCTCCATCCTGGCTGGAACTCTCCAAAACCAGCTTCTAAGTACCACCAATACACATTTATTGTTTCATATTTGAATATATATATTTCTCTTTTGAGGCCGAAAGGAAAAATCCCTCTTCATTTCAATTCCTTGGTCTATGCCACATATTTGGATCAAAGCCTTTCAAAGTAACTTAACTGTGTCCCAGAAAACTTTCTGAGAATATTAACTGAAACAAAAAACAAGATAGTGCATCACAAAAAAGTAAAATTTGTGATACTTGACATTTACAGACACGTTATTATTTTACTCTGAGGCTTTTACAAAAGTGTTTCTGAAAAAGTGCTTAATCTTTAAGAATCATGGAAAGTACAAGTTTCTGATAACTTTTAGATCATACCACTGCACTACGTAAGAATTCACAGAGCTCTAAGTATAAAAGCAGACTCACAAAATGGCAACCAAAAGGTCAGTAAGAAGTAATTGCCTGAGACTGAATGAACAGAGGAGGATGAGTATAACTTCTATAACTTTCTGTTGGAAATGTTTTTTTTTACTGGTTTGCTCTTTCAGATTTAAGGAAATATTTATTTTTCTTTTAAAATATCAGCAATTTGATAAAGCATAAAGAAAAATGAATTAATCTATAATCTGAGTTAATAATGATGCTTCAATATCCAATCTTCTTTGACCTATGAAAAGAAACCAAGTTTGATCTAAATACTTATGGAAGAGCCACTTGATTAAGAGGTGACCAGGGTTCAAAAAAAAAAAGTTCAGTCAGAAATATGTAGAAGTAAGCCATGGCTGGTGTGGCTCAGTGGATTGAGTGCTGGCCTGCTAACCAAAGCGTCTCCAGTTTGATTCCCAGACAGGGCACATGCCTGGGGTTCAGGCCAGGTCCCCAGTAGGGGGCGTATAAGAGATGGCCACATACTGATGTTTCTCTCCCTCTCTTTCTCCTTCCCTTCCCCTGTCTCTAAAAATAAATAATGTTTTTTAAAAAGAAATATGTAGAAGTTAAGGAACAGTAAACTATTTTATTCTTAACTATAAATCCCTTATACTGTTTCCTGAGTTCACAAATACTATCAGTACATTTGATTGTTCTGTGTACTTCTTGATATCTCATGACCCCAATGAAAGCAAGTAAAAAAAAAAAATTTTTGTCCTTCACATTTCTGTATCTAATAGAATGTCTGCACTCAAACATCAAGGAACTCTACTGATGTGCTGATGTGCACTATAGACGAATGGATAGATTGCTTCACTGACCTCTAGGTCTTTAATGCTTGTTTTAGAACCAAAAAGGAAATGATAACAAGGAAAAAGGTAGAATGTCAGTGTTGCCTATTGAAACCAATGGCAACTGTCTCTGGGGCTAAAAGCCCTATGCATATCCTGGTGGATCATCTGCCATATTGAACATTAAAAATAATATTTACTATTTTTTTCAAGAGAATTCAATTGGATTTATGCCTTAGAAATTATGTGTTGAGCCCTGGCTGGTGTGGCTCAGTGGTTTGAGTGCTGTCCTGTGAATTAAAGGGTCACAGGTTTAATCCCCATTCTCGGGCACATGCCTGGGATGGGGACCAGGTCCCCAATAGGGAGCGCACGAGAGGCAACCACACGTTCATGTTTCTCTCCCTCTCTTTCTCCCTCCCTTCCCCTCTCTAAAAATATAAGTAAAATCTTAAAAAGAAATTATGTGATTTTATTCCAAACACATTGTCCTATTTAAATAGGGTGTGTGTGTGTGTGTGTGCACGTGCGTGTAATGTTTATAGTAGCAGTTCCAGGTCAGTTACCAATACAGACTTGACTTAGACAATGTGGTGCATGATATTGGCTCAGTATGTTAATTGTGTTGGTTCTAATAAAGTCTTTACCTCCAGGGTGTGGAGCCTGGTTCCCCCAGTGGCAGACTGTGTGTTCTCTGTTAACAGCCTAACTTTCTTTGTGCCCCAATTGCATCATCTGAAAACTAAGTGTTAGTTTACTTACCTTTGAAAAGAAAACTGTACTTGAACAACAATTAAAAGAAAAAGAAATTTGCTGTGAAAGTTCCATAAAATATAAAATCACTGTTACAGGGTATCTAGCACCCAGGGAGACAGGCAGTATATTTAGTTCATGAAAGCATCATTACTGTTATTATCATTCTCTAATACTTTAGCTTGATTTTCAAATCTGCCAATGCAGAGCAAAGCCCATTGTTTCCGTGAGGAAACACACTGTAGTTTATGCTGAAGCTCCAGTAAAGCAGAGTGATTTTACCAATCCCAGAGACATTAGGACTGGTATTTGGTTAGGACTAGCTCTGACACTGGCTGACTGCGAGGCTGCTTGCTTTACTCAGCTGTTGGGTTAGGGACATATGCCTTGTCACCGCCACCGCCACCACCAACAAGTTCCAACTCCGAACTCATCTCTCACGTGTTAATAAAATACCTAGATATTTTTGTTTTCTTCGAAAGCATTCAAGCTGCATGCCTACAACTTTAGGAAGACACATAGAGATGCAGAAAAGGGATAAAACATAAATTTCAAGGCACCAATTGTGCCAAATATTTTACGTACAGCCTCTGCTCAGGATCCTCCCATAGGAAGGAAAGTCTCGGGGTAGGAAACAGCAAGCCTTCTTTATTATACTCATATGTAGGGCTGGCCCTAGAATCCCACAAGTCCCGGGCACATTTAGTGAAAGGGATGTCATAAACAGCCATGACAGTACATTATCTATTAAAGCATCTGAGACATGCAGTTACCCTGCATGTGACTTTTTTCCCTTCCATCCTCAGAATTCCTTAAAGCTGCAGCGACAACAGTTCAAGCACTATTAATATTCTGAATCTAATTTTCCTCACTTAATAGTAATAACAGCAACAGCTAACACTTATCAAGTGCTCATTATATGCCAAGCACTGTGCAAGGAATTTTTATAAGCACCATTTCATTTATTTCTCAGGACAATTTACACACGAGATACCATTGACAATATCTAAAGACTCTGAAGCTTAGAGAAGTCGAGTGACTTCTCATTTAGAGGCTGAGAAGCAGCAGTCAAACTCCAGGGCCTGAGAGCTTAACTGCTGTATGGTATTTCCATTGTAATTCCTCACTTATAACTCCTTTAGTAACTGCCGCCAACACAATTAAGTTATCAGCAATTAAAGTGGAAAAGGAATAACTAAGAGAGAAAAAAAGAAGTGGAAAAGGAAAAGAGAATTAAACAGGTTCATTTGGATTTAGTTTTTGAAACGGGCTGTCTTCAATGATTGCCTTAGAAAGCATTTAACACTCTGTATTCGTACCACAGGCTGACCACCGGGAAGGGGGAGGGATCGGACTGGGAATGAGGGTTGAGGCATGGAAATAAAGCTTCTAATTAAATCAATCAATTGTGGTTTTCCTGCCCATTCGTCACCCTTCGGGCTTATAAATAAACTCTTAAGAAGAGGCGAAAAGGTTAGGACTTTTTCATTATAAAATACATTGGTTCTTACTTTTGTTTCAGTACAGTGGGAATGAAGGTTACATATATTTTCTCTTCGGTCTATGTATACAAAGTATGTTTCCAACCTCATCCTTAGAATAAATTTGCTAAACTGTATTTACTCTGTGTTAAACACACAATATGAAAAAATAAAAATTAAAAATCTGCAACTAGAGACTATCTGTGTCTGGTGGGCTCCATCCAAATGGAGTAATAGAAGGGTTTTATACAACAGTCTCACTGAAATCAAGGTGCTGACCAATCTAACAAAACAATTTTTTCTCATATTATTTCTTTTGATTATGGTTTAATCAAATCCAGTCAAATCCACTGTTGGTAGCCTGGGTTCCCTACTGGGTTCAGCCTAAGAGTCTAAACGTGGATGGGAGCATGTAAATGCTTCATAACAACAGTCAAGGCCTGTTGTTAGAGTGACTGACTAGCAGAAGAACGTAGGTGTATTTACGTGTGCAGACTGAGCAAGCCTCCTGACATGTCTGAAAACTCCATGATGACCATTTACTATTTTAACTGCACATCACCTAAGATCGTTGCCTTTTGAAGACTTAATAAAAGTACACATACACACACATGCTAAAGTAGTCGGGAAAGTCCCTGTGTGGATAAGATGATACAAAAAGCCACAGAAGTGGGCTTTTCAGAAGACACTGGTCACACTTAAAATTATTCATACTTGGAATATCAGAGTGTTCACTAGTCAATTCTGTCACATTGCATTTCTCAACTGTCTACTTTCTGAGTCAAATCAAATTTGTTTGGTTAACATCCAGAGAACCCAACGTATTGTGATGCAACCAATGAGCCTGTACTAAGCTCTCAGTTGTCATAAGTTAAGGCACTCTTTTCCAGATCAAAAAGGATTTCACAAAATCTAGAAAGTTACTGTCAACACATGACTTACTTCATCATCCATTATCCATTTCTTCCATGATTACTGAAGTGACTATAAACATAACAGTTTTTAAACACATTTTCCTTTTACAAATTTTATAAAAATATTAATATATACAAAAGCTGAGAAAATTGTTCAATAAGTCCTTACATGTGCACTTATACCCCAGCCCAATTTCAACAATTATTAAGATACAGCTAAAAGAAGATACTTATTTTATCTCACACATTTTGCACCGGCACAAACTAACTTGGTCAAGTATATTTTCAAAGTAAAATCCTCTCATTCTATATCCAGTGGAGTTTCTACCATAATGCATAATTTCACAAGTGTTTGTATAGATAACATTGTCTTGAACTTGATACATTTTAAAAGTTTAATTGTGTAATGTATAGTTTAAAAACTAGTGGGCAGTAAATTATGTTTCGTTTTGTGTCTCTGGCATATAGTACTTTGAGTTCTTAGAATTAAATATATTGAAATGAGAAACATTATTAAAGGTTAAGGACTGCATTTTCCATAATAAATTTGCATTGTACCATAATGAAAAATAAAAAAGCAGATTAAAAACTGATTTAAAAATTAATCCTTAAATCTCTTCTTCAAGTGATTTCAGTTTTCAGTTATTATGATGAGATTTGAAGATTTCTTATTACATACAATGAGATTTGTGTTATTATTGTTGTTATCACTGTTGTTATAAATAACCTGGGCCTAGTTCTTTAAAAATGAAAACAATCCTCGAATCCCACTGTAGTGAGAGAATTATCAGGAGAAAGGAGATGTTATTAATCTTTGTATTACTTACATGCAGTTATGCTGTCTTGCCCTTGCAAACAATATTATTTAGGTTTAAGCTAGAAAGAATTCCATAGTCAAATATAAAAGAATATTTGCAAAATCAGGACTGAAGTGGTAGGGAACACTGATATTTTGGCAAAATGATTACCCTCCACCCACAGTTCACAACCTCACCTAATTAACTCTAAAATGACCTGTGCTAGATGCCAAATTTGACCTTTTTAAATAACCATTTGAAGAAAATTTTAAGTTTCAAGTTCAAAATATGTAGCAAATAAGCCATTTGCTACATAACCATTTCTTTTTGAAGATACACAGAAAGACCTTCTTATTTTCAGGGAATAAAAATAACATTAATGTTTATAACACATAATAGTCACAAATAATAAATGTTTTGTAACTTTATTTGCCAGGGATTTATGGTCATTTCCTGTAGGATTAGAACTGTACTAGGCAAAGAACTGCATTATTGGAGAAGAGTTTGTGAAAATACAGACACGACCCAAGACCTGAGGTATCTATTAGTTACCGAAACATTTCTAAATAAATATAAATGTGAAAGTAAGGAAAGATCAAAACTTTTTGGTGCTAGGTAGATCTAGGTCTTTTTGAGTCTTTTGTTGATTAGTTACATAATTCTCTACAAGTAACTTAACCACTGTTTTTATTTTTTTTATTTACAAATTGGGGGTAAGGTCTACATTTCAGTATTATTGTAAAAGGAAACATAATATGTTTAGTATATATTGGTTATTGGATAGTCACTTAACACAAGAATATAGAGATAGTATTCATATAAATTATTTACATAAATAATAGTCATAAAAGAAAAATTGTTTGAGAAAGTCATTTTGTGCCACATGTGAAATCCAGCTGCAGAATTTTGGTTTGTCTTAACCATTTCTATTCAAATCACTGGCTTCAAACTTGGACCACAGCTTCCTTCTCTGGGACCTAGAGGCAGGGGAGTAGCTGGGAGTAGTGAGGGCGTGAGGGTAGCAATTTCTAATAGCTTTTATTTTCTTGCTTGATATCTGTGCCTTCTTGTATTCTAAAGAGTTAAAATACCTTGAATTGTTGTTTTGGAAAACTTCCTCTTAGCAATTTCTTTTCTCTTTCTCTGTCTCAACTGCTTACTACTTAATGGTACTGCTTGATTTTTATTTTAGAATTTCTTTTCAGTAATTTTCTGGATTAGAGCCATTGTTAGCCTGGGTTTTACATTCTTTCTTGCTGCTTACTGTAAGTACTTATAGTATTACACATGCTGTTTATATGATATAAATGTTATGATACATATTAATAGATAAAACTATATACTATCTTATCTATACTCATATTAATATTACAGGTTTGTGTTAGCTAACTTTTGGGGGCATAGTTTTTGTATTATTCCTAATTTTACTTGAGTATATTTCTGATCTTAAAGTTTAATTTTTAGAAGTTTATTTTTAAGTGTAATAATTATATTGAGTATGTTATTATTTAAGCAAATCACTGCAACATTTGGGCATCCCCTCCTCCCACTGTCCCAAAGAGAGACAATCCCATAATGCCTCAATAAGAATCAGTAGTACAGAAAACATAAATACACAACACCTATGGTTCATTTCGCTTAAAAATGAAGGGATGGATAAGTATCCTTTCATCTGGAGGGTAAAAACATAAAATCACAATTATATTCTTATAGCAAGTATTATTGAGCTCACCTTAATATGCACTCTTTGCTACTTCCTTTCTCTTAAGGCTATTCATATAGGTCAAGGGATAGTAAGCTAGCTATTAATTTTATCAAAATATTCAAACTGTATAACAAATGACTTATTCTTTCCCCTGCTCTGTTTATTTTATCTGCAGATGATATATGACTTTGTTGTTTTAGAAATGCCAAAGATAAATTTGAGAATTTTCCAAACAAGTAGTATTCTGAATAAAGAAATAAACTGTGGTTATTTGCAATAGAATCAGGAAGATGTAAATATATCATTTGGTATATATTTAATTAGTAGCAAGTATTTAAAATTTCTTGATGTTCAGGTTTTAGGTGAAATGATTTTTTGCCTTATTTGATAGTAGAATCAGTGTTTATAAGACCAGTGCTTTTAGGGTGTTCTAACAATTTTTACAGTTGTGGGATACGAGGAATTTAGTAAGATGATCAGAAGAGGAACTAGGTCCTGTGCAACATCAGGACGTTGTGTTGAGGGCTCAGACAAGGGAAAGGAGAGGCATAAACAACCACCTGGCCCCTTCTCCCTGCTATGCCCTATTGCTACAAGGCAGTGTGACCTGATTCTAAGACCAAAGTCTATTTTGAGGCCAAATACTATACTTTTTCTCTGTTCATATTATTCCATTCTTCTTGTCTCAACAAAGCCTTAAAATGCAATATATACTACTCAATAATACTGAACATATATACTACATTCTGACTTTCAGAGCATGATGATACTGAAATAGGGGTTTAGGTAATCAGAAATAGAATGGCTTGTCTGGGTCAATAAAAGAATAAATAATGACTGTGGTTGTAAAAACTAGTTTTGCCAATTTTCTGTATACTCTTAGAAAAACTATTATTATTTGTTTACTTAAAAAAAAGGGAAACACAGAGCAATGAGTATCTAAATCTGAGGATAAGGCCAAAAGTACAGGCACGGATCTGACTGTGTGTGTACACTGGTGTGTATCAAAAATAGTCACGTGTGTCACATTTACCATGTTTTACTAAACTCGAAAATATAATAAATTCATCTAAGTTCCTGATTCTACTTAAATCAGTTAATTCTCCTTCCAGTAATTAGTAAATGTTGGCTTGAAACACAGAATCTAAATTTTAATTAGCACATCTAGGAACTTTTAAATGTAATTCCAAGTCTTCTTAAAAAGGCAAAAAGGAAACTCATCACCACACCTACTAATAAATACAGGAGCAGAATTCAAGGGGTAAAGTAACTTTGCCCCTAAATAATGGGTTCTCCTCCTGGAAAAGACAAGTAGAGAATGGAATGCAATTTCTAAAATGGATCCTTGACAAAGTCACATTGTGCTGCTTAATGACACATGGTTCCTGATGAGCATTCCAAATTACAAGGTAGTCGTTCAGACAGAATTTAAACCAAGGGCTTCATTGATATGCTTCCTAAAACAAGGGGCTCTTTTAATTAGAAAAATCTATGCTGCTTTCTTTCCTGGCAGCGTTTGTGGGGGCTCCCACTACGGAGGCAGCCAAATGCAGGGAACACACAGCGAGTCTTGGCTTTGCATCGTTGCCTCACCCCCACCACACGCTACCTGTCCACAAACCTTCCAGAGACCAGAGATCAATGAATGTGTTCCCATCAGATTTCAGCGAAGTTAATGTCTTCCTGCTATTTAAACTGTACAAAATACAATACACTTCACTTAATTTTCCCATTTCATTAGCCTATAGATATATGCCACAAGATATTGGCTCCCTTGGTCTCTGCTGGCTATACTTGAGGAAGAGAAAAGATAATTAGCAAATGTACTGTTCGGGATAAATTATACCTTCCACCCCTAATCAGATTTGATTATTTTTATCTACTTGCCACAAAAATGCTGATGAGCTGTGTGCATATATATGCAAGTGTTGGAACCATCTACCTAATCTGCTCTTTCTTCCCAGAGACCCTCCCTCATTTGAGCCTTTTTAAAGTCTATAGACTGATAGCTCAATCATTATCAAGCCCATGCATTTTGACATAACATTGGTGTTATTGACATATGTGAGGCAGGAAGAAACTTTACTGTCAAGGTTCTTTGGGTGAGTGTAATAATCAAATGGACATGAGGCAGATGAGCAAGAAAAAATAATGAAATTATTATTTTAATAATGAAATTACACACATATATGGGACCCCACATACACGAGAAAGTCAAAACCCACAGAGAAGACAGGCTCAGAAATATAAAAGAGGACTGAGGTACATAAGACAATTCTTGGCTAAGGATGAATTAATGTTACCTTGCGGGCTTCAAAGGGTCACTACAGGGTGATAAGAACGGATGTTTAGTAAATACAAGTTTGTCCTGCCCTATAGATAGGTCAGAAGAAGTTATCTCTGATCATCTCTTACGGGCAAGGCCCCTAACAAATTCTTCTAGGTTGTAGGGAGGGGCAGAAGTTTCTCATCAGCCTGTGGCTAAAATTGCCTTTAGCTCAAAGTAATCTGCATGCCACTGAAGCACATCTTTGGGTGGTTCATTCTAAACCACACACATGCAAGTATTGTTCCTGAAATATCTGCTATTTTAATTTCAATAATACAGAAATCCTTTATTCAGTTCCCCCAGTGGTACTATTTTACAAAATTATAATACAATCTCATAGCCAGGATACTGACTTTGATGCAATCCATCAATCTCACTGAGATTTTTCCCCAGTTTTACTTGGACTCATATGTCTATGTAGGTGTATTTACTTTGTGCAATAGTAGCACGTTTGTAGACCTGTGTATCTACCAGCACAGTCAAGACAAGAACAGCGCTTTCAAAATAAGAGTTCTTGCTTTTGCTGTATGACCACTATACCTACCTCCCTTCCTTAACCCCACCCCACATTCATAAGCCCAGGCTACTGTATTATTTCTGTAATCAAATTTTCTTATGGTCAGAACTACTGATTTTAATGCTATTACTGATGTACCTTCATTTTTAATAAAATTTAATATAAATTTGCATAAAACAGGCACAGATTTTTAAAAACATTTAAAAATTATAAGAAAAGTATGGGAATATAGAAAATATATATATTTTCAAAAATCTATGAAGTTTAGAAAATGCTGGAATTGCTGATAATATGAAGATAATGGGTGACCTACGATGGGAAAATGACTGGAGTCAGAGCACATGATATGCACTTAAGCATTAGATCAACAGTGGTTCTCACGCTTTGTTGTACATAAGCACATATCAGAATCTCCTGAAAAGACTTACTAAACACTGATCACGAGGCTCCATCTGCAGAGTTCCTGAGTCAGTGGGTCTGAAGTTGGGTCTCAGAATTTCCCTTCCCAAAAAGATTCCAGGTGATGCTAAACTGCTAGTCCAGCTTTGAGGCCACAGGGATAGAGAGCAGGGCGTATGCTGAAGGCTGGGCCTATGAAATAGGGATTCTCATGAAGGAGATGCCTGGATGAGGGCTCTTCCTTTTATAGGAAATGTGAAGCCATTGTAGCTTTGAAAGCGGAAGACCACATGACTAAAGCAGACTTTAGGAAGAATAATGTAGTGATTATTGAACTAAATAATTTAAATGTGAAAAAAATAGAGAAACAGTGCTGGCTGGGTGGCTCAGTGGATTGAGCTCCAGCCTGTGAACCAAAGGGTCACCAGTTGGATTCCCAGGCAGGGCACATGCCTGGGTTGCAGGCTGGGTCTCCAGTAGTGGGTGTGAGAGACTAAACCACACATTGATGTTTCTCTCCTTCTCTTTCTCCCTCCCTTCTCCTCTGTCTAAAAATAAATATGTAAATAAATCTTTAATATATATATATAAAAGATAAAGATATTTAAACAATATAGAAACAGTGTAGCACTAGCTAGGAATTTAAACATGGTGGCAGAGAAAGCATTTAGGTGAGAACAGAAAGAACCCTAGAATCCTAATTGAGGAAGAGAGACCTAAGTACAAGGTATGTGTGTAGAATACAAGTTTACATTGACCAAATCATTTTTTTCTTGTTAAGTTGTGTGTCCTCATTTCCCAAAGAAGAATCTTTTCAGAAAGAAACATGTCCAAGTACATCTAACCTTGTTAAGTTATAATCTTAGCCCATTCCTCCTATCTTGTTGAGAATGACTGCTGAAGCTCCCAGCGAACATGAAAACTATGGTTTGCATTTGTGGTTTAAATTACAAATATTATCTGGCTTAACTGGCATTTGGTAGTCTTGAGCTAAGACTTCAAAACATAAATTCCGCAGTAGTCACTTTGTTTTTCTTGCTTCTCTCTCTTTGTCATCCTTATCTCTGTTTTCTATTTTCTTTTAATTTTTCTACCAAGGTGGTCAAGTAGACAGGTTCTTTCATCAAAAACAATTGTAATTTTAAGGGCAAACTGAACTCCAAAGAACAAAAGTTAGAGATGACACTGTTTTAGATTACACTGAAGAAAGATTTTCAAGGAATTTAAAACACTATGCTTTAAAGAAGTGACGACCCCTTTTGCTCTCCTTTGTAAATTCAAAGTTCAACACAAGCATTCGATCCTCTTGACCAAACACTTAGATGTCTCATCTTGTTCAGGATTTCCGAGAGGTCTGGGACACAGCTTGGGATCTCCTCAGTTACATATCTACGTCAGTTACTGGATTTACATCCAGCCAGAGAAAACCCTTCATTTCCCCTTGTGCTATTTTTCTGAGCAAAAGTGATCAAAGAAATTAAGGTTTATAAAAGTTACTTACGTCACAGACAGTAGAAAATGAATATAAATTAGCCATCACTCAGCAAGAGCTATACCGCAAGCACAGGAAGCACAGGATACCTCATTATGGAAATGAACTGCGCGGTCTGCCTCAGGTAGCGGTGCTTTTTTTCTATGCTTTCTATAAAATTCAAATACAAATATCAAGCTGGAATGTCTTTCAGAAAAGCAGTGTTATTTAGAATTTATTTATATAAACTCGAGAACCATCCCTCAGGGGAAGAAAGACTCAAGCCTTCACTGCTGCGTGGATAAAATGAAAGCCTATCTAAAAGGCTAGGGCTGCTGGGCATAGAAAAACTAATGGAAACTCAGTGAAAAGTATTGCATCTGGAAGTAGGCAAATCTCACAAAGTTGATGGTGACTGAGGATTTTCTTAATGTGATCATCTCAAATTTAATTGTAGTCTTGCAATAAATGTGGGCTTTGAAATAATTTTAAGACCTTCTTTAGATACCTTTGGTTGAGCCATGGGAAGAAGGGCCAATTTCAGAAGACAGAGGAAGTAGCAGGATATGAAAACTGACTACTACTGTTAACTTTGTTCACATTCTGCTAGGTTCAGATGCAGAGGTAACGGTTCACACACTATGATCAAAAGCTGGTTTTCATGCTCTTTTCATGAACCAACTACAATTTTTCGAAGAGGACAAAAACAAATACATTTGTTTAACTTTTTCCCTTTTTGGTAAACGGAAACAATTTTATTTAGTGGGCTGGTTTCTGGGAAGTTTAGCAAATTGTGAAACTAGATCACAGAACCTAGGGGTATTGTAAAGATTAGTGCAAAGGTAAGGAGGGGCCAGTTCCACGTTCCCGTAGCTTTCACCTTTATCAAAGAAATGCCTGGCACACTTGTCAAAACTTACACTTAGCTTACATTACAAGTAAAACATGATCAGTGATCAGATCTCTTTATGTTAATGCCTTCCTTCATTGTCAGTGGGTTATTTTGGTTGTCTTTAACCCTATCTTGTGAATAGCTAACTCCATCACTTGACTGGAATTGCTTTACAACTTCAATGCCTTTATACTGTAGTATGTGCTGGGTTTCTGACTCTGGGGTTTGCTACTATACTATTTTTTTAAAAGTCTTTCATTCTTAATTGTGGTCCTCATTTTTGCCCCAATCAAGAATTAGAATTTGAACACCAGTAGAGTTGACCACATCGAGTGGCCTGATTTTTATGCAATTTTTTAAAATATTCTTATTTAAACTGATATATATAAAAACAGAATTTCAACCTATCCATCTCCAGGGAGAAATACAGTAACTATAAGTTCAGCTATTTGGAACCATTTGTTAAGTGTGCTTGATAAGCTTGGAATTCAAACAAGGGAGTTAGTTATTTTGTTCACATTTTTAAATAAGCTGCCGCCCACAAAACATGTGGATGCTGATGCAGGTTGACTCCAAGGCTAGGAGTGTTTGCCTTTAAGACTGTATGTACATGGATGGCTCCTCCTCAATAATTTAAAAGTGCCCATTTGGATTCATTCCAAGAGCCACTACCTTCATTTAGACTTTATTGGTTTTTATTTGGCTTATAGCTCTGGTCGTATTGCTGTATACAAAATCACCCACAATAGTGGCTTAAAACAATAACAACATCTATTTTGCTCTTAAATCCAAGATTATAAGGCTCAAATAGACAATTCTTTCTTGGGATTGCACTCAGTTTTAATCAGATGGCTGTAGGCTTCTTGTTGAGAATGACTGCTTTATCATTCACTAGCACTTCTGGTGATTGGGCTAAGGAGATTCAAATAGATGTGGCTCCTTAGCCATCTCTTTCTTTCTCCCTGTGGTCTCACCATGGTTCTCCTTTTATGGTGGCCTCAGGCTAGCCAGACATCTTCCATGTACACTGTTTTATAGAGAATGGTATACAGGTGACACAACAGCTCTACACTCCCACCCAGAGGAGAAGCATAACTTTTTTTTTCTAGAGAGCAGTGACTCTTTTCAGCTCCTGGAATGACCAGCCTGGAGGAAGGGCAAGCATGAGCCAGACCGGAATGCTTGTCATCACAAGCATTACCTTGTGTGGCCCCCAGGGACAAAATGAAAAGTTTCCTAAAGTACAAGGAAGCCACATGAGACATTTACACTGATTTTTACATCCAGCTTCTTAAGGGGTTTACCCCTAGGTCTTCTTTCAGTTCACAGCTCAAATGGAATTACAAGACACAAGTTAAAACAGAGCAAGGAAAACAGCCAGTCCACCAGCATCAAAGTCAGACACATTTGTGAATGTGTTTTTTTCTGGCAAGCATCCTAGCTTGGATTATAATGCTAATAAAACAAAAACAAACAAAAAACAGGCTAAGTGTAGCCTACTGCAAAATTTCTCTGGAGAGACTGTCTCTGTCCAGTCACTGCATGGAAAAACCACCAACCTTCTTTAGTGTCAGGCCACCTCAAATGAGACAGATTTTAACATACAATTACAGGTAGAGCACCAAGGCATTTGCCCGAGGCAATGTGAGCTACTTACTCTAAAAGAAGCTGTGCCCTGGCTGGTGTAGCTCAGTGGATTGAGTGTGGGCCTGGGAAACAAAGAGTCGCCAGTTCGATTCCCAGTCAGGGCACAACCCTGGGTTGCGGGCCAGGTCACCAGGAGGCAACTACACATTGATGTTTCTCTCCCTCTCTTTCTCCTTCCTTTCCCCCCTCTAAAATAAATACATAAAATCTTTAAAAAAAAATAAAAGAAGTTGTATGTTATCCAATGAAAACAGAAATAGATGGCACAAGTGACCCAGGTTTTCCTCTTTGTTAGCTGACTTTAACGAATTTCTGGACCACTGTTGCAAACCATCAAGAGATCTTTTTCACTCCATGGTTAAATTTATATCTATGTATTCTATTAGTTTTGCTGCTATTGTAAAAAAGATTATTTTTCTTAATTTTACTTTCTGGTCGTTTGCTGTTAGTACACAGAAAAAAATCATAAACCAGATTGATTTGTGTAATGGTGAGTTTTATGTGTCAACTTAGTTCCTAGGTATACCAATCAAGCACTACTGTGAGTGTTGCTGTGAAGGCAGTTGGTAGGTAGGGTAAAAATCAACACTTAGATGACTCAGGTGGAAAAGACTGTCCTTGATAATGTTGGTGGGCCTCATTCAATCAGTTGAAGAGCCTGAAGAGCAAAACTGAGGTTGTCCTGAGAAAGAAGAAATTATTCTTTCAAGATGCAGCTTCAGCTCCTGCCCCAGAGTTTCTAGACTGTTTGTCTACAGATTTCAAACTTGCCAGCCCCCGCAATAGCTTAAAGCATTTCTTTGAAATAAGTCTTTATATCTATCTATATATCTTCCTGTTCTGTTTCTCTGGAGAACCTTGACTAATAGAATTTATAATAGAGTGATAATATAATTTATCATTCAAACTGATAGACTTTTGAGTGTGAAAGGGGCACTATTAATAATTATGCCAGGAAACGGGCATAAAGCAGAGCTTTGCCAAGATAGAGGGTTCCCCTAGGTAAAATAAATCTTATCCACCCAGAGCTATCAAAGTAATCCAGTTGAGAAAAGAGGTGTCTCTGTTTTTGTTTTATTCTTAAGGGAATCTAATTAGTTAACCACAAATATTATGAACAGAGGTAAAGAAACAAATCACTCCCTAATTTGGAGAGAAACCACCTATTGGCATTATAGAAAGCATTTTCCCACTCTTTTGACATTTTGTAAAGGTCAAAAGTTTGGAAACCTACCATTATTTTGCATTTGAAAAGTAATGAATCAAAGGGTAAATCAGAATTCTCCTAAATGATGGCAGGCATTTAGATCTGATGGATGGTCTTCATGCACTTGTGCAATTACCCAAGTTAAAAGCTCCTCATTGTAGCCATATTCAAGTCTGTTATCTTTGACAAAAGTAGTTTTTATGTGACTACTAACTGGCTGAGAAGAAAGGAAAAACTAATGTTGTGAATCTGAATGCTGTTGAAAGTTTTATTTACTCTGTATTTGTGTGAGACTGTCAACTGTAAGTAACTTTGGCAATTGGGAAATACAGTCAGTCCTTGCCAATCAAAATGTGTATCTATACACATTTAAAAAAAAAACTAGCAAATAAAATTCTGGAGTCCTATTTTGCACTCAGAAGAGTTTGACCAAGAATGAACACACAGCTGGCTGGGACCTCTCAATATCTAACTATGTTTGTTATACTTATGAAAGCTATGGCTTGGTATATTATTGCTAAAATCTCTGACAGTAATACTAGAAATTACATGACAACTAAACAATTTTAACTTCATGTATAGCTTAAGGTGAATGTAATCTAGCATTCTGGAAAATACCAATTAATGCAGTTGACCTTTATATGAAGTCAAACAGTGATACTGTGGACCTTGGCTTCACACTTACTCTTCCTTTTCGGTGTTCTATACTGTGAGGCTTCAATGATTTATTGGAAAAGAATCATCCTTGCCTTCTCATGGGAATTTTTGGAAGTAAACTTAAACAAACACTAAATAGACAAAGAGAATGAGAGAGAGAGAGGGAGTTTATCCAGGAAATTAAGATTATATTTTATAAGTAAATTTCAATTCAAAAGATTTTAATTAAACATCACACAATAGAAAATGTCACCCAATATCTATTTATGATGGCTAGTCTGTATAAAGGAGTGATGGCATATTTAACTTATTGATTAGTCAATCTTAAGAGGACACAGACACAGCTAGTGACATTTTAAAATTCTCTTACGTATTATACATGTTCTAACATGTTCTTTCATAGGGTCTCACTTGGAACTCTGTGCTTAGGGAAACCAACTTCACTCATACTAATTGAGTTTAACACTGATAGTAGCTGAAGACATGATATAGAACTGTGGTATTTTGAGATTATTGATAAAATATTGCAGTTTTAAGAGAGGGCTCTTGTTGGTATATAAATTATCAGCTGAATAAAAATTGCATGTCCAGGAACCAAACAAAGAAATCAATGAAATTGAAAGACAACAGCAGGTAAAAGCGAATGTGAGGATAATTTTATTTAAATAAGATTTGATTAGAACTATAATAACCATATCCCATGAACAGATAAAGGTACTGTTTAACTCGAAGTTATATTTCTAATGTGGTGTTATCACTGATACGGTGTCTTTGGAACTTTGGGGAATCTCTTGCATTTAAATGTTTCCAAGGATATGTATGTCTGCTTTATTTATACGTGACTCTGCGTGGTCAGTTATACAGCCGTGAGCTAGAGACAGTTTGTTCTTTTCCTGTGACCATCCCGCTGTGCCATATCTAGTGAGTTATCACAATCTTTAAGACCCAGCATTCTCAACTCTAAAACGAATATTTAACTATACATTTTTTATGTTCCCATTTTAAAAACTGTACCCAGTGAATTCAAGTGTGAATGTTTGTGTGCATTTATGAACGCACAAATATTTTATATAACAAGGCACTTGTAAGTAATGAGTTTAGGTGGAATGACTTGAAGTGAATGATATGTTGTTAAATAAATAATGGTTAATTACAGTTTGATGAAGGGAAAAAACATGGTATGATAACAAAATAACAAATTTACAAGTACAAACACACAAAGTATTCAATGGTGCCTTATTAAGTATATATAGTACGAAGCATGTGGATTTAAAAGGGAAGAATTAATTACTGAACTTTTTTAATTTCCTGGTTTTTATTGTTTGAGTCACACTATATAATTGTATTTTCATATTAGGATTGGTCAACTTATTAAAAAAGCACTGTCTGAATTTATCTACATGAAAATATATTTGTATATGCATGTATATATACACTGAAAAATATTTTTTAAATTTAAAAACACTTGAGTGATAATAAAAAAAATTAAGGTTAAAACACAGAAAGAAAGAGAGTAAAACCAACCAATCGAAAAACACTGCAACAACCTAATGAAGTATATGTAAGTATAAATTTGGTAGTAGTATCAATTGTGATAAAATAAAATATTATAAAAATAAAAATTTTATGCAATAATTCTCAATACTAACAGCATATTTATTTTTATTTTCACATCTTAAAATGAATACTTCAGTGACTCATTGTTTTAAAAGAATCAATTAGTATATAGGGGAAAATGCCATAAAAAAGTTTCAAAAAAGTGATTTCTCTGCAAAAAACCAATAAGGTGGGAAGATTGCCAGAAAAGAAGATTATAAAGAAATAGAAATAAGCCCTGGCCAGTGTGGCTCAGTTGGTTGGGCATCGTCAGGCAAACCAATAGGCCACCAGTCCAATCCCTGGTCAGGGTACACGCCTGGGTTGCAGGCTCTGTGCTCAGTTGCTAGTCAGGGCTCTGCAGAAAGAAGCCAGTTGATGTTTCTCTGTCACATCAGTGTTTCTTTCCCTCTCTTTCTCCCTCCCTTCCCTTCTCTCTAGAATCAAATATCAAATATTTTTAGAAAGAAAAGAAAAAATACCAGTATATTACATTTAAAATCCACAAAAATATGGCTTTAGATTTGGAATAAAGATGTAATAAGAAAATACTACACATAAAACAGTATTTTGAAAATATGTATAAAATGGATAATTTTATGATATAGTTAATTAAAAATCATTAAGAAGGTCCTGGCTGGGTAGCTCAGTTGATTAGATCCTTGTACCGATATGCCAAGTTTGAGGGTTTGATTCGCACATACAAGACTCAAACAATAAATGCATAAAAAAGTGCAATGACAAATTGATCTCTCTCTCCCCCCTCCCACCAAATAAATAAATAAACAATAAAATAATTAATGAAAAGACAGAATATTTTATTACCATGAGAGTCAAATTTTTAAAAATGGTCAGAAGCATAGCACAAACCACTAGTCCATCTGGCTTACTAGATAATTCTTTCAAACTTTCAAGAAAAAGAAAAAGAAAACTCTTATGCTCTTTTTAAATCATTCTATGAGGCAGAAATATTTGCAAAACACATCAGTGCATTTTGTAAAACTAGCATAACACTGATATCAAAATCTTGTGATTATTAGCACTCATTTCTTCACCCTGTTTTCTTCTTGCAACTCACACACAAAACTACACATTGATGCCACATAGAAAACACCACAGAGAACATACGTTCCTAGCTATATAATTTTGGGGGAGAAGACTGATTTCTAAAATGATCAATGAAGACAGAATATGAAATTTAGGAAATAAAGCATCTGTATAGTTTCTTCAAAAACCACAAATGAAAATTCATCGAAATATTAGTTTCAGTATGTGTAAAAGAGTGCATATACTTACTAAAAATGGGCCAATCTCTCCCACCGCCAGGTAGTTCCAGCACAGTCCCTTCATGTCACCACGTCACCTTTGAGGGCAATTCTCCCTGACAGGAAAGCTGTCGAATTATAGCTGCTTGGGCCACACACAGACTATCACCTCGGAATCTCTGGAGGTGAGACCAAGGTATCTTTCACACTTGTTTAAAAGTATTTTCTTGACTGTTGGCTGAATTTTTCTTAAACACTTTTAGAGAAGTAAAAAGGTCATCACTTGATTACTAAATATTCACAGAAGCTGCAAACACTTGCTTTATATGAGTAAAATGTTTTTCCATTTTTGGCATCCAAGTAACTTGAATACTTTGCAGTTCTGCCTTGTAATTGATTGAGCTCATTTTCATCTAGAATGTATTTAGAATGACTTAAATATGTATTTGTTTATTGATGTCTTTCAAAGGATCCCTGAAGTGAGGGTGGAAGAGAGAAGGAGCAGGGTCAGTACACTACATGCATTCTAAATAAATTCTAAAATTCCACTCTACTCTCCTAGCTCTTCAAAGTCTGTATAGCAGCTGACTTCATCTACCTCCTTTCCCTGTTCTTAATATTCGTTCACTAAGTTATTAAAATCTCACCAGCCAAAAATTTTGCCCTGCCTTCTTTCTCCTGGTTCAGTTCTTTGTCATACAAATCACTGTCAGAGGTTCTTTCAGATCCTGCAATTACCTCTTAAGTATCAGAGGAGAACAGGGAACCTCAAAACCTCAGGGTCTGAGAGCAGGAGTAAAAACAAAAAGTCATTATTTCATTTCCATCACTATTATAAGTGGCACGCTTAGTAAAATGGATGATACTTTCCAAAAGAAGATAAAAAATTTGTTGTAATGCAATACATTATTTCAGATGGATTAAGGGTAATGGAATTGATGTGGTAAAAATATTACCTTATCATAAAGAATATCTGTTATATTTTAAAGAACTTGGAAATAATTTGCCAAAAACTAGGGAAATCATGCAAGATAAGTTTGCAGTATACTTTCAAATAGAGATTTTCTATGTATTCTATATAGATAACAAGAGATATATTAATTTCATTCTTCATAAGTACATTAAAGTCCTATCAACAGTCATATTGTTGGGGATAAAAAGACCAATGCCTTCTTTAAGGCAAAAACTGTCTTTTTTCTTCTTCTGTATTTATATTTACTGCCCATATCGCCTTGCACAGTGTGGACCACAAGGTAAACGCTCAATAAACATTTGAGGAAACGAATAGCACTAATATGGCATGTACTGAGAAAAGAGATAAAAGAGTATCAAACAAAGACAGCAAAGATTGTCAGGAGGAAGATAGAAATTGATTAGTAGTTGCCAGAAACCACTCGATATTGTTCCCATATCAACAAAAGAGGACAAACACAGACAAAGATCAATTTTCCTTTTTACCATGTATTTCTAAAGCGAACTGCACATCACTTTCCCCCTCCACGTGGTAAATGCCGAAGGGCACTTTTGCACTGTTCCTGCAGTGAAGCAAATTAGCATCATTACCTATACGGGCCCCATCTGCCTCCGCTGCCTAAGAGTGGCATTATCATACACAAAAGGAATGTGTGGAAAGACACATCAGGTGATACAATTGACTTCAATCTCCATTAAAACACATTTTACTATTTGGGCCACATCTAGCAATATATTGAATTTCCTCTTCCAATTTTCTCTTATTTACAAAGTGCTATTGCTATAACTACTTTTAAAAAAAACAGGGACTCAATATATTCAAGAAGCTTGCTGATATTATAAACATTACCTGACATGAGAAATAACATTTGAACAATGCATGAGTTGCTGGGAGCAACAATATTATGGAAGAAGAAAAGGAGAATAGGAAAGAGTAAAAAAGAATTGTGGAGCTTGCCTACACATATATAATTTTCTTTAAAAATTATATATATAATTTTTCAGGGCTAAACAATAAGTTTATACACTTCTACATCAGGTCTGGATGCCATACCACACAGGCTGAAGGGGCTCCAATTCATTTACCAACATTTAGTCCCCATATGTATATGGAGCAGGGGATAACACAACCTCCCAGAACAAGATACCATAGACATGACTGGTCGAGAGAAAAGGAGAATCTAGCATTAGCATTGTGACTCCGGTGTCAGACATGCTTTCTTTATTATACCTCAGTTAGACCACAGAGAGTTGCCACAGTAACAACTTCAAGCAGCTATTTACCCACACACTATGAAGTGAAAAAGTTGAGGTTTACATGAGGAAATAGATATTAATATATGTATTGCCCTACTTTACAAACTCTACTTTTAAGTGAGCAGTAGACCATTCATTCACTTACTCGACAAACATTTTAACTCCCGTGCACAAATCCATTCATAGCAAAAGGCTAAATAAAGCCTATGTGAAATAACAAAGCAAAGGCCTCCTGATGGAGAAAGAAAGGAGTAAAACTACATAAATCAGCAGAGGCTATGAGGAAGAGAGCATGCCCATGCTGCCCTTCCTGGAGCCAACAGAGGAAGAATTAAAGAGTTGTGAGGAGAGATTCCCAGACTGAAAAACAGCGGAGTAAGTAGTCACTTGCTACTGGAGTGTGGAGTGGACTGAGTAATTTAGCACTTGTCTCTGGAGATAGATTGATAGAAGCATGAAGAGCAGAGAGGCTGACATTTTGTAAGCAAGGTGATTTCTTTAATAGTCATTAGGTCATTCTGTCTGAGCAAAGCAATTCTGACCCTGACGATGCTCATTGAGACAGGCGTAACTAAAATACACTCGGTAAACTATTTAGACAATAGTAGAAATATATAAGGGATGGATTTTATTAATTCATCCAAAACATACTTATTAAACGGCCACGTGAGCCAGGGCTGTGCAGATATTAATCAGGGTGCGGAGAAGTGCCAAAGGCCGGCCAGTCCAGTGGTAAGGGCGGTGTGAGCACTGGAGCGAACACAGGGAAGACGCAGAAGAAGGAGCTCATGGTTCCATGCAGGCGCTGATTTCCCATACAAGTGCAGCCTCACAGAACATGTCCCAAGAGCCCAGTGACTATGATAACAGCTTGTATGAGGGGCAAGGGGGAAGGCAGAGAAGGGAAGGAGGGGAGAGTTGACAATATATAACTTCTTTGTGTCCTTTTCCAGTCTAATGACAGGTAGAGAAGCATTAAAAAAAGGCTCTGGGTGTGTTTACTGATTTAATTAATGTATGCGCTCATATTGTTGGCATATGTGTCTTTTTTTAAATTTTCTATCGTTCCTTC
This sequence comes from Trachops cirrhosus, assembly GCA_028533065.1. Lineage (NCBI taxonomy): Eukaryota > Metazoa > Chordata > Mammalia > Chiroptera > Phyllostomidae > Trachops > Trachops cirrhosus. Next base: position 23,045,902 of record CM052549.1, read on the forward strand.
ATAAATCCAAATGAGCACTTTGTCACTCCAGGCCTTCAGCAGGACACAGACAGCTTGAGCACTTTGCCTTCTTGTCCCAGTCAGGGCAGGAACCCAACCTAACATGCTTAAAATAATACACAGCTCAAAAAAATTACAATAAAATGAAAGGATATTTCAAAGAAAAAAGCCCTCAGTCCAAACTCTTTGTGTTTAAATTTAGCAGTGTACTTAAAAATGTAAATTTTAAAGCATTTTCATATTGCAAGTAAAGGGCAATACTCATAGATTCAGGAAGGTCCAAAATGATAGGGGCTGCAGTCATTTCTGTGTCCTTCCCTTTTATTACCATGACCCACCCTTTCCCCTATAACATTGTAACCTTTAGTTTTGCCTCTTCTTCTAATTCTCATTTGCAACTGGACATAACCCTAGCCAAGTGACACCTGGGATTATGAATGTATTATGTATTTTCATGTCCACACACACACACACACACCCCTGGGTTCTGCTCCACCATATTGCAAGGATTTTGCGATTGGTTTCCTCATTCAGTCCTATAAGACACGTATTTATGTCAGGAGTCCCTTGAGTTCTCACTGGAACACTTCTTGATCTGCTCACTTGTGTGACACCACTGACTCTCCATCAGTTCTATTCCTCGTGATTGTGGCAAGTTTCTGTCAGGAAGAACTCACGGGCCGATTTCAAGCAAACCACCTTTGCTATCCAGCTTTGCCATGAACCTACCAGGGAAGTACCAGAAACTCTACGTGTCCACTTTCCATATCTAAAAACTAAGGTAATAGTACCTACTTCTTAGATTTCTTACTAAGAATTAATTGGGAGAATGTATACCCCTGTAAAATGTAGCAATTAACATACAGATTCTATTAAGTACCAGTTATTTTTATCATCACCATGATCATCATCATCTTCATCATTGAAAAATTGAGAAAATGAAAACTTAACGAACAAAACTATCTCCCATTGAGGCCTTTTTCCTTTCATCTTTCTATTTTGGGACAGCTTTCATTGCTTTGGCCATAACACAACATTTGCTCTCTAAGTCTGGCTCTCAAATTGTGTGCCAAGATGCCCCAGATTGCTGCAGAGACCTTACACGGGCATTCTGAGATATTTGTGTTTTCAGGAGAAACAGAAACTATCAGCCCATGATCATATTTTGTTTTTTTCAATGTTATCATTCGTGTTCAAAGTGCCAATTTCATCAGTTGCTGTGAGGAAAATCAATGTGGAACAGGAAATAAGGATGGAGGTCTCCAACCCGAATCCACCTTCTGAGGATCAATGCCCTGCTCACATCCCGTTCTGGGTAATTCCAGTCCTGTAAATTAGCTTTGCAAACCACAGCTAAGTTGTTGACATACACATGTATTCAAATGCTTGCAACTAATGCTCAAACAGAACTCTTACATGTTCTGTTCTGTTTTGTTTTGTTTATTGACCTAGGGGATTTAAGGAAATAAATGACCGTGGGTGTCATGAACCAAGGGAATTTGGGATCCCTGCCGAGGAGGATTCTTAATTCTGCTTGCTTATTAGCACCATGTGGAGTAGTTACATAAAATTTAACCTCACCAGAGGATTCTTCTATATATGATGATAGCGGACTAACACAATAAATAATCTGTTTACTAGATGACAAACCTAGAGAAAAGAAAAGCTCCTTTAAGTCCTGGCCCTGGTCGAGTAACTCACTCAGTTGGTTAGAGCGACCCAATACGCCAAGGTTATGGGTTTGATCCCCAGTCAGCCCACATGACAGAAGCAGCCAATGAATGGATAAGTGAAACAACAAATTAATGTTTCTCTCTCTCTCTCTCAATTCTCTTTCTCTCTCCCTTTCTCTCCAAGATCAATTAAAAAAATAAGTCCTCATTCCAAAGTGAAGTCCATCAAGATTACAATTTCATGAGCTCTTAAAATGAACTGCCATTCATTGCTTACTCCCAATTCCCCACTTCTGTTTTGATTGCATTTGGTTTTTACTGAAGATCAATTTTATGTTAAAATAGACTTTCATGCAGGTGGCACCAGGAAATCATATGAAAGTCTGGAGAAGAAATTACATGAAAGCAATGACCACAAGCTCCCCAAGAACTTGAACATTGAAGTACTTCTGAAAATTAAACTGTAAAATCAGGTATAATAGGTCAGAAAAAATGTATGTCATATCTAGGTTCAAAAGATTGAGTTATGATTATAATCTGATATATTATAATATATAATATATATTTAATATATTTTTAAGTATGCCTCAGAAATAATGTGTTCCATAGTGGAGGCTTAGAAATAGTGTGTGAAAGGCAGGTGGCATTGCAGCGGTGTGACAGGGTCAGCCGGCACTGGGTGTGAGAGCGGGACGGGGTGCATTTCTTCCCAGATGGATGATTACTAGTATTGGTAAACTGAGCTTGGGCCCAAGGACAACGTGTACATCACAGACATTGGCAATCAATACAAATCAGGACGCTTTTTCCTTGAAGAGCCATTTGTTAAACATGTATTAGCAGACTGGATATTGGGGAAAGCTACCAAAACGTGATTGAGAAAAGAAATTTCCCAGGAGGCAAAATGAGATATATATCAACCAAAAACATTTATCCTTGTTGTGGAGACAAATGTAAATATATATATAAAACAACGAAGACCTTCGATATTCTTATAAATAATTTTTCTTGCTTTGTTTTCAAATTCTGATTATTCAGCTTCACATGCAAAGTTCTCTTTAAACAGGAGGAACACTGGATCATCTGGTATCTGTTCTTCCTCATGGCAATGCTCCTCAGTGTGAATGAATAAGCTGCTACTTTCATTCATAATACATAGAGAATTTAGGGATCGTTTTCATCTATTTAAGTCCCAGAAGTCCTAAGTACAGACAGTATTAGGTTTCTGCAGAGTGACGCAATGGTCAAAGCTGATGTATTCCTACCCAGCCAGTTGGTCTTCTCTGAAGAGACACTACCCTCAAAACATGACGTCTTTCGGAAGTAACCCATCTAGGATGTTTAGAGAGCAGTACTTCCTCTGACTAACTGTATTAGGCCAACTTCCCAACAAGCGGTCAGAAATTAGCAATGCCACAAGTGTTCCTTTCGTCATGTAATATCCAAGTCAGGTAAATTCACATTTCAATATCAGCTCTTCTTTTTTATGGCCATTTTTAGGTACTCACAGGCAAAGGGAACATGGATGTAAGTCTACACCCATTCTACATCCAGGCAGTGACAACACAATCAGCAGAAATAATAGTCCATGTGAGCCCACATCTTCACAATGCTAGGACCTTACTGATTATTTATAACTTTAGAAACTTGAATTTATAAGATTGGCACTAGAAATATCTTAGGTACAAACCATGTACCCAAAAGGAGCCAAACAACACCATTTGTCTACTTACTATTTTGTCCTAGGGGTCCACTGATTTGGTATAGAAATTTGGAGCAAAAACTCCCTGGATAATGTCAGATTTATCATGTTCATTAGCAGAGATTACTACTAAACATTCTTTTAGAAGTAAATCTATTATAAATTGGGGCTTTATAATAATGTATGATCACGTTACCAGAGATGACCTCTGGCGTGTATCTGTAGATTCATATGCATGGCTTCTCAGGCCTAATGGTTTATCGTCATTGAAACAAATGAAAAAAAAATAATCCTGCAAAATTATAATTAGTTACTACTTCTTAATCTAGATAGGTTTTTAATGATAATGTTTTATGAAGCTATATTCTTCTGATTCAACTGCACTAACTCAAGACGACCTACTTCAATAGCAAATGAACAAAAATGATTAGTGAGAATCAGAAAGATACATAGAGCGCCTAAACAAATGGAGCGTTTTCATGAAAACTATTAAACTGATGAATTAGATTAAAATGTCACTACCATTAAACTCTCTTTAATAAATGTCAAATAAACACTTTAGCAGCGTGCTGCAGCCTCCATGACTGTTGCTGTATCTGTCAGGGAAGACGTTACCAATTGTTTTTGCGCTTTGCGTGTTCTAATGAAAAGATTTACTTGCCTTGCCTGATTGTAATTTGCACCTCTGCTTCTGAAACTGAATTCAGAACGCTATAGGGCTTGAGCAGCAACACTTTGAGACCGGATCAAAATTGCTCCCTAATTTCTGGCCACAATCTGTATATTATTTTCCTTCATAGACCCTTCCAAGATACACATGTACACAAACACATCCTTAGGGTAATTTCTCAGTACTCTAGAAACGGGAAATGAGTGGTCAATATCTCAAATCTCAAGACATTCAATCTATGTAGCAATCTTTGAATTTAGACCTTTAAGCTACGGAGATGGTTTTCTTCACTGGGCCAGAGCTAAAATCTCAGTGAGGCTTCATAGAAATATAACAGTAGATATAGGAAGAGAGCAATCTGCTATAAAGGTTAATGAAATGTCTGTTTCATTAGGAGTAGCTGATGGGGTGTTGTACGAGGGAAGGAGAAACTTTCCTCCACCCTCAAGGTTCTTTCAGCTGGTCTAATAAACAAACAAATATCAGAGAGATTAGCAAAAGAAAATAACCAAATTTAATACATACATGAGTGTGGGAACCCTGCATACATAAGAGAGTCAGAGACCCCACATGCCTGAGAGGTTCAGACACAGAGAGGGCAAATGGGTATGTAAGGCATTCAGAGCTAGAGAGGTAGATAGCGTCCAGGGACTTCGGAGGGTAATTGTAGGGACAGCACACATTCAGTAATTAACACTTTGCCCTACCATGTAAATAGGTAAAAAGCCATTTCTGGTTTTAAAGCTCATCATGTGCTGGGCTCCTATGTAAATTCTAGGTAATTAAGGCGAGAGAAGTTTCTCTTGAGCTCACAGGGTCTTGGATGCCTTTAGCTTGAAATAATCTGCACACACAGAGGCTGGTTCTGAATCCCTACGGTTGTTCAAACTGCAGAATATAAAGATGGAGTAGATCTGTGTTACTGAGAGGACAGGGTACCAATGTGAGTCCAGGGTTATATCTGAGAGATGAGTGTTAAAATCCTCCACTGTAGCTGTGAGTTTTGTCTAATCACTTCCTAGGTCTGTTAGTTTTGCCTCCCATACTTGAAAGTTCTAAAGTTATTTACACATGTATGATTTTTATTTCTTCCTTATTAATTGACTTGTTTGTTTATCATGAGATGTTTCACCTTACCTCTGTAATTTTTTTTAGCCTGAGATTTGCTGTTTCTCATATTTCATAGCCACATTATATTTCTTACATACATACATGTTTTCATTAAAACACCTTATCTCAACTTTTACATTCTATCTGCCTGTGCATTTGTATCCAAAGTACTTTTCTTATAGATAGCATATCCAGGACCTCACTTCCACCAACGTGACAATTCCCCCTCATAATTGGAGTGCAAGTCTATCATTGTTCTTTTTTATTTCCATTATCTATTTTTATTTCTTTTGGTATTACCCTTTTGCCCCACTTTTTGTATCGCTCTTCAAATTATTCAAATATTTTTAATGTTGTATTTTATTTCTCTATTGGTTCTTTAAGTGTATTTTTCTATGTTCTTTAAGTACTTGTTTTAGAAATTACAAATGCATATTTCAATGTCACAGTTTGTATTTTGTATTATAATACTTCAGGGAAATTGTAAAGAACTTATTACAGTATAATATTATTAAACCTCTCTTTGTTTTTGTCGTTATTATTTATTTTACTTCTATAAGTGTTATAAGCACCATAAATGTAGTCCCATTTGTTTATTTTTTCCTTTGTTTCCCTTGCCTAGGAGATATATTGGCAAAGTTACCTTTGCCAAACGAGGAGTCTTGCAGAGAATAAAATAATAAAATAGATATAAAGTCACCAAGTATGATGCACGGTATATACTACACACAATGTATGTTATTATTATTATTTAAATTAACTCAATCTTTGAGCAAGTTATGCCCATTTAGCTATAATTCTAACTTTAGTAAAATGTGAAGAAACAGGTTTAGTTTGCCAGGGCTGCCATAACAAAATTCCACAGACTACGAATTTACTTTCTCACAGTTCTGGAAGCTGGAGCCTAAGATTAAGGTGTCAGCAGAGTTGTTTTTCCTAAGACCTCAGTCCTCAGCTTGCAGATGGCTGCCTTTTTGCCGTGTCCTCAAAGAGCCTTTGATCTGTATGCATGCCTCCTTGGTGTCTTTTTCTCTTCTTGTAAGGACACCAGTGATACTGCATTAGAACTCCACACTTCTGACTTCATTTAACATTAACTACCGCTTTATAGGTCTTATCTGCACATAGAGTCACTTTGGAGGTTAGGACTTAAACATGAATTTGGGGTAGGCACAATTCAGTTCATAATATAGATCACATTAACTTGAAACTTTCTTCCAGCTTCAATTTCCAAGGAATCTTAAAATAGAAAACCACAGAGTCAATCAACCTTACAGAGATATGATGGAGAGAAATAATTCTTTCTCCTGTATAAAATATTCCCCAAGTCAAAAGTCAGTTCACAGACTCACATGTAATTCCCTTGGTATTTCCAATCTTTGGTTTTAATTGTCATTATTATCAGGTATTTCTTTTTATCCTCACCCAAAAAATATTTTTTTATTGCTTTCAGAGAGAAAAGAAGGGAGAGAGAGAAACACTGCTGCAAGAGAGAAACATCGATTGGAATGGGGATCGTACCTGCCCAGACCCAGACCAGGGATCAGGTATCGAACCTGTAACCTCGGTATGTGCCCTGACTCAGAATTAAACCTGCAAGCTTTCAGTTACGGGACAACACTCCAACCAACTGAGCCACACTGTCCAGGGCATATTATAAGACCATTTTTAATGAATACTTTCATATACTTAATTCTATCATAAAGTAAAAATGGTCTTGTTATGTGGATGATGTGTGATCCTTAGGCAATAGAAAAAGAGGAAGAGAACAAAAATAAAGAAAGTGAAAGATCTGAAGAATGAGTGATAAATGAGCTGGTTGCAGCTCATTTGCAGACACTTCCTAGTGAAGAACAGTCTTCAAAGCATACAGACACATGGCAAATCACCCTCTTTTTCTTCCTTTCCCAATCTACTAGACAGGCTAATAAGGTTCTGCCTCTTATGAGCTCTGTAATTTCAGGCAATTTTAACTAAGCCCTTCTGAAACCCCAGTTTCTTTTGAAAATGGAAATAATTACATTTAAACTGCAGAAAATGTGTGCATGTTTAATGCAATAATCTAGTGTATAAAGTGCCTGGAATATTATGGGCATACAGTTAATGGCTTTACCCTGTTGAAATATTAGTAAAACTTATGTATAATTTTCATGAACTAATTTGGTTCTCATTGGAAACCAATTGTCTTATTGTTCTGAGATGTTTGCAATGTTAGTTTCCCTAGAAATAGTCATTAATTATCAAGATGACCTCATACCCCAAAAAACTGTCTGAGGCACTGATACTATCTCTCACCCATCACCTGCTGGAGAACATCTTTTCGTTCTGTGAGAAAGCATCACGCGGAATGAGATACACAAAATCTTGTTCACTGTTGTTATGCTTGATGTTCCTTTAATTTTAAGTGAATGTATTACTATTATTTCAGGAATTTTTAAATAAGTCTTTTATTTTCATACTCCAAGGGAGAAGATCAAGATATCTAAGTTTTTAATCTATTTCACACCATGACAGAGGTTGACCTCTTGCCCTACCAACTAAAAGAAACCAAGCAAACCATAAATTGATTATAGCATGCTAGCTATGCCTTGCAATCTCTCAATAAAAGGGGAAAATAAATAAATGTTTAGAACTAGAAATAAAAAGTGAGGCTTTGCCTGACTGGTGTGGCTCAGTTGGTTGGGCATCGTCCCTTAAAGTGAAAGGGAGTGGGTTCAATTCCCAGTCAGAGCATCTGATTGTGTTGTGTGTTCAGTCTCCTATTGGGATACATAGAGAGGCAACCAACTGATAGTTCTCTCTCATATTGATGTTTCTCTCCCTCCCTTCCCCCTCTCTCTAAAAATACATAAATAAAATCTTAAAAAATGAAAATGAGGCTTGAAGAAGAAACCAAAATTTATTTGTGAGAAGAGTATCTATGACTACTAGAAGTAATTTTCCTACTTGGAGTTGATGGCTCAATTCAACCTAATGTGTGAGGCATCGTGAAAGACGTTCTTCAATGGGACCCAAGTCACTGCTCAACATAGTCATGCTTAGCCCTGTGACATACCACGAACTATTTCACAATGAGTGGAGTGGGCATGCCTCATGCAGTTCGCATGAAATGATACGTTTGTTGTCATCCTGCTGTGATTATTCATTTTTTAAAAGGTGTTTAAATGAAAGGCTAACTAACTAGAAATCTGACTCATTATTGGGGAGGAATGACTGCCATGCTGTTGCTTTCTGTACAATTTTTTTAAATTTCACAGGAACTTGAGTTAAACCCTAAGCATTCTCATCTACATTAAAAATGAAAATAAAGCTGGCACTGATCTTTGTATGTATGTATAAAATTCAGCTAGTGAGGTAATACATATAGTGTAGTGCTTAACGGCTGGACTCAGTAGTTAGTGGGCATGGGTTCCAAGTCTGATTCCGCCACTTTTTGGCTGTAAGACTTTGGAAGACGCTTAACCAATCTCTGCCTCTGGGTAATTATGAAAAACATGGGAGTAATAAACATGCTGACCTCAAAGAGTTCTTATGAGTGTTAAGTCTTGTTTCATTAAGTACAGAGTATAGTTCTTGGCTCCTTATAAACTTTAATAAGTTCTTTTTTCTATTATAAACATTGATTAGTCAAGATAGGCATGTTCCTAAATAAATCAATTCACATTTTAGTAATAAAATATATTTTACTTCTTACAAATACAAACTCATTATTTTAAATACTTTACACCATTTTTGCATTTAACAATCTCTTTTCATATTTTTGCCTTGCTTGTTATTTTATCCTCCACTAGAGCTGTGATGTGGAATTTGCCAAAGTAAGACAATCTGCAACTGGGTATGAAATGGCTAAACAAAAGACAATTTTATTTGCTCGGTCTTTTTAATCACTGCAACCAGTCTGTGGCCAATTAATTTAACCACAATAAATAGTGAAATCAGCTAAAATAATGGAAATGATTATTTTAATCATCACAGCTTTCATTATAAATTATATGTACAAGGTGAGGCAAAGGTAGGTTTACAGTTGTTTGCACAGAAAATGATACATTAATAAATAATAACACAAGAATAAACTATGTTTTGCATGCTTACAACTGTAAACTTACTTTTGCCCCACCCTGTACTGTGAGTGAAACCTGTCTTCTTCATTCAGTCAATTGAGGGTATACACAGTTAATAAACAATAAATTGTTATAATCAGAATTTAAATAGAGTTCTAAGCTTTGTGTCTTGAGCTTGTAGTATTTTTTCTTTTGTTTTGTTTTGGCTCTTGTTTCTGAGAATAATAGAGGTTTCCACAGTGTCAAGGCTGGAGTTCTTAAATTAAACCACACACTGTTTCCTTTCTTTTTTCCTATCCACAGTGTTGTAAGTGGCTCCAAATTTGGAAATGAATTGAATGCAGTTTTATCACTGGGATTCTACTTTGAAGAATGGACTTGTAGTACTTAAATCTCATGAGTGTTCTATGGAGGCCAAAACTTTCAATTTCATAAACTAATTTCTTTTTTCAGTTTTTAAAGCTCTTTTGTTTGAAATAGAAACTTCATCAAGAAAAATAAAATTCTCCAGTTGCCCGGGAGTATGTTGGTAGTTTCTCATCTTACACACTGTGATTTCTCAAATAGAGGGAAACAATAATAACTTGTACAAAGCACTTTTTTACATGATGTGGAATAGGCAATCATACCAACCTTACTGAAAGTCAGTGAGCTTCTCCATGGAGGACAATACCTCTTAAGAAACACTTCCATTTTTCTACCCCAATCCTCTTCTTGTGTTCATCTATGTATATTTACACTGTGTGATTTGTGTATATGTGTCATGTGTGGGTATCAGTCAATATCCTCAGAGAAACAGAATCAACAGAAGAGACAAAGAGAGGAGAGAGATATATAAAGTAATTGTCTCACCTGATTCTAAGAGCTGATAAACCTGAAATCTGTAAGGCAGGCTGGCAGAGTGAACTGCCATTCTTTTGGCTGCTGATCCTGAATTTGGAAGGACGCAATTTCTGAACTTTGGAGGGAGCTCTGAGACAGAAAAGTAGAGAGAAGCTATACAACATAGATGCTGTGGGTCTCAGTCATGTGCACGAAGCCCTCTCATGCAGCTGCACAGAAATAACGGGTGTGCAAAGCTAATGCATTTTTAAACTCGTAAGTTGGAATTCCTTGGGATCTCCTATGGATAACCTGGATCAAAAATACTAGGAGACAGCAACATTTACCTAATATGGGTCAGCATATGATCTAGTCAGTTCACTCCCAGGCATTTAACCATGAGAAATGGAGTATATATTCATACAAAACTTGTCTATAAATGTTAACAAAAGCATTATTTATAATAACCAACATACAAAAAACTCAAATGCTCATAAATAGTTAAATGGGTAAAAAACTTGTAGAATAGCTGTAATATGAACTAGAACAGCAATAAAAACAAATGAACTATTGCTATACCTAATGGCATGGGTTAATCACAAGATAGTTAGGCCCATTTTAAAAAGCTAGTCAGAAAGGGCATATACAATGGGAATCTATATATTAAAAACATACTGGAAAATTAAAAATAATGTACAGTGGAATAAACTAGATTAGAGTCCCCTGAAGATGGGATGAGAGGGAAGCTGGAAGGGGTAGGAGGGGGATTTCAGAGTGACTCCACTGTTGGAAAGTCGAGAGATGACATATAGGGTCCTTGTCTTAATTGTGGTGACAGTTTCATAAACGTGTGCACAAGTCAAACCAGCTATGTATTTCGAATATGTATAATAGGTAAATCTTTAATGTATTTTAAAGATGTAAAATATGATATTTAAATATTGTGCCTCAGTAGAGATGTGAAAAAACATCAGGAAACTTGCCCTTTCGCCGCCTTTCTCAGACCAGTCGTCTAAGATGGGCGTCAGAGTGGCCTGGGTCGCTCCCTGCAGCCCCTACTTGTCACCCTGGGGTCACGATCGTATGTTTGACTTTTGGAAGATTATGCTTTTGTACATCAAACCAGGAAATTTTGAGAAGGTAATTTATATCTAACCAGCTCTCACCACCTTTTAAATCATGTTGGGAGAGAAAATAAAATGAAAGTGAGCATGATCAATTTTTTAAGAAACCATCTGTTTACAGTTTACAGATGGTTTCCATTAAAAAATATATTTTGGAGACTTTCCATAAAAAATGAGAAAAACATGGGAAAATATTTGGTTTCTTTAAGAATCTTATCTGTTTTCCACCAACAATTCATCTATGCTAAATATTACAGCTATTTTATTTTGAACTGAGTAATCTAGACAATCTATTAACACAAGCTCGCTAGTGGATGTGTTTTCCCATTAACTTTTTCTTGCTGAAAACAGGTATGTGATAATTACAGGGTTCTTGAGGCACAGACTTCAGATTTCCAGGTGGTATTCTCCCAAAATCACTGCTGTAATCATTTGGTTTCTCTTGCTTTCTCATTATCAGGTCCCAATCATTTGACAAATAATTTTATTAATGAAAACCATCTACCAGCCACAGTGCATTAACATTGTAAGAGCAGGTACCCAATGGATCAACTCTCTGTTGCAATATGGGTAAGTGAAATGTAAAGTGACCTGCTTAGAACTATTCATTGTTGTTTACTGTAGGAGCAATACACATAACATAAAATGTATGCTTTTACCCATTTTTAAGCATACAGATTAGGACTTTTTCAAAAATGTACTTTATTAGAACACAGTCATGCTTATTTTACCTACTGCCTGTGGCTGTGTAGTCAAGTTGTTGCACATCCGCCATATGGCCTAGAAAAAACCAAAAAGACAAAAACAACTTTCCCTCCCGTAGTCTTAGGTAAATAGGTCACTGCTGTTACTTAAGAAAACCAGCAGATTGCTGCACTCACAGTCCAAGGTTCAGACTCCCGAGCCAGGCCGCCAGGAAGTGATCGTGACCGTTGACACGTTCTGTCACGCTGAGGTTCCCAGTCTCCTCAAACTGATTAAATAATTCCCATGACCCCTTCTAACCCGAACATGTCTTTACTGAAACATTTAATTCTCTGGAGGATGTTGTGAATACTTCTGAGTCCACTGAGAGCATCTACATTCTTTGTTCCTCAAGTCTTTTAGAGATTGAATATGTATTCATAAACGAAGATTTCATAATGCAAACTACTGACATTTAAATATTCACTGAAGTTTACAATACCGATGCACGAAATACACAATGTTAACATTTTCATACTCTGTAATTAGCTACATTTAAAATAAGCTGATCATAAGTGTATCCCTACGCCTTGGGCAGCTCAGCTCTCTACTCAAATGCTGTCCTGGCTGAAAACAAAGAGTTGGCATGTCTGAGGCTCAGACGCACTTCACATTATCACCCTTGCTCTGGGTCCGTTGGAACCACATGGGTCTGAACTCAGTAAGCTAATAAATATGAAACATGGCGAACACAACAGAAGAGCCTCTCAATCACGGGTGAACACGGGTGAAGGAAGAGGCAGAGTCAGAAGGGAACGCTATTACTGTTTGGAGCAGATACATGGCTAAAAATGTTAAAGAAGTAGAAAAGTGGAGATTACTGGTTATGATTTTATTTCCATGTTTTCTACAAAGAAGAATGGTATTGAAACTGAAAATGGAATGTTTACATGAAAGATGTCCCCCCAATCATTGTGATGACAGAAAGAAAGCACCCAGCATTTCAACTGAATACCAGACTTCATTACTGACATTCCACGCCACAAAATGACTTCCCAGTGGAACCATAGAAACACTGGCGGTGATGGTGATTTCTCACATACCATGAGAAATGGGAAGGGGAAAGAAGATGGGAGAAGTTTAAATGTTCTCGTGTACAAAGGAGAAAATAAGAAAATTTTGGAAATCTTAGATCATAGAACTAGGTGTTTCTGCCTGACAAAAAATGTTAAATTAACTAAACAAACCAACAAACAAAATTCTGTATTTGTATTCTGTGTTCCTCTATGCACTTCAGAAAAGATGAAGGAAACCATAATCTCTGTTTGTCAAGAATATGTCAGGGCCAAAAAAACCCCTCATATTCTACTCCAGTAGAGTTATCAAAACAGGAGAGCAAAGGCCATTAGGCTGCCTGTATTCAGAAAGATACAGAGAAATATATTAGAGGCAATAAAAAGACTTCCATAGACATATGCAAAGGTCTACCACATGCACAGCTGCACTTTTTATATCCAGCAGAAACATGAGAACTAGAAATAGTGTCAAGGTTTTGAATAGTTCAGTAGCCTGCTGTGAACCAGAAACTTTTCTAAACACTACCCTTCAGCTATGTTAGTGAATATTTTTGCATTTCTTCAAGCATCACAAAAAAAATGTTATGCTATTAGTAACCCATTCTATTAAAACGTCTTTAAAAATAAAAGGTTATTGATGTGCATTGATTCTATTGACTTGAAACATAAAAGTCGGCCGTAACAAATGTAAGACTTTTAAAAGTGTGAAAGGGTTACAAAACACTTACTGAAGCCAAATTAAAGCTTTATAGGGTAAAGAAATTCTCCAAATGTCCTCAGAGAACAAACCAATTTGAACTCTGTCTCTATGTTTAATTCCATTTAATCGTTTATATTCAATTTGTTAGTTGGTTATCACATCTAAACTAAAGGCAAAATAATCTAAATGAATTCTATATTCATTCACTTTCTTTTCCACACCTTTACATGTTGAAGAGATCACATCATTAATATAAATAATACAGTATGTGCTGGGGTGGGGAGGAGAAGGTGAAATGTTAAAATTAGTCATCAGACTTAAGTTTCACCATTAATGGTAACAAAAGCTGTATATATTAATAAGCAGGAAAAAATGCTTAGAAAATAATGGGAAAGAGACATGACAAAAATGATATATTGTTAAATTTAAACTGTGCTCAGTCACTAGATGGAAGTTTGTTCGCTGCTGAAACATAAAACTAAGCATAAAAGTCTAGGACTTTTGCTCATAGTTTTGTTTTTTTTTAAAGACTACTAAACACTGGAGTAAAATTAACCCAACTAAAGTTAGAAAGTAATTAACACTGTGTTTTCTTTTTTAATTGAAAAAGAAAATGCAGTTCTGGTTCAGCAACTGTAGCTTAGAATTTCTTTTACTTCCTCACCCTGCCCCTTTCCTCTCAACGAGATTCTTCATTTGGCTGGTGGAGACAGCTAGTAACATAAGCTTGAGTCAACAAGCGAAAAAGAGGCGTTAACAAAAAGAAATCACTGCATCCTTATTTCCTGTAGCAGAATTCTTTTTCTCTTTATTCAAAATCAGAACAAAGATTTTCAGTCTTTCCAGAGATAGAGTCATTATAACATGTCTTTGTATATTTTTTAGGATTACCTAGATATTTTCTTGCCAGTTCATTAGCTTCAAAGTAAGTTTTCTTTTTCTTTTATGATTATTCATGTCACCACAGGAAAAATACTTTCTCTTGATAGCTTTAAAAAGTAGACATTTTAAACATCCTTTAATTTTACTTAGTGTTCTTAAGAAAGAGTTTTTCTTTGTATCAATCAACCTCCTATCCTTTCTCTGCCAAAGGGGGGGCACTGTGAGGAAGAGCTGCATGAAGGTCAACACTGAAGAGTCATAAACCATTGTGAATAATGTCAGAACTGTAATTTAATTAGCGCCCCATCTGTCACTTTCTGTTTGACGAGCACTAAATGTCCAATTATCACTTAATATCTGCTCTAATCAGTTCTGGCAAATTTTGCGGGCACACAAGATATGACATGAGTAGATGAAAGTAGAGCTGCTCTCGCCACATTATGAGAAAGAAACCTTGAACAGCACTGACTCAAAACCGGGAAGGTAAGAATTTATTCCAATTATTAGTGAGGCATACATCGATGTTGTGGGGTGTTTAAACAAATTCGCTTTGCTCTCACAAGAGATTAATGAAGAAGTCCTACCTATGATTCTTCAGGAATTATTTTATGAATTCTAAATACAAATATTAAATACTCTCTATGTACTCAATCACCCTTGATGCAATTTCTTTAAAAGCCCTCTATTTCTGCGTTAGTTAACTACCTCTTGAAAACTAGTTTTTCCACAAACCAATGCATTCTTAGGGTGCACTGAATCTGCAGGGAGTTTTGTAAGCAAAGTATATGCTGAGTCCATTTGGGACACGGCCTCCCATAAAACAGGAACACAATTCAGTAAGGTAATCTTCCCTTGAAAATAATACTGCAAGTCTTGGCTGATTTTTATGACAGGGAAGGGAATAGAGATCTTAGAAATTTGTTTCTCATTGATAAAAATTATACCGGACTTCCATTTGTGGCTACTACAGTTCATTTTAATTTATTTTTTTAAAACCCTGAAATTATAACCCCAAAGCTTTTAATTGTTGCCAAATTATGAAAGGCAGGTAATAATCCATGTACAATCCTTCTAGCAGCATTATTAATATTTTCTTTGTAATTCTTCCTATTTTTTTGCTTTTAAAAAAGATGAGAAAAAAAGATTTTATTATTGATTGAAAAAGTGAAAACTAACAACAACAAAAATATACCAAGTTTATCTAGCTTCCTTAACATTGAAACAAAGGTATTTTCATTACTTCTTCCTATAATATTTTATATTAATTATATTTCTTTAGTAAGAGGTACATGTCCTCAAAATAAATAAAAATTGCACCCTATTATTCAACAACAAGAAAAAGTGTTAAACATTTATTTTGTGTCTGATGTGCTATGTAACCAGAGAAAAATTAGGTTAATTTCATTTGGATTCAAAACAGTAAAATTTTGAAATGAATTTTTGGGATTATGGTCTAATTGAATGGCTTCTATTAAAAAAAACATAAGCTTACATTATGTGTGTATGCTTATGATTTAAATATCTGATAAGCATTTGACACATTCTAACATATGTTCTATTTACCCACTACAGTCTTTTCAGCCTAAACTCCCTTCAGCCATGCCTTCTTTCCTCTTTTCCATCTCCCCTCCCCTCTTCTTTCCCTCCCTTCCCTTTCCCTTCCCTTTCCCTAATATTAAATAAGCTTTAATGGAAAAAGAACGAGCAATTTATGTCTGTCTGCTCAAAACATAAACAACAATAAAAAACAAATTCTCAAACAAACCTCATGACCCCAATGAGATGTTTACAGTTAGTTACATGATAGATTAAATTTCCTTTCTACTGATTCAAAATTTAATTATTACAGTTTTCAAGTTTTCATTAGTGACTAGTAAAGCCTCTCCTTGACTGCCTTTTTCCTTTAATAAGGAAGTACTTTCCATAGAAAATTTTGGGCCTAATTTCAATTTTCTTCCTCAATGACGTAGTTGTATCTCCACAACAAGTGACACTTCTAATGAAAATGGTCTCATGAAACTGAACTCTATATGCCTTTTAGTAGTTGCTAATGTTAAGTAGGACAAGGGTCTCAAGGTCTGGACCATTCTTACTAAATGCTCTTTGTGCTAAATGTTAAAATGTAACACAGTGTTTTGCAGATGGAGCTACAAACAAGATGAGCTTTGCAGGAACCTAACCAGGTAACTGAAGAAGAAATCAACATGTAATTAACCATATAGTATAGATAAGCAATAGCTAAGCCTCCTTTTTGGGAAATAGAGCTTTGGAAATATATAACCGTCTCCTTTACCTTCTGCAAGTAAATAAAACTACTTTGCTGCAAGTAAATAAAACTACCTTGCTACAACCACATCCTGTTCTTGAATAGAACACCCCAAGCCACTAACCCCTTGAGTTGGGTAACACAAAACAAAGAAGAGGTTTTGGTAGGTCTTCTCCAGTGATGATGAATAGAGATTTAAAATAAAGCTCCTTGCCTTACAGTACACTTCTAGTGGGGGAAAGTTTCATTACTAAAAGATGTATATTCCTGTAACATACACACTGAGATTGAACTGACCATGGCTTGATTTCAGCAACAATTTGTCAAGTTGTGTTTCTATACAACTCCGAATTATTTGGCCCACCCGAAAACACAATTTGGCTCAAAGTGTTTATGGAACAGACTCTTGCTTTCTGGGACTTTGGCAGAGGAGGGAGAAAGGGATTGTACTCCTTCTGCGCATGAAGGTGGGTTCTCATTACGGAGATCTCTGTGCCTATTCATTGACCTATAACTTGTAAAATCCTGCTGGGTTTATGAGCCAGAACGGTAATTGTCAGGTTTTAAAAGCACTAGCAGGGACATCCTGAGTCACAACTAAAGGAAGTTCTGCAGGGAAAAAAAAAGTAAAACCAAGCAGTAAATCGAAACTCCAAAGTAATCTTTCCCCATAGGAACAGATCAACATATGAGCCCTTTTCTGTGAGATGGAATATTATTGATCCAAAATGCCACCTTTACAGTGCATGCCTGAAAGAACAGCCTCAATTTCAAAGAATAGTGCAAAACTCTATTAAAAAAATGTTTCTAGACTCTAAACCCTATATTAATGAAATATGTTTTATTTTAAGCGTTTGGAGCCAAGAGGCTGATTAAACTAACTCATCAGTGTTTAAATGTTTATATCCCTTAACTAAGTAGTTTTACTAAATATTTTCCCCAAATACCCTGGGGACCTAGTAGAGGATGCTTTCCTCAACAGTACAAAAAGACATGGGTTTCATCTGGTTTGGAAGGCATTATCTGGACATCTCTGGAGTGATGCCAGAAAAAACATCACCTTTATAAGCAAAGAACAGAGGTCAGAGACTTCAAGACCTACAGACAGAAACCTCTGATTCTTCCACTAATTTACTCACTAGCTTTTACACTTGGCTTCTTGGCATTAATTTCCTGTCCACTCTTGATGTAGGAAATCCATTCAGGACTAGGTGTTTTACTTACAGGAAACTACACAACATATCTATGGTATATTGAAGAGCTATTAACTCCTGGGAAGGTAACATGTGGTTTCTGCTGTCTGATGTCAGTGATTCCAGAGACTGGTGAAAATCCTGGGTAGGGTCATGGAGAACAGAATCTTTAGAAGAGGTCAGAACGCTTTAGTCAGTGACCTTTCATTTCCCTTTGTCTGAAAAGTACCCATTCGCCTCACAGACAGAGGGCATTTCCTCAAATTCTCTCTACACTGTTGCATACTAATACTAACCAATTAAACAGTTTAAATCAGGCCATTAAAAAATGCAGTAGATGAAGTGTCATGAGAGGGCATTTCTCAATTTTCTAAAGTTCTGTGAACTTTAATTAAGACCTCTGAAAATCTATATCATTCTGGAAATGTCCTCGTTTTACTTAATGACTTGAACTTGGTGGAATTGTTTACTTGCAGAAGGAAGTCCCTAGGGACAACACTCCTCTTCTGATAATCTCCAGTCAAGTGCTAACCTTTCTGCCTCTCAAATACAATGAATATTTAACTGAATGAAAACAATATCATTATCTTTACAGGTTAAAAAATATTCTCTTAACTCCCATATTACAAAGTAAATACTAGTTTTAAATATCCAGATTATGATTTTTTCCTAACAGGACCCAATATAACCAAACAAATCAGCAGGACAGACCTGAAGGAGGTGCAGGTAATGTTTACCAAGTAAACATATTTCACTTGTTGTCTTTGAATGTAATTGTGATCCTCCCACTACGGGCTTGAACTAAGTCTTTAAAGCCCACTGGCCTGCTATTTAATGTATAGCTGCTTCTATAAAGTAAAGTCTCAGAAACCTGAAGGAGGTAATAGAACTTCAAAAGAAGCTCATTTTACTATCTTCAAAAGGTATCCTGGAGGACCAAATAATTGGGCCCCTTGTTTAAAATCTAGAGCCACCACTTTGGATTTGTAAACACTAATCTTCACAACCCCAGCCTCACTGATTGCCAACACTTATTTCAAGTTCTTCAGAAAGGCAATGGTAATTTGACCCTTTCACAGGCAGAATTAGAAAGACAGGGCAAACATTGGAAAATCTGCAGGACCAAGTACAGTAAATAATATTGCCTTGTTAAAATCAAGCTGTAGCTTCTAAACCAGATGGGTTAGCCGAAATTTCTATGAGGTGCATGAAAGAAAATAGCGCATTTGCATTAAAAAACTGGCAGTTAGACAAATTCTGAAAAGCAAAACTATAGGTGATAATTAATAGGGCAAAAGCCACTTTGTCAGGCCCTCTTTCCCTGAGCTGGCTGGACCCCATAAAGTGTGACTGATCCTAATTGTTTTATGAGCTTTTATCCTGAGGACTAAAAAATTACTGGAAGCATCTTGAAGGCACAGAGGCTCTGGAAACATGTGAAACATGACATACCAGGCCACAGAGACCAGACCCTGATCAGACCCCACACCCACAGATAACATGGAAACATCCCACCTGCTCTACAACCTCCCCATTACTCCATAAAAGCCCAAAGCTCTGACCCCTCAGGGCTGGAGCGTAGCTGGGCTCTTTCCATCTCCTGGGAAAGTAAAATAAAACTGTGCTCAGCACTTTCTTCTTTGTGAGTTCTTTCACATCCCTTGTCACCAACCACCCTAACAATAATTACGAAAATTTACCTTAAAGAACCCCATACCCCATTTCTTTTCACATAAATGTAGACTTTTGAACTTAATGTAATTTTATCAGACTGAACAATTGTTTACCCTGCAAGAAATAGGACACAATTAAAAATGCAAAAGGCTTTTAAAGTATTAATTTCAATTGTTAAACAAGCAAACAAAAACTTTCATAGTCAAAAACGTTTATAAAAGAAAGAGTTTATTAAGCCAGAAAAGAATAGGCCCCAGGGGGTGCAGTCTGCACCACCAGCAGCAGCCCCAGACGGAGGAGGCAGCACGGCTGCCCGCTGGATTTATTTTATACAGGGTGGGCCGAAAGTAAAACACAGAGTTTATTCTCGTATTTTTACTCGTTATTGTACTATTTTCCACATGAACACCTGTAAACCTACTTTTGTCACACCTAGTACATTATGTTTTAGAAAGATAAGGTATTTTGAAACAATTTACATTGGCTACAGAGAAGAAGGGGGCAGGGGGAATATAAAGCAGAAGCAGTTTTAGGAAAGTTGCGCAGTCCCTAAGAAAGAAATATTTACTACTTTTGATTGGTTGTAGAAAATGTCCTCAAAGTTCATGCGTAAGTACGATGCAGTGGCATTTGGTGGACCTGCCTACTTCTTTTCAGACAGCCAGCAGGAGGCTGATTCAAAGCTCCAGGGTACATGCGGGAATGCCAACAGTCCTTTGTGAGGCGGACCACAGCTATTATCTGGTTAATCACTCTTGTCTCTTTCTCTCACTCTCTGGACAGCTGTAATTTGATTTAGGACATCTCAGAATTTTTCTATCACAATGATTAATTAATTCCAATATTAAATGAATTTAACATTTGAGGGTAAAAATAAACCAAATGGGTAATGGATAGTGTGCTTTATTAAAGTGTATAAACTTAATGTAATTAAAGAAGCATAAAAGAGAGAAGTCTTTAATTCAGTATGTTCATCAATAATTACCTTATACTAAATAATGACATGAACATTTTATAGTAAAATGTAGAAAGAATAAATTGACAATTTTTGGAAACAAAGATAAAAATAACTCAAAAAGAGGCTTTTCCCTTCATATTTTTAGTAAGAAAACTACATTAGTTAATTTTGTATTGTTAATATGAAAAAGAATGTAGTAAGGGAATTGTAGAAAATTTCTACTCTTATATTTAAGTTTTAAAACGTAACAAGAAACAAGATCCACTAACTCTGACTCTTTTTCTAAGATGACTTTAAATGTACAATGCCTAAACATAATTTTAAGATATATTTTAATAAAGTGATTTTAAATATATCACTTCAATGAAAAGACAAAGGACAGATAAAAATCAACATTTAAAGCTTCACCTAAAATAGTCCTAATTGATTTATATATTTGAGTATTAAATCACAGTTGAATCAATGGCACGATATTGTGGATATGATTTTAACAACTAAATGGAATGACTAATGCCTCTTCAATTTATATGTATGTATATGGGAAAGTTTCTCATTCTCCCCCACAAAACAATCATAATATGATACAAACTGATGCCAAGTAATTTTAAGTGATTTATTGATTTATTAATGATTATCTACTCCAAGCCAGACTACTCCATTCTCAGGCTACTGAGAATTCAGCAAGAAATGAAAACAAGCCTTCTCCTTCATGAAGCTTATAGTCAAGTCCAAACCATTAATTGCTACTTGCCCTTTATAATAAGATGGTATTTTAAATCATTTTTACTTTTAAACAGAGCCCACCAGAAAAACATATATGACAGAGGCAGAAATATTTATTTTAATGCTAATATGATGGCTGTTTGAAAACTGATTTACTTTATGTAAATTCACAGAGTAGTTTCTGCCCTTCACAACAGAAAAAAATGATTTCTTTGGGGAGTGGACTAGAATTACTTGCATGAAATTCTTTGTTTCTTCATTTCATTTCATCGCCACAGGGACGATGAGTTTACCTTGAAAAGGCAGGAGCCACACAGACAACTCAAACATCCCATAAATCGGTGAAAGAAAATGTACCCAAAGCTCAAGGGTGAGTTATAAAGTATACGGTGAACTTCATGCTCGGGGTTCCCCATATGGCGGAATATCTCACTCTTCCACAAGCAGCGAGAGGTCTTTCAGTTGAATGAAGAAGACAACCACAATCAACCCCCCTGTTAATAGCAGCTGTCAGGCTCAATGTTTTAGGAAGAAATGAAAATAAAGACACAATACATACTTATTAAGGGAACTATTTTTGGTTCAGGAACCTGTAATTTTTGTGTAACAGTTAAAGTGTGCATCTGCTTTTTTAGTGATATTTCCAGGGAAGGAAAAATACGATTGCTAACTAACACCATTTTTGTGTATTTTAAAGCAAATGTGCATTTTACCTAACAATAACTCACTAGAATAAGTATAAAATAAAACTTAAAAGATATATACATATATGAATTTACATATTAAATAGAAATTGCCAGTTCTCCACTTTCCTACATTAACAAATGAGTTACCCATTTGTGTGAATCTTGGCCAACTATTGACTATTGGACTGCAGATCCATTAAGAAAAAAAAACCCAGAAAGCTGGCCTCTTGGGGGGAGAAAATATATATATATTAGAATATATAGAATATATATATATTCTTATGTCCCTGTTTTATCTCTTTCAGTCTTTGTTTCTCCTCCATTATTCTGCTGTGGAATCACCAAGCAGTATTCAAGCCTCCATTCCCTTCTGTGCATCCCCACCTCCCAACTCTTTAATCCTATATACCAGAAAATACCCAAATGGTCTTTCATGCTCTCTGACTGCTTAAAATGACCGATACGCTACTACCGTGTACATTTTGGAGGAAGTGTCCTACAACGCTTTAGAACAGGCTATGAGTTATAGTCATTGGCAGGAGTCTGCACAAAGTGTCTCATCTTCCCCCAAATTATTGCATTATTAGTAGAGGTGTGAGTAATGTTTTAATTTTCAAATGGTGGACAAAGCCTCAGAAATAAAATTGAACTGCCTGAGGCTAACTTGTAAATTCCCCATCAATATCTGTCCTGCATTCCTGGTTGTAGATAGGCAGACACTAACAAAGAGAGGAAGACTGAAAGGGAAAAAAAAGAATGAATTCTAATTCGTGCCTTGAATAATTGCAATAGGAAATTTTAGCTTCCCAGTTTCCAGTTTATCTTGAGTTTTGTTTTTATATTTAACTAATATAATAAAAGTGATTTTGCTCATGTGGAAGGCCCTGTCTGCTGAAAATGATTTCAGAAAAAGATAGCATAATTGCTCTGAAGTCTCTTCCTTCTCCCACCCACACCTTTTAATTAAACATATATATTCAGGTACATGACATTTTAAAAGTATAAAATTTGCATCTCAATAAAATACCTTAAATTGTTCCTACTAAAGAGGCAATGAAAAAATTTAAATCATCCAATATATTATAATAGGAAGCTTCCCATGGGAGGAGGTAATAATAAAGACAAAAACAATTAGAATTAATTGAATTACTGAGTAATGAAAGCAGACACAGGGCTATCTGAACAAAATACAAAAGAGTAGCAATATAAATATACCCTCCCAGGAGGAAGCTTTGCCATCTAGAAACACAAGATACATCCAAAAGCGTGCAAACTCATCATGTTTTTAAGAGGGAAAGGAGACATTGTTTTGATAGATTCAAATGAGCTGTGAAGGTCACCAAGATCATCTAAATATCTTTGAATATTATCTTAACCTCATTGATCCTGTGGCTCAGAGCAAGCACACAGCACCAAGTGATAATGTTCAGACAACCTCAAGACAGTCCTCCCTTCCTTAGCCTTCGGTACTCACTGCATTCAGACCCTACCACTGCGTGTGTTTCCACTGAGCACAATGTTGCTGTGGGTTGGAAATTTTGAAAAAAAAAACCATTTAATGTCATTAATTTGCACAAACAAGATATAAAACATACATTTATATGTAACTAACTAAACTTTCTTCTACATGTAGAAGGGAAAACATGTCCTTACGTTTTGTGAAGTATTAAATGTTTCATTATTTTTAACATAAACACTCTGCTCAAAAAGATGTGGCCCAAACTCCAAGTGTCAAGGAAGGTCGAAACTAGTACTACCCATCATCACAGGTTTTCAGGACACTTTCTTGTATATCTTCTTATGTACTATAACCCAATCAGAACTAGTAATCAAGAAAAGTTATTAAGATTTCATGATAAAAGTAAAAATTTTGAGACAAAAATTAAGCAAATAACTGCTAAATCATTAGCAGTAACAGAAATGTGCATTAATTGATTATTTGCCTAGATCATGATATGTTGATTACATAAAGACAAATAAATACAGTATGAAAAGTAAACAGCTAACAATATTTAGCACTTGCTATTTTAGACATGTTAGGTTTATACAATGTTTTTAATTTTAGTCTGAAAGGGAAAATTTACACTTTAGGAAATAAAAATTTATAACTACCTTATTTTTCAGGCTATAATATGCATTTTTCCACCCCACCCCCAAATTTGGGAGGAATAATGGTTGTTAATGCTGCTGTTGAGTTTTGGTTACATTTACAATGGTGAAATATTATGTTATTTTTATTATTAAATATTTTACCACATTTTTGCTTCATTTTTTCCCCCTATTTTCTGTCTCTAAAACCTAGGTGTATCATATGGTCCGGAAAATGTGGTAGATAGAATTAAAAATGATTTCTCTAATAGAAACCTGGGTAGAATATGGAGTCAAACAGCTATAAGTAAAACTACAGAAGGTTCTGTACATTCGCAATAAGGTAGAGTCAAAGGAAAAAGAGAAAGAGAAATGATAAAAGAAGCAAGAATTATTAATAGTAAATACCTATGTACTACTCACCTCATGTCAGGCAGTGTCACAGGCTTATTTGTGTTTGTGCAAGTGTATGCATGCATGTGTACATATTCAGAATAGAAAACCTATTATGCCATTATGCAATAAGGACACTGAAGTGTAGAGATTTCACTAACTACCCATCATTGGTGCAGAGCTGGGTTCAAATACAGGAAGCTGGCTCCTTAGTATGTCTTATGCACAGCAATACACTGCCCTTTGAGGAATGCTATTAAAGAGGATGTATACAAGAGAACTTTGCAAAACAAGGAAACAGAAAACTATAAAAAGATGAAACACAACTTTGGTATTAGTTACTGAGGCAAGAAAACATAGTTAATATATCGCCCCATAAAGCAATTCTCAAGTTACATCAGTGTCAAAGAAAGGGCAGGCATTTTTGTCCTTTCCCTTTGAAACCCAATTTGTGATGTCCGATGTTGTAAATATTCAGCAATAGCTGTGACCTATAAATATTTAATACAAATGGAGTCATAAGTATAACTCAGACTAAATGCTAATTAAAAAATATAATGAAGATTCGTGGTTACTTTCTCTCCAAAACTTCCAGATGTTACTTAATCAGTATATGTGACTATATTTAAGAGTAGCATCATTTAAATAATAATTGAAAAGCAATTTGCCATTTATAGCAAGCAGCATCAGTAAAGATTCTGTGACTCCATCACAGTCCTTTTACTAGATAGTATCTCTATAATTATCCACTTTACTACCAACTTTCTTGCCCCTGGTTTAATAATTCTAAGGTATCTTTAAAGCCTTAAGAAAACAAAAGTAATATATAAAGCACTCAGAATGTTAAAGAAGGTAAATTTATTTAAATATAAGCAATATAAGAGGCTCCAATCATTTTCTTCATATTCTACTTACGATAAATAATAATCCTGAGGCAGGAGAGAACATAGAGAGAACATAGAGAGAACATAGAGAGAAGTGGAGCGAGGATGTAGGAGTAGACATCCTCTCACCAGAGTCCCCCCCAGCCATGAATGATCATAGGGAAATAGTTGATGGCAGGAAACCACTACAGTAGTCTTTGAAATCACAACAAGGCCCGTCTCCACCAGAAGGTAGAGTCAGAATTTGGGGCCACAAAGCTTGGAGACACCACCACCTCGGAAACACAGAAAACCCCAACAACCAACTGCCCACATCGACACCTCACTTGCCAGTTGGTTTGCGTCCACTTGGATACATACTTGTTTGCCTTTTTCACAGTGAGCTTGCACCCTGGTCTCTTCTATCTCTCTACCTAAATAAAACTAGCTTTGTTCTCACTCTTGAAATTTTTCCTGGCAAGTCAAAAACTAGAAGTTGTCTGACACTCAAAAGTTCTGAAACTAAAACCAGACAAAAGAGTGGCAAGACAACAAAACATACCAACTGATATGCTTCATCAATATGAATGCCAAATACTAAAAATAATTTAGCAAATTGAATTTAACAATATATAGAAAAATACATTTCAAGGGAAGTTTATCACAGAAATGCAAATATGGGTTAAAGTTCAAAATTAATCAATGTAATTAACCATGTTATAAACAACCAAAATGTAATTAGCTCTGTATACATAGGAAAAAATACTTTATAAAATCCAACATCCATTCCTGATAAAAACTCTATCAAAAAAGGGAAATGTTCAACCTAATGAATGGCATGTTTGAAATTCTACAGCTAACAACATATTTAATGGTGAAATATTACATGCTTTATCCCTAAAATTAGGAACAAGGCAAAAATATCTGCTCTTACCACATCTATATAACATTGTACTGGAGATCTTAGACAATGCAAGTAGGCAAGAAAAAGAAACTGCTAAGTAAAATAAGCTAGGCAGTGAAAGAGAAATACCATATGATCTCATCAATAAGTGGAACATAATCAACAAAACAAGCAAGCAAGCAAAAGAGAACCAGAGACACTGAAATTAAGAACAAACTGACAGTAACCAGAGGGGAGGTGGGAGTGGATAATGTGGAGGAAAGGGGGAAGGGTTTTCAGGAACACATATAAAGGACACATGGACAGAGCCAAAGGGGGGAAGTGGGGTGACTGGGGTGGGGGGAGTTGTGGGGGAAAAATGGAGACAAATGTAGTTGAACAACAATTAAAAAATGTGAAAAAAATTAAGAGGAAGTCATATTAAGCTGTAGAAAAAAGAAACTGCATTCACCTTGTAAAGAAAGAAATAAAACTGTCTTTGTTTACAAATGACATAATCATCTATGTAGAAAAAGCTCCTAGAAGTATTATACAAGTTTAGAAATATTGCAGGATACATGATTAATATAGTAAAATAAACTGCATTTCTATACATCATTAACAAATAATGTATAATATGTGAAATTAAAACTCTGTATAAAAGAACAAAACAAATTGTAGAACTAAAGATTATAATATCTGAATTCAAAAATTTATTAGATAAGCTTAACAGGTGATTGGACACAATAAAAAAGTATAAGCAAACTTATACTAGTCAATAGAAATTAGACAAAGCACAGAAAAGAAAAAATGGCTATTTAAACTATGAGTAATAGCAATGAATTTTGGGAATCACAAAACAGAAAAATGGGTGAAACACTGGCACAAAGAACGCAGAGGAGCTAAACACAGGTACAATGTTGTAAAGCTCTCACATTTTACATTTAAACAGTATAATGTTTCAAAATAGACTGAGATGAATAAATCAAACATAGAGTAACCTTGAAACAACCAGTATGCCAAGTTGAAATGCCAAGATTCAGAATTAAACACCAGAGTGTACCAATCAGACATTTCAGGTTTTCACTAAGCTGCATTTTTATCTCCAGTTGTTCGTGGTGAATGCTCTCAAAATGCTGTCAGTTCCAGACACATCTAGAAGTAGGGTAGTCCCAATGCACATATTTAGTAGAGACACATTACCACAGAAATGATCAGTCATAATAGTATTTAGCAAGCTTCAATAGTTAACAATTCAATATTTGACAAATTTCAAAAATTGCCTATTTTGCAGAGTTATGTAATTGATAGACATTTAAAAGAATTAAATGCATAGTAAGTGCCTATAAAAATGTACAATTTATCAACATACAGGGAACATTCCCTAGTGCCATTACACTTGGACACACAAAATATTTTTCAAAGACATGTGTAACTACTACTAAAATTATTGGAATTGCATTTATGTTGCACAATTGAGAATAGGAAGAAACTCCTAAAATTTGAGTATGTGTCTGGGAGGGTAGTTGAATATGTCTTTGAAGGACATAAAATTTAGTGACACAACAAGAAATGGGAACCTGTTATTACAGATCGAGAACTAACAATTATAACAATGACAACAGTTACTATAATGATGATGGCTACTATTACACAGATGATGATAGTGACAGCTATCTATTTAGTGAAATTTTAGTAAGCTCCAATGGGTGGTACTTCAACATACTTTTGATTAAGTGCACCAGTGGCTACCTAATGTTACCTTGCTTGTTTCACTGGAATTCAGAGTTCTGTAAGCACACTGTCCGCATACAGACAGCTGATAAGTGAAATCCCCTTTAAAATGCAAGTCATTTTACTGAGTTTTGGATAGCTTTTCTCTTTGTAACCTTGGCTTCTGCTTCAAATCCATACGGTATGGTGGAAGAATTGGTGCTGGCATCAAAGAAGAAGGTTGATCCTATCATAGGGTGACAACTTAGAGAAGTGGCTCAGAAAATAAAAATAGTTCTAAGAAACTGGCAGGATATAGCAGGGTTATTCCCCCAGCTAAGAGAAAACACTTGATTTACGCAATGGAATACTACAAGGTCATAGGAAAGAAAGAACTTATATTTTTCAACAGCATGAATGGAATTGGAGATTATTATGCTGAGTGAAACAAGCCAGTCAGAGTAAGATGAATACCATATGATCTCACTCATGTGTGGAATCTAAAGAACAAAAGAAACTAACAAACAAAATAGAAACAGACTCATAGATACAGAAAACATACTGACAGCTATCTGGGGGGAAGGGGGCGCTGAATGAAAGACAAGGAAGGGATTAACCAAAGAACAAACATGCATAACCCATGGACACCAACAACAGTGTGGTGATGGCCAGAGAGGAGTGTGGCGGGCTCTGGGTGGAGGTGGACAAAGGGAGGGGGAATGGGAATATATGTAATTGTGTCAATAATAAAAATATAGAAAAATCTCAATCTGATTTGATTATTCTTTAGAATTTTTCTGCCCTCCATGGTATCAACTTGTAGGCTTATTCACTCAACAAAAATTGCACAAGTAAAAAAATTGCACAAGTGCCAGCTATATGCAATCATAACATTAGCTGCTGGAAGTATAGACATGAGCAAGGCTGGTGAAGTCCCCATCTTCACAAAATAATGATCTTGTTCTAGTATGTGTTATGTCACATAAGATTCATTTTAGTTTTAGAATTTATGAAACAATTTTGTACTATAGCTGGACTAATTATAATCCAATGGATTCAAAATCCAAAAAAATCTCTATCATAACAAGGGACTTCAATTATTTTCATCTTTTTCTCAATGGTAGCATATATTCTGCAGATTGAAGTCACTTCTGAATCATTGAGTATGCACTTATGTACCTCATCTTCACTTTTGTGCAAATATGTTATACTGAAAATAGTTTTTGCATAACTTTCAACTATACATCTTTAATTTTTCAAAATAGTTTATTGAAGGTAAAAGAGAATTTGTTTATTACCAATGTCTATGAATAAAACTATAATCTTGTAAAACAAAATTGTTTTGAAGTATAGACTGTATATTGTAGGCATTGAGTAAATATCACTTGTTTATGAAGCAATTCTACACACATAATAGATTTTTTAAATGAAAGTAATTTTGAAAGTGGTTCTGAATTTTATCCATGATAGCTACTGATCAGCTCATAGAAAGCATTATTAAGATATATTACATTTTGAAATTAAAATGCTAATATGAGGGAGGACCCAAAAAAGAAATTTATTTATTAAAAATTGTGTATTTATTCTTACATGTTTAAACATCAGTCACCTTCAAACTACTCTTCATTTGATGCAATATGCCTATCAATATGTTTTTTCTACTGCTCAAAACAGTTTTTGAACTCTTTGATTTTGATGCTTTTTAGAGCTTCTGATGTTTTTTTGCTTCCCCTCTTCCACATTGGCAAAGTGTTTCCCTTTGAGGATATTTTTGCATCAGCAAAACCAACAAACAAAAAAGTTGTTGGGGGCAAGATCCAGTGAATAGGGAGGGTAGGGCACTGGGGACATGCCATTTTGGGTCAAAAACTGCTGAATATTCAGTGCAGTATGAGCAGGTGCACTTGTAAATCACCCAAAATGGAATAGGCAAACATGTTGAAAGAATTAAAAAAAAAAAATCACTGAAGCCAAACACAGCCTCTCATAACAACGCCAGCTAGTACACTGATACAGATGGTTTCCTAGAACACTCACCTAGTGGGGGAAGCCTGTAGTACAAGGCGCCTTACCTCCAGAAGATAATTCCAGTTTTTTGGGGGGAGTCCCCGCTCCATATAAGTATAAATTTGTGAGTTTAATCTAAGGATCCGAAACAAAAAATATTATGGTATTATTTTGTTTATAACAGGTATGTTTATCTCTTATTGTAAGCCATATTTTGAAATTGTTCTCTTTTCACATGTTAGAGTCAGGTGAACTTTGGGTACCTATGATTACCTTAAACAGTATAAAATTGAGATTTGGGATTTGGCATTTGGTACCTCAGTTAGGTTATCAATGAATCATATAGCCAACCCAGATGCTTTGTTACCAAAAATTTATGTGAAGGGCTGCATTGTTCAAATTAATTCCAGTTTAGCCATCAAAGTGATCAAATTAATTGAGTAATTGCTAAATCACAACTTTGTTTTGAGCTACAAAAACACACATAGCGTGCCTCTGCTGCTTATTTCAAAGCACTGAGTGCATTTCTAATCTGACAGGCACGCTAGAGCCAGAAAGACCCACTCACTGCTGCCTTCGAGGGTGACCTGTGTGCTGAGAATAATGCAATTAATAAAAAATCCCTTGAGTTGAAAATGTAAAATATTTTTCTATTTCTCTGGGGTCCTTGAGATGCTTTTCCTCTGAAATCTTATCTGTACAAAATATTCAGAGCCAAACAAATATACAGTTTAGAAAGAAAATAAATCCATTTTAATTAAAACAAGTGCATGTCTTTTGTTTATTTTTCCCTTTCGAAAAATTCCAATACTGACAATAACTCTTAATATCCAGATTGTCTTATATGTGACATTTGCTTTCATAAACCATGCAGTTATCAAGAGCTAATCCTATAGAGAAACTAATCAAGGAAGGTGTTACACAAATGCAAAATATATGATTAAAGAGGGGAAGGCAAATCTCATGCAAAGAACTGAATAGTATAATGAAATTGCCACTGAATGGAAGATAGGAAGACTTCAAGCTCAGTTTAATTAGGCCACTGAGTGGAATCCCCTAAGACCAGCAAAAATTGAACAGCTAATAATCGGTTTGTTCTTTACTGACTACCAGTTAATCATGTCCCAAACAAACCCTGGTCCCCTCTCTAATTATGAATACATTTTCAGGCCTCTCCGTTAATCTCTGTGCTTTTTATGGGTGCACAAATCTTAATCAGCAAACTGTAAGAGTGGCTGTAACTGTTAGTTGAGTGCCTTGAAAGGCCTTCCTACTGTTTAGGAAGTAAATATTTGCATCTTTTTGTGCCACAGTGGTAAACATTAGCTGATCTTATGAGGGGGAATAGGAGCACAGGCGGCAAGTGCCCAGGAATATAGGGCAGATTCTGCTTGCTTTTTACAGAAATCGGAAACACCACGTGCACGACACACGTACAAACACACGCACACAAGCAGAAGGAAAAAATCACCAATGGTTCTACCATAAAAAGAGAATCACTGATAATATGTTCATTGATTTTTACCATATATATATTTGGGGAAGAAATATTATGTGTCTTATGTACGTGCTATTAGATTTATAAATAATATCACGTTCTAGTGTTACATTTTAACAGTATACATAGTCTCTAGATATACTTCCTAAATATTTCATGTTTAATAGCTTAAGAGGTATGTCCAGAGGAAATGTAATTTTCTTTAACATGGTATAATGTATTTTAATAGTCAATTATTAGTAATAATTTAATTTATTTTTTTTGCATTATGAATGACTGGTGCTTTAGGATTTCAAAATCGTTTTATATTTATGATTATTTCCTATAGGTATATCCAAAAAGAATAAACTTAACACTTGTTTAAATTTCCTTTCAAACAGAAGTTAACACAAAAGTTAAAAGAAACACAACTTTCTGGACTCACATTCTTTATTTGGTTCTAATCATTTCCTCCTATAAAATTCTATATATTTTCTCCACTTAAAAAAGTTATTTGTCTGGATTTTTTAAAAGAGCTCAGCTATAAGGATTCTGAATTCCATAGTTGCTACCACTTTTAAGTATTCTAACCCAATATTTTGCTTATCTTCATTCTGTAAATAATTTCTACGTGAATATACTTCCTTGCTAGTTCAGGATTTGGTGGTGTTAATGTGTCTACTTAACATTTGCAAAATAATTGTCAATATCTTCATGGTTAACAACAGCTATTGTTTATTTATTGAGTGTCCATTGATGTACCAGGAAATTTACAGCTATTTCCTATGATGTAGGTTGTAGTATCATCATTTTTTTCAGATGAGAAAACCAGGATTCAAAGAAGATAAATAACTTTCCCACTTAAACCAGCTACCAAACAGCAGAGTCGTTTTAAACATAGACGTGTGAGTTTAAAGTTTATGCTAACTTCATTGCATGACATATCCTCTTAGCCAGATAGTTAGCAGTAAAGGGGTGCAGGGAGATGGTAAGGCATGGAGAAATAAAAGTGGGGTGTGGTGGGGGCTGGGTGAGACGGTAACACACACATTGAGACAGCAGACTCTGCAGACCAAGTCAACCCAACTTTATGCATGTTTTGCTACTTACCAACTCTATGATACTAACTTATCTAACTTTCTGGGGCTCGGTTCTGTGTCTATAAAATGGGATTCTGATAAATACCTTAGATGATTATCAAGAGATAATGTTTATAACCCACTTTGTCTAATAACACATAGTGAAACCTGCATATCTACCATCATCATCGTCTTAACTGTCATTAATGTCGTCATTTTCTAGCCTTTCCCGTATTGTTGATTAAAATGTTTTCAGATGCAAATTAAGGGAACCTGTGCAAGAAAGCAAATAGGGATGGGTAGAATTTGCTATAAGAATAAATCCAAATCTTATGTGAACTAATGTCAAATGCCAGAGGACACAAACCCAGAATGCGATAGAATAGGGAGAACATGCAGTACGAAATTCCTGAACTAACATTTGATGATGGAGTTAAAGAAATGTGTGGACTTAAAAAAAATCCTAACTTCTTGACCGATGAAATTTGAGTAAGTTGATTACATTATATACTTTTATTCTTATTTCCTATATTTGGAAAATCACTTTCTTAATCTTTTAGGATTATTATTTCTATTTATTGATTCTTCCCAAAGGATGTTTCTGGTGCTTATCAGGTAGATGAGTAAGTGTTTCCACTGCCAATTCAGTTAAAGGATGTACAAGGCAGTAGAGTGGACATCACGGTGGTGTGTCACCGGGTCCCTCACTCAGGACCCAGAGGCTCTCATGCCCTCTGCTTCCCAAAGTGTTGGAATTGGTAACTCATACCTGAATCACTCCAGCAAGTGCCCTCAACCTAAGGAAGCTACCTTGCCCAAGGCTGTGTCCTCCATGGAGATGGGAAAGGGTGATACGCAAAACCCTAGCCCTTTTGCCTCATCCGGGACAACTCCAAAAGCTACCCCTGTGTCAGAGTTCCTGATGGGATTGGCTGAAGCTTGTCTGCCACCATATAGGTAATTATTTCTTCCCTCTGTTCAACTCTGCTCCCCTCACAGCTCACAGATGTTTTCCTGTCAAGGAGGAAAAAATCTTACTCTACTCTTCTAGATTCTTCTGACTGGCCTAAGAGTTAAATTGTCATGACACAGATTAAGAGGAGAAAATCAGATTTAATTACACACACATGGGGCTCTATAAGAATATGGGGTCCCACAGGAAGTCACGCAGTTGGGACTCACACACCATTACGAACTAAGGAGAAGGGGTGAGTTGAGACTCCAAAGGAGAGGAAAGCCATTTATGTAAAATCAAATGTTTAGCAAACAAATGTTAGCCATGCCTTACAGAGACAAAGGGACACAGAAGGGACTCTGATCTCTAAGCCCTGCTGAGTTCTCCCTAGCAAACCTAGCCCATTTTCTTTGTAGATATCTCTGGTCATAATGCTCTTCCTGGGCCAGGTCCTGTATTAAAATTCTTTTAGGCAGTCCCAGGGGAGGTAAACCTTCCTTTCTGAGTCTTTTACTTCTTAGACATAATCAGCCTAGAATAATCCCCATGCAAATGGACACACTGTGGAGCGCCACGGGTCTGCCCCTCTACACTCCCAAGATCATTTTGCAGCAAAACTCTTGCATGCAAATCTCAGAGCCTGTTACTGAAAATCAAACCTATGGCTGGTCATTTCCCAAATATATGTTTGTAACCTCATACCTTTACTTAAGATAAAATTACTTGTGTGTTTAAGTGTATTTAAGATGTGTTACCCCTGTAAGATTGTAGGGGCAAAACAAATTTAAAGTACTGGAGCCTTAATTCTCACTGTTCAAAAAGAAGGAAGACTTCACCCCCTCCCTTTTCTTATAGCATTTACTTTAGAAGCTGTTTAATTGTAATTTTTTTCCTGTCTCTTTGAAATGTATGCAAACTTTTCCAAAGGTGAATTAGCCTTCTGCCTGACTCAATACCCAGGATCATCTTTCCTAAAGACCTGGAGGCATCATTTTGGAATGCAGTCATTGAGGAAGAGAACAACCCTATTCCCCAGTTTCTGTGGAAGGGCGGGAAGCTAACTTCAGAGTGCCCCTGTTCCAGGATACAGAACTACCTTCAGTCACAATGATTTGAAGAGTTTATTTTTCCTTTGGATAAAGCCAATTATCTAATACTGATGTTAACCCTATTACCAACCAAATTGAGGATGAGCTCTATGGCATGAAGTCTTCCTTGAGGACTGGTTATTGCTTATCTCGAGAACGTGAGCTGTATTGGCTTCACTATACAAAAGGGTGAGGTTTTGGACAGATTGCCTGTGATGTGCAACACATTCTGGCTTATGATTACTCAGTAATAAAATTGTTTTCTGTTTCTTCTACCTCTGTGGAGAGGCTATCTAGGTTGAGGAAACTGTTTTTAATTATATTTCCCCAATAATACTGTATTGTTGGATCATAAGAAGCACCGCCCCCCTCCCAAATTTGGGAGGAATAATGGTTGTTAATGCTGCTGTTGAGTTCTGTTTACATTTACATTGGTGAAATGTTATTTATGTTATTAAATATTTTACCACATTTTTTGCTTCAAAAAATTTTTTTCTATTTTCGTCCTCTAAAACCTAGGTGCATCTTATGGTCCGAAAACACAGTATGTCTGAAGGAGAGAGCTGCATGAAGTCCTTCAGATATTATAGGCATGGACTAACCTGAGGCTACTGGCCTAGCCACCCCGACGCTGTTTTCCTTCCAAGCCAGCCTAAAATTTCCCAAACTGGTCAATGTGCAATTATTCCTTAGGCTGAACTGCACTCCAGAAAGTGCCCTCAGCCTAAGGAAGCTGCCATGCCACAGGGGCCTTGTCTCCCTGAGCACAGTATGCAAAGGAGCATCGTCTCCAGAAGGCCCCCCAGTTACAAAAGACCTGAGGAAAGTGGAAAGGCCTTCGGGTCATCTCATGATGACAGGTTTGTTTAAGCAAACTCCAAATACTGATGAAGAGTCTGTCCTCTCATGGCCATGGCAAATAGCACAAAGTAATTACAGTTCTTTCTTATTGAACTGAGAGGTGGCCTCAGAAACATTCTCAGTACAGAATCACAGGTGCCCACTACCAATAAATCAGCATTGGCTCGATGTGATTTATGGGATTTGTCAGCTGGCACCAGAGAGAGTCTATAAAGTCTACAGTTGTCTGCTAATTCTTGGCAGCAATAGAAATAATGAAAGTATGGAGAGTCTACTGGAATGAATTATAGAATATTAGAGTTGAAAGCTGTGTGCTGGAGCTTATACAAAGTGAAATCTGTGAGCATCTCTTCCTAACTTCACTTTCAATGATATCAACAATTTGCCGCATGGGAATAGACACATGTTACCAATCAAACCAGTTTTTTTTAACTGCTCTAGTTTTCTTGCTTGTTTATTTCCCAGGGAATCAGTTCCCAAACATCTACCAGCATGTCAGTGGCTGAAAGCTACTTGAGAGTGAAGAATGCTGTGACTAGATTTTCTGAATTTGGTAGAGTACAGCCAGGATGAAAGCAGGGTTTTTTTGTCCTATATCATTTTTCCATAGCAGTATTTTTAAAGTACATGTGACAACCTCCTAATAATAGTATTTTAATCATTAATAATAAAAATTGGAAAAATTATATAGATATGATACTTAGAATTATTTGGTTTTAATAATAAATTCTAACAAGTATTGGTTTTGTTTTGTTCAGTGAACTGGGTACTTTCACAAGAATTATCTCTGGAATCCTTCAATAAAGGTTATTTAAGAGGGTCTTTGAAATCCCATTAACAATGGAGAATAAACCAACTCCTCGGGTAAGGGAAGGGGTCTGCCTAAAGCCATGTGGCTAAACAAGTTGTCAGAGGCTGTGATTCTAATGATGCTTCCTCCCACATCAGTCTGATCTCACTGTCTACTGCCAAAGTTACAAAAACATAGAAGAGCACAGCATTACCAGAGGAATCACTTGAAAGAGAGAATGCAAGTACCTGAAAAACAGAAAGGCAGAAAGAGCAAACCCGTACAAAGAATACATCTAGCCACATTTGATTTGTGCTTTCGATATTAATGTTGTACCTTTGAATGAACATTTTTCATATATTTAACAAAATAAGATATTGCATATAAAGAAAAAAGGATATATAGGAAATAATACATAAAGTAAATCATTGATACCTAATAATATTGCACTTTTACTATGTGCTTGGATATTGTGGTAAGTTTTTAACTTATATTCAAAACTCAATCTTAAAACCCATGTTTTTGAGCTCCCATTTTGAATCAGCCATCATTCTAGTGATTGGCCAAAATGTGATAAAAAAATAAACTTAAGCCCCTGTTCTAAATACGCGTGCACACACACACGTATGTATATGTATATATGTATATATATGTATACACACAGTTATACTAACATAGAAACACTGAGGCAGCTGCGTAGAAAGGTTAACTAAGGGGCCCCAGTCCCCACTGTTAGGCATTTGCAGATCCAGACTTGACGGCACTGCTGCTTCACGGGTCACAGTGCTCTGCTCTCGACAGAAGGACGGGACGAGGAGCTCCCCAACATGGTTACACTGTATAACATTGTGAAACGGCTCAGCCCCCGAAAAATGCATACTTCAGTTAAGGCCACATTTAGGAAACTAATGATAAATGTGCATTTTTTAAAATTAGGAGTAGAGAGAGAGAAAAAAAATATTCTCAAGAAACTATGAAGAGGTGGTTACAATTACCAAATTTTTAGAGATTTACGTTCACTGCGCAACGGAAAGGAAGGCGTAGAGATTCGCCACATGAGCTTGCCGCAACACATGCACAGCCTGTCCCGCCATCAACGTCCTCCACCAGGGAGGCGCATTTTTTATAACTGATGAACTTACCCTGATACATGGTTTGCCTTGGGTTCACCCTTGATAGTTTATTTTGGGTTTTGGGCAAATGTGTAATGAACAATTTCCAAAATTTTACCATATTTTGCCGTGTATAATGAACTCTCGTGTATAGTGCACATCCACATTTTTGTCCCAAACTTTCAGGCAAAAAATCTTTCATTTTAATTTTTTAATGCAATTATTTATTTATATTTAGAAACAAAGCCAATTATATTCCATAGCATTATTTTGTATACGGATATCATCATTGCTTTTTAGAGTTACACTTTTAATGCATAAGCAAGCATACATAAAGGAATTGAAAACATTATATAGAGATGGACTTAGTACTACTTATGTATAATCAACATCCTTATTTTTCCCTCAAAAATTTCAGCAAAAAATTATGCATTATACACTGCAAAACATGGCAGTATCATACAGTAGTTTTACTAATCTAAAAATCCTCTGTCTTCTGTCTATTCATTCTTCCTTCCCCCAGCCCCTGGTAACCAATAATCTTTAATCTTAGTCTTCCTAACTTTGACTTTTCCACTATGTAAATAGTTAAATCATACATTTTGTAGCCTTTTCAGATTATCTTCTTTCACTTAATAATATGCATTTAAGTTTCCTCTATGTCTTTTCTAGGTTTGACATCTCTTTAGTGCTGAGTAATTTTCCACAGTTTAGACGTACCACAGTTGATGTATCCATTCACCTACTAAAAGACATTTTGGTTGCTTCAAAGTTTTGGCAATTACTTAAAAAACTGCAGTAAACATTCATGTACAGAGTTTTATTTGTGTGTGTGTGTATGCCTATGTTTTCAAATTCTTTGGCCAACTAGCAAAAAGCACAATTGCCAGATCATATGGTAAGAGTATGTTTAGTTTTTTAAGAAATTGTCAAAATGACTGCCAGTGTGGCTGCACCGTTCTTCATCCCCGTCAGGAAAGAATGCTAGTTCTTCTTGCCCCACGTCCTCGTCAGCATTTTGTGTGGCCGGTGTCTGGATTTAGCCATTCTAACAGGTGTATAGTGGTATCTCACTGTTGCTTTATGTTTTCCTGATGACATGATGTGGAGCATCTTTTCATGTGGCTGTCTTCCCTTGGCATATCTTCTTTGCCAAGGCATTTGTTAAGGCCTTTGGCCCATTTTTAAACAGGTATAAACTTTTATTCGTCAAACAAGTGGCAGGCTCTATTTGGCCTAGAGGTTATAGTCTGTTGACCACATCCCAGAGGGTACACAATGGAAATCTGAGAATGATATGATTCCATATGATAATACTGTGGCAATATTTTTTGAAACTTTAGTTAATTCAATAGAAAATCTTAAAAGACAATGAAAGTATCTAAAGAATTAAAATTGTTCCTCCACAGACTTTGAATTAAGGAATTGGTTTAATGTACATTCATCTTTTAGAAATAAAATTCCTTCATAGAACACACAATTTGTTTAAATAATGACTAGCATGGCAGCGGCAATACAAGCTTTTCAAGAGACTGCGTCTGCCACAGGTAGTCGTGAGCATTCAGGTGATTGCTGAAAGCTCACAGTTACCCTGTGTGTCTCCATCATCTGCAGTGCTCCTTTCACTTCACGGGCTACATCAGCACTGGACTGATTATGGAGGAAGCACTACCACGATTCCACTCTGACTTTCACCGTGTCTTGCTCATTCTGCTAACAGCAGTAGGGCACAAAGAGAGCGACTTCTCCCGTTCACCTTTCTCGGAGCAGAGGACAGTAGCCAGTCTGAGTTTTATCAATAGGACCAGCCAGGTGGCAAACAGGCTGTTTTTAACTTTATGAAAATAATGTTCAAGATACATTTCATCCCAAGTTTGCACTTTTTTTCACTATACTAGGAAAGATAAATAACCCCTTTTTTCCCTCCCATCCCTTCCTAATACTTTCACAGTTTACTTATGGGGAAAGGGAGAGAAAAATTACCACTCCTTACATGGAGGTTATTGCCAGGATGACAATATATCCTCTTTCAGGAAACATGTTGTATCTGTACAAAGTCCCGTAAATGAGTTCAAAGTAATAGGTAACAGTCCACAGGTGACATGTTTAGGAGATGCCTTCTGGCTCAGCTTCCTCCCCAGATGGCTCTGGAGGTTAGGAGTGGTCTGAGACAAAGTCGTATAATAAACGAAAGTAAGAAAGAGAATATCTCGTTCTCTGCTTTCTCACTATTTAAAATGATTCATAGAGGATTTGGAAAGATTCTTCTATTCCTCCTAAAGATCCTTCCATTGCATTGCTACGTGATCTTAGACAAGTTATATACTCTGAGCCACAGGATCCTCATCCATAAAATAGAGCTAATGCATTCTGCATAGTTCCTTCAGTTATTTTCTCTCCATGATACATTCAGTCTGAAGTTTCCTCAGTCCTTTGTTGTTGGAGCTGGGAGTCTGCACACATTCCTGAGAAGCCTGTAGCTTTCCGTTCCAAGTAGCCGACCAGGTTCCATTAAGTTTTGCCAATATTAGCAAGATGTAAGAAGACAGGAATAGGAGGACAATTCTTGCTTCTGAGTTTAACACAGTTTTAACTATGGTGGCAGCAAGGCTAGGGCAATTCTAGAGCCTAGCTACCGAGGCAAAGGCAGCAGCTTTACAAAGATTCCAGCCATTTTCAAGAAGCATATTTTTAGAACATCCAGGGACAATTGAAACAGTAGCTCTGACTGCAAAGTAACAGGCACCTGTGGAATTCTTTGCATTATTTATCTATTGCTATGTAACAAAGCCCCCAAAACTGTTTTGGCAGCTAAAAATAAATAAATATTATATAATATATAATAAGATAATAGAAAATAGATAACATAATAGCTAATATGTAATGGTAATATAATATTAACATGTAATATTAATATACAATATCATCTCACACAAGTGTCTAAGGATCGGGAACCTGGAAGTCTTTTAGCTATTCGGCAGTCTTGCTTCAGTGTCACCCATGAAACTAGTCCAGCTGATGACCAGGCTCATCATCTGAAGGCCTCACTTAGGGTGGGGAATCCAATTCCAGAATGACGCCCTCCCTCACATGATTATTGATCAGGAGTCTCAGTTTCTTTCTGGTCATCGACAGAACACCTCAGTCCCTCAACACATGAACCTTTCCACGAGGCTGCCTGCATCATCACAATGTAGGAGCTGGCACTCCTGCAGAGAGTGATGAGAGAGAAAGAGTACAAGAGGGTGAGGGAGAGGGAGCAGCATGGAGAGATTGGAGAGGGAAAGGGGGGCAGGCAGAAGCCATCATATCTTCTATATTCTCGCACAGAAAGTGACATATCACTGGGATATATATCATCACTTTTGCAATAAATTTTGGTCACACAGACCAGCCATAGTGATGTGATGTGAGAAAAGCCCACTCTAGGACATAAATACCAGGACATAGGAATCACTGGAGACTGATTAGAAGCTGGTTACCAACCTTCTCCCTCCTGTTCTTACAGTCCTTCTAATGTTTTAAAAATATCTCTCAATCTCCCCATTCTTTCTTGCCCTGTCATGGTCTCATACCTAGAGTGTTTTCTGCTTTCTTAACTTGATCCTGCCTAATACTCCTCCCTAATATTTACTGACAATATAATGTAAAACTGGACAGTAATAAGGCAGCAAAATGTGGGCTACTGGATGATACTCAATAGACAACACTATTACTCTTATTTTAATTAAGTAAAAAGCATGCATATAGGCCTTCAGTGATTCCCCTGGGAAGAGTTGGACCCTTTATTCTTTATGGCATTCAAATGATTTAGTAGTACCTGCATTAGAACCTTTAAGGTATAGTGTTAAAATTAATCCACTTACATATCTGCATACCTACAAAAATTTGAGCTCCTTCCTGGCAGGAAGCTTATTTTATGTTTCCTTATGTTCACAGCACCTAGCACAGTGTGTGACTTATAATAAGCACTCAGCGGATGAGGAGGCGAGGAATGTGTGGGCTGAGAGTGGAGAGAGGAGGGGAGAGGTAGCGCTTCTAATCCCCTCCTAAATGGAAAAGGAATAGGTGAATTGAACTGAAAGTGTGGAGATCACTTAATGAACCAGTTCTGAAAGAGTAATATTTAGACACATTTTAATCTTTGTACCAAAATGGAAGGTAGAAATATTTTTTTCCTGCTTTCTATTCTAGAACTTAAATGTGCCTTTTCAAAATTACTTTGGTATGCAATTATGGTTCCAGAAAGACAATTTTTATTTCAGATAGTGAAATAATAAAATGTTGGAGTGGGAAGAAGGCAAGAACAGGACCTAATTTTTGAAATTGTTCTCATAAAGCATCTAAAGATTGGAGCCCCCTTCAAAACCATTCATCAGTTTGAAGTATGTGGAGCAAGATGGTGAATAACAGCACTGTGATTAAGGGTGGTCTGGTGACCTCTTTTGTTTAGATGCCCCTTTTCATAGACAACTCAACTCATTCTTTTGTCAAGGAGTGTACAGGGCACATCAGGAGGCTACTAAGATCTGTATGTGTGTGTGTGTGTGTGTACCCATGCATGTCGGAGGTAGTGAATAGGAGAGAAATTTGTAGAAGTAAAGGAGACATATTTACTGTTTAACAAAATTCAAGATGTGGCTTCCTCACTTTTACCCTCCAACCTGTTGCAACCACTTCTAATTTTGAAGAATTAAACCTGGGCCCAGACCTTTAGCTACAAGGCAATTTGATTAATCTAGTCCTATTTTCTAAGCATTCAATCTCTGCAGCACAGGAGGGCACACGGAAGAAAGTGACAAGTGCCAGAAGCCATATATAGGATGTTTTAAATTAAAAATTAAACTTTATCCATAACTGTAAAATACTAATATTTTATATTCCAAGTTCTGATGTTTTGCTTTTATCTGGTTACACAATTATATTATTTATAAGTAATACACAATATATAATTAATATAATTATGTATCACATATAATATATTATAATATATATATTATATAAGCTACACAATTATATTACATATAATATATAAGTAATATATAAGTAATTACTTATATATAATATATTAGTTATATGTAATTATAAGTAATATAATTGTGTAACCAGTAATAAAAGCTTCATTCATATCTTGACATAGTATTTATTATGTCTTTTTTAAAGGTAAATTATTATTCAGACAAATATTTATTTCATGGGCCAACTTTTTAAATTTTATATGTAACTAGAAGGTAAAATTGTCCACATTTGAGTAAGAATTACAGCAGAGACTACTGTCTCCATTTTTTATTCAACTGGTTCATAACAGAACCTTAACACAGTGCAGCTCACCTACAGGTCATAATATCCAGACTGTCTTGAAGTTAGGTATGGTCACATTTGGCCAGGGATATGAAAGTGGAAATACTATATGATTCTTTGAGGGTATGTCCTTAAAAAGAAGGACGTGTGCCCATGTAAGCCCTCTCCGTGTAGCTTCCTGGAACTTGAATGTGATAATGAGAGCTACCTCCAGCAACAATAGTGAACTGTGAACATCAAGATCATCCAGTGAAGAATGATGAACAATGAGCCAGAGAGATTCTGAGTCCCTGATGATGGGCGAAGGGGAGGCTGTCTGTTTTTCATTCTGGTATTTTCAAATGAAGAGGTTTGTGATCTTCAAATTGTACATCTTGCTTTTGCTTTCCATCTTGGGTCCAGTGCAAAATTTCTCAGATCAAGTAATGTATGGAAGCTAGTCCAAACTGAAATTCAATACTTATTGAGAGGTAACCTGCTACACAGATGACACTATCTAAAGATATATAAGAACTGAACACGAGCCTACACATTAATATCAGCTGTTCGTTCATTCACTCGTTCTTTTAGTCAGCAACTATTTGGCAAGTGCATCAATATGTCAGGCATTGCACTGGCTTGCAGTCATCCACACACATACTTCAAGTGTCCACATAGCAGCCTTTGCACAGGAATCCAACGCTTCTCTGAGCAATCAAACCAAATGTGTAAACCAAGACAGCAATGCTTTCAAGGCGCAGAGGCAGCCACTTCTGCATTATAATATAAAGTGTATCAAATAAAAGATGATTCCAAAAGTTTCTTTTTAAATTAGTTAATTGGTATTGTGTTATTAATTCTATTAATACTCATGAATAAATATTAGTACTTCATAATTAGTATTCTAATTTAAGATTCAAAGTAATGTCAAAAATAGCTTTCCCACCTGGTTACCTACTACCTCAAAATTCCATTCCATAAATTCTTTTTCCTGGAGCAAATATTTTGTACTATTACACAACCTCAAAGATTAGTAACGTGAGATTCTAAATGAATGTGTTAAAGCTGGGTGTCAGGAAAAGTCAGAGAGTTGGAAGCAGAAGTCCAGCCTGGTGCTGAAGGTGGTAGCCCAAAGAGTGGATTGATTCCAAATAATGAAACTGAGAGGAAGAGACGGCTCCCAAATTTTTGTACTTTGAACTTGTGTTGATGTCTAATTGTTGCAGTTTTACATATAGTTATTTAATTTCTGTAATATAAAACTTGAGGAAAGGGGCTTTTTTAATGGAGAAAATCCATGTACTTAAGACTGAGGAGCACTGGTTCTTAAATTTTGTTAAGTTAAGGGCTGTGAATATGTGTCCTTGGGTTTATGTGCATTTGTGGGAGGGTGGGCTCCATGACTCCCCAAATTATAAAACCTCTCTTTACACAGATATTTTGTGTACTCAAAGTAGAAATAATACAAACTTCTGTCTTTTATCTGCAGTAAACTTATGTCCAGATCTTCAGATCTACAGTTAAATTATTTTTGAGATAACATATGTTAAAGATCTTAGGAAGAATCTAGAAGATAAATTACCCCCAAGGCGAGTTACAGGAAGCACTACTCTATCACAGATGGAGCAAACAGTATGTCTCTGTTCACTGGGAATGGCATGCAGAAGGGGAGGTTTTCGAACACAGTGAGTCCCAGCCTGTAAGGTCAGAGATACAGGGACAGCTTAAGCCTCCTGAGACAGACCCTTGATGTAAGTTCAAAGCTATATCCTTCCAGGACTGCTTTTCATACTGACTGACGCCTGAAACATGGGGTCAACACTGGAACTTTGCAGAGATGAAAAAGGAAGGCAGGTGGGAAGCAAAAATGACAAACTGAATTAGTGGGATGTGCCATTACTCAGCTTCTTGGAGACACAAAATTCTTATAATACAGGATTATACACCTTTAGCCCTAAAGAGAGGATGTTTATACAATTGTTATGGGGAAAAGATAAATAAGTCAACATCAGAAAACTTGCTACACACATACTTTCATCAGCATTTTAAGGGTAATCTTGCTCTAAATATTGGAAGTCTTGACAAACACATCCATTTCCCTGTGTTTATTTTGCCCATTGTGTCTGCGTCTTATATGGCAGTTGGTGCTCTTTGGTGCCATAGATACGTTCCTATTCCACTTACAATTAACCGACCAAA
Source organism: Trachops cirrhosus (assembly GCA_028533065.1). Lineage (NCBI taxonomy): Eukaryota > Metazoa > Chordata > Mammalia > Chiroptera > Phyllostomidae > Trachops > Trachops cirrhosus. The sequence continues at coordinate 23,090,694 of CM052549.1, forward strand.
CAAGTCACATAGTCCTATCTGATTCAACAGAGAAGTTAACAGCAACTCTGCCACGTCCCTGGAAGGCGACATAGGAAAAGATATTTGTGATTACACAGACATATTAGCTACTAAAAATTATATAGAAATTTCAATTTGGAATGAAAGGCAGGCAACAAAAATAAAAACAAAATGAAGAAACATAAGTTATCATTAAAAAAATTGTTTTTCTAAGTTATGATTTTTAAAAGAGAATTGTATAGAATAAATATGTATATACACACACAGGAAAAAGGAAAAATTATCTATATCCCATTCTGGCTAGATACAAACACTGGTAATCTTTATAGTCTTCCTGTTGTTCACAGTGTATACCCCTGGTGCCTAAAAGTGTGGCTGGCACATAGTATTGACTGAATGAATGATGAATAAACTAATGCTTTGCTTCACGTCACTGAGCTCAAATTCTTTTTTGAATTTAGTAATAATTTTCTATTGTAAATTGTTAATGGAACAACAATATAATATATGCCTAAGTATCTTTTTAAAAGTGTTCCCATTTTGATGATGTAATCAGCATGAAAGTGCCAATTTCATGACATTTACTCTATTAATCTGGATTATATTTAAGATGTTTTCCAAAGTATTTTCAGAGCTATATAATCTTAAAATGTTATTTTAATTAACTTAAAAAAACTGAAATCGAGCATTGTTTCACATTGCTGGTTATTGCTTTTATTTCCCCTAATACAAATGTTTGCCTGCTGGTGGTCAATATCTTTGTATTATTTTTCACTTTATATTGTGTAATTTGATTTTTTAAATAATTCTGAAACTAAGAAGAAAAAAGACAATTATTACATAGTACTTAAAACATTTTCAGTTGCATATGTTTTCCTTTCATTACAATTTTTCCTTTGTATGGGCTTGAAAGTATCTCTTATTCATACACTGAAGTAAAAAAAAAGGAAAAGCTCTTTGTACAAGGAAGGGACCATGTTTTCATAGGTACTCCCTTTTTATCCCTCCTTAATATACTTGACTAGAATGTCAGTAGTGGACCTTGAATAAAGTTTTAGGAAAACATTAACATCAGAGAATGTATATTACATACCTTATTCTCAGGATTTCAGCCTATTTTTCAGTAAATTTTTTTTTCAGGACAATTCTGTCTACAATCATAATTATTTTTGTAAATGTTAATGTTATTCATTTAAAAGTTTACACAATCTGTTATTGTCATGGGAATATAGATTAATGACAGGATATCATAATTCATTAACTTGAAATGAATGACAGGCTTTCTTATCTAAAAAAATCCAACTTCTAATCATTCCAGAAGTGAAAAAATTCTGAACGTAAAGAAAACTTCGAACACTACCTAAAACTTGATTTAGCCACAGCTCAGTTGTTCCTTTCCTCTATTTAATTTACCTCAATTATGCACTTGTACTGAGGTAAATAGTGTAATTTATTAAAAATGTCAAACTTCACATTTCACTTCCTTGATTGATTTCAGCTGTTCAGAAAGCATGGCGTTGTGCGGGTGCCACGTTTTAGCAAACGCCACAGCCTGCAGAACTTCCTCTCTTTTTGGTCTTTATTGTAATTTTTGCCTAAAGCAGGGACACTTTAGAGTATGTTATTTGCTTTTATGTAAATATTTATAATTTCTAAAAGGCCAACAAATTGACTAACTTGCCTTTAGTGATATTTGTTTCCTCCATCTCTGCTCACTGCCCAGCATTCCTTAATTAATGAGGGGAAATTCAGATTAGCCAAGGTAAGCTTTTTTCTTTTCCCTACTTAGAATTTGGACAATCGATGCTTGTACAGGATGCCTGGAGAAAAATAAACCAGTCTGTATCCAAATACTTTATGAATGTCAGACACAGAAATCATTCTTTCATTACACAGAACCCATAACTGCATGCATGTACACAGATGTGTCTAGATATATGTGAAGATAGATGACAGAGACAGATCAACAGACAATCTCCTGTCATATTTAACAAGCTAAGGTTATTAAAAACCTCTGTGTATTCCCTCCCTCTACTTTGTTTACAGCTGGTTCTTGCCTGGGAGCCAAAAAAGGGAAAATCTTCTTGAGTGAGCACATGGCAAGCAGGGCAATAACTTCTGGGCCTGGGATCCATGTTGTAGTTCCTGGGAGATCAGAGAGACAGGACACAATCTAGCGACAGTCCTGACAGGACCAGGCACTTGGTGAATCACTGATGTAGGGCACAGGGCACAGGAAGATGAGATAGGGATCCCGAACTAAAACAGTACTATTTTGTTCTCACGATCAGCACATCTACGAGAAGCTGGTATTAGACTGGTGTAAAGAAGGTGCAGGGCTCAGCCAAAGAACATATATGCATAACTCACAGACACAGACAACAATGTGGTGATGGCCAGAGGGAAGGGGGGATTGGGGCTGGGTGGAGGGGGGCAAAGTTAGGGGGAGAATGGGGATGTCTGTAATAGTGTCAACAAAAAAAATAAAGAAAAAATCCTTAAAAAACAAGACTGGCATAAATCTCAACTGACTGTGCTACGAAATGTTGCACATGTTTCCAAGTGCGTGTAAAGAAGAGGTTGTTTGTTTGCTGTTGTTTTGGATAGTCTGGCACTTTCTTTATTTGTCTGTTTGGAACAAATAGCAAACAGTGCCACTGAAGTTTTATATGCCATAGACTATGCTGTGATGCCCGACCTACATCTGGTCAACCCACCTGGAAACACCTGCAGCTACAGGGAGCCATGCTGTCTGTGCACGGTGGTGGCTTCCTACTACAAGCACCTGTGTCTTTCTGCTTGAAGGCTTTCTCTTGTCACAGGACAGTTAGAAAATCTCTTATAGGTGGGGACCAAGTTGTGTGGGTTGTGAGAGTATGTTTCTGGATACAGTGTTTCAAGCAGGACACAAGCGAGATGAGAGAGCTTACCGAGTAGTCCTTACTTTTTCTAAGGGAGGAGGTGAAAGAGTGGAAAACAAATGTGCTTTTCTTTTTTAACGTCTGAGTTCAGATAGTCAGGTTAATTAACCCAAAGTACCCATCTGCTGAAGCAGCACAAGTCAGGGGTGAAGAGAGTGTGGGAGGGGATTAAGATTCGTTACAAAGAGCAAAAAGCAATTAATAATTAGCCTCTGACCCTCGAAACAGAAGGAAGCTCTAGACAAAATAGTCGTGCAAACCAGGCCATTAACTAAAGCTAAATGTTTCTAAACATATTCCTCTTCCTTTAAATATATCAAAAATGAGACCTGGAGAACTTACACCATAACATTCTCTTTGAAAGGAAAGAAAGAAAACTCTTTGTACACCATGTAAACCCTGCTATAAGCCTCAAAGGGGAGGACTGGGTAGAGATTAGAAGGAAGTACAAAAAATAATATTTTTTTCTGGTTTAGTAGTTTGTTGAAAGGAGAAGAAAGAATAAAGGAGAGAATACAGAAGTAAAATAATGGCTTTTCCACTCCGGAAGTGGAAGATGAATTTAAACGTGTTACATACACAAAAGCTAAGGAGTGGAGTCGGGTTTTTACATGACCATTTTGTAATCTTGGAAAACTTTTAAGCTTTTTCTGGCTTATTTCAAACGGTAGGCTTTCTTTCTGCACTGATCTAATAGGATTACTTTCTGCCGATATCTTCTTTCCCCAAATATATAACAGGCCTCAACACTGAAGGCTGTGGTTGTCTCTTTGGGGGTTGGACTTCCATCTCAAAGATGTTCAGATCGGGCAACTCTATGGGAAGCAGGTCTATGGAAAGTAGACGGGTGGCTTTCTAGAGCTGGGGAGGATGGGGAAGTGATTGTCAGTGGGGGTTCCAGGTTTATTGGGGGCAATGAAAATGTTCTAAACCTAGATCATGGTGTGGGTGCACAATTCTGTAAATACAAGTAAAATACATCAAATTGTACAATTTTAAATGAGTCAATTTTATGTTGTGTAAATTGTATCTCATTAAGGCTGTTTAAAAATGCAAGGTCTACAGAGTGGTTTTCATCGGGGGCAATTTTGCTCTCCAGGGAATATTTATCAATATCTAGACACATATTTGATAAAATAATTATCCAGCCACAAATGTGAACAGTAGAGGTGGAGAAACCCAGGTGTAAAGAAGAGGTTTTAATGGAATCTTTACTTTGCCTCTTCTGTTACCTTTCTCTGCTTATGCACCTTCCACAGGGTCGTGACTCTGGTCTTAGCAATGATAAGGAGCTCTACTTTTTTTTTAAAGTCCAAATTTTAAATTATTTATATCTGTCAGCATTATTTTTTGTAGCTTGTTTCTTTTTAAAAGTTTTAATGCTTTTAAACTGTGAGAGAACTTTTATGTTAACAGGAAAACCCGGGCAAAAACTACAGATGGTTTCCACATTTGCAGTCTCCCCCACTATCGACACTCCCCATTAGAAAGGTACATTTTATACAAATGGTGAACCTACCTTGACACACTGTTATCACCCACAGCCTATTACAATAGGATTCACTCTTGGTGTTGTACATTGTATGGGTTTGGACAGATGTATCAGCATGTATCCACCATCACAGTATCATACAGAACATTCTCACTGCCCTAAAAATCCTCTGTGCTCTGGCCATCTACATTTGACTCTCCCCCATCCCTGGAAACTACTGATTTTTTATTGTCTGCAAAGTTTTGCCTTTTCCAAATGTCATATAATTGGAATTATACCATATGTAGCCTCTTCAGATTGTCTTCATCTACACATATATGTATAAACACACACATATGTAAATATATGTATATACATACGTGTGTGTAAATATATGTGTGCACATACATGTATGTGTAAATATAAATGTATATACATATATGTGTAAATATATATACTTATATTTCAACTGACATTCTACTGTCTGCTTTTATGAGTTTGACTATTTTAGACTCATATAAGTGCAGTAGACCTCATATAAGTGCAATCATATACAGCTTATGTCCTTTTGTGATGGACTTATTTCACTTAGCATAATGTTCTCATCATCCTTATATTGTCAAAATGCTGTAACATATGGAAGAATTTTCTTCTTTTTTAGGCTGAATAGTGTTCCCTTTTGTGTGGGTATGACATTTTCTTTATCTATTAATCTATTGATAACTATTTAGATTGTGTCCATAAAACGGCTATTGTAAATGATGTTGACTATGGGAGTGAAAATATCACTTTGAGATGGTACACCAATAACTAAACAATGCTGATGAAAGAAATTAAAGAAGACACAAATAAATGGAAAGGCATCCGAAATTCATGGATCAGAAGACCCAATATTGTGAAAATGTCTATACCACCCAAAGCAATCTTTGGAGTCAGTGCGATCCCTATCAAAATCCCAATGGCATTTTATACAGAAATAGAAAAAATCCTCAAATTTGTATGGAAGCAAGAAAGATCCCAAATAGCTGTGGCAGTCTTGAGAAAGAAGAAAAAAGCTGGAGGCATCTCATTTTCTTATTTCAAGATCTATTACTAAACCACAGTAATCCAAACAGCAGAGTACTGGCATAAAAATAGACACATAAACTAATGGAACATATTAGAGAGTCTAGAAAGAAACCCATGTACAGTCAAATGAGCTTTAACAAAGATGGAGGCTGGGTGAGAAGGTGAAGAGATTAACAAAAACAAAACAAAGCAAAACCTCATAGGCACGGACAATAGTATGGTGATTACCAGAGGCAAAGGGGGCTGGGGGAGGTAGGAGACGGTATAGGGGGACAAATGGTGATGGAAGGAGACTTGACTTGGGGTGGTGAAAACACAATACAATATGCAGATGATGTATTACAGAACTGTACATCTGAAAACCTATTTTAAAAGCTAATTTTATTACCCAATGTCACATCAGGAAATTCAATAAAAAATTAGAAAAAAATCTCCAAAAATAAAGATGTCAAGAAAACACAATTGGGAAATAATAGTATATTTAATAAAAGGTGTTGGGGAAACGATATCTACATGCAAAAGAGTAAAGTAGAACATTTATCCTTTTTTCCTAGTAATTATTTTTATTATATTTTCCCTTTACCATGTTTATCTTATACAATGCAAAAAAAATCAACTCACAATATATTAAAGACTGAACATAAGGCCTGAAACTTTAAAAGTTATTGTAGAAAACATAGGAAAAAAGATCTTTAGCACTGGTCTTGGCAATAATATCTTGGATATGAAACCAAAAACTCAGGCAACAAAAGCAAAAATAAAAGCTCCTGCACAGTAAAGGAAACATTTAAGAGTAAAAAGGCAACCTAGAGCTTCTGTAAGTCAATAGCAAAAAATAATAATAACAATACAAACCTGATAAAAAAAATGAGCAAAGCATTTGAATAGCGATTTCTCCAGAGGTCACACAAGTAGCCAATAGGTATAAGGAAAGATACTCAGCATCACTATTCATCAAGGAAATGCAAATTAAAAACACAATCACATATGTTCTCACACTTGTCAGGATGGGTATTATTAAGAGACAAAAGATAAGTGTTGGCGAGGATGTGGAGAAAGGGAACTGTGTTCCCTGTTGGTGGAACTCTAAACGATGCAGGCTGTGTGGAATAGCACGGAGCTGCTGTTGTCTAACATGGCTGCCAAGGCCGGCATCTGGGATCTTTTTCTGTGGCAGGCCAATGCTAAATATCATAGGCTCTATGGGCCGTAAGTGCTCCGCTGCTACTCTGACCTTGAAGCACTACAGCCTTTCAGCAGGCTGCAGGAGAAAGCAGGCAATACTCTGCACGTGGCCATAGGTAATACAGAAGGAAAGAGTGAAGCTGTGTCCCAATAAAACTTTATTTATACAAATAACTTGCCAGATTTGACCTGTGGGCCATAGTTTGATGACCCTTGGTCTGAAGCATCCTGCTTCTGGAGGCACCACCTGCCTGAGAGCATCGCTCGCTTTATTCCAACACTTGCTGAGGCTATTGCAGCTTGCGGACGTGGATGCTGTTAGCCTGGACTGCTGTTTCTGAGGCAGGTGGCCCTCCCACGAGCTACAGGGAACTAATCACAGCAATGCGTATCCATTTCTCATCTCTCCCAGTTTAGCCGTTTTCATTCTGTTCTGATTGCTCCAACGTTGAAATCCCACCCAAGTGTTTAAAGTCCACTACAGCTTAGATTCCATGACAGAGTGCTTCTTTACATGTAAGTGCTTTTGTTTTTGTAGCATCTTTTATTTACTCTAAGAATTAAAAAATTAAGCCTTCTTATCCCTTTCCTTTACCCTATCAGTAATAGGGCAGAGAACACCAATATCTTCTATTCACTTTCCTATTGCTCTTGCTTCTAGTTCAGCATCTTCCCTCAGAGTTCATTGGACAGATTTCAGGTCAAAGCTTTTGCTGGATAGTATCATTTTTTTAAGCTTTGTTTGAGTTGTGAAAAGATCTACATTAGGAGAATCTAGCCTAAGAGATTGAGCTTGAAACTCCTGCCTCATCCACACAGAAACTAGAATAAACCATCGAGGTATCTAATGAATAAAAAACAATATCCAAGAGCGTTAGTTATGTTTCTTTTCATTAAACCACAAGGCAGTGCTATTTTCAATCCCAGAGAAGGCAAAACACATCTTCTCTTGAGGGGAGCAAATTATTGGTCCATCCTAATCTGCCCATGAGGAGGGATGTAAGGGCCACAGCAGCTGATAGAGAATGAAGGCTCACACCTTCTTACAAAAATGTCTGAAAAAAGTTAGACATTTTTAGGTTTCAGTATTACCTTGACTCTCTAATTTAAGCATTCTAACTAACAACGGGATACTGTGACATCTAGAGAGAAAAAGATAAAATTATCAGGAACACCTGATAATGTATGATGCCTTCTCACATGCACCCTGGAAAACTCATTAAATATCTTCCAGTCTTCTCTAATTATCCCAGTGGCCTACCGGGAGTTTTTTTGCAACATCATAATAAAAAAGATATTTTTAACTGGCAAATGTTCAAGCTTTCATCAAATTATTTGGGGGCAAGAATTCCATTTCTTCCTGAATAAAAAGATTTCATGTACAGGAGATTCAACATAAGGTAGCAACAAGCTTTGATTATTATATTTCAGAGCCTGGGAGTCAAATGTAAAAGCTAAAAGAAAATTCTGTTTCTCTGTGGGAGAACACTCCGCAGAACAAAGACCTTTTACTACCCAGGACTTTTCTGAGTTTTAGATGTTGATTTTCCTCACTTTTCCTTTCAAGATCAGAATGTCTCTATTAGTGCCTTTTAGATAGAAATATCATGCAGAGAATTGAAAGGGCACCACAGACTGGAAAACATGACTTATTGTATAGATTACATGCATTGCAATTTATTTAATTATAAAGCTATTCCAATTCATCTATATTTTGCATTAGCTAACAGTATCTGTTAAAAGCCCAAACACTGAATAATGAAAGTGAAAACCGAGTTGATCATTTGCTTAAAGATCTAGAAATATTGAGCTTTCATTACCACATGAGAAGACAAAGAGACAAAGAGGAGGAACATGTAATTTTTGTGCTAGCAAATGCATGTAATATGTGTTCACACGTTTGTGAATACACACAAGAAAAGACATATATGCATGGCTCTGTGTTTATATGTGTATATATATGTATGCAAAAAGATATATAGACAAAGCCTTCTCCAGATTTTGTAAAGTCTATGGCTTTTAAAATTTTCATTTAAATTTTTCTACTTTAATTAGGACTGAGGTGTGGAACCTTCAGATTCTGAATGCAAGTGACCATTTTAGTTATAAGCACAGGCATATTTTAATTTGTATGATTGACTTACTGTATTTAACTTTACATAGAGTATGATACACACAAAATTCACTCTTTCCCTAGGTTCTAGGAACTATTAGTAAGCCTATGAATTACATTAAGCTGTGAGGATCAATAATAAGGATGGTGGCAACATAATCCAGTGAAGCTGGAGCAGATTTGCTGCACCAAACTCATCTGTCAAAAGAAACATCAAATGATTCTGTAAATCATAAACCACTGGATGCCTCCACTGTTCATATCAGCCTCCCTAGGAGCTTCGTGTTGAGTGCAAATATGACAGAGGATCCCTAATGATCGCTGACTAAATATAAGGAACTGATACAACTGTCAGCACATGTGAGATGGGTATTGCTGTGGCTGCTAAAAAAATGTAGTCTGGAAAGGATAGCTGCTTGTGGTAATGGTTAGCCTGCCATAGCTGGGGAAGACACTCAGTGCAAAGACACACTGAAATGTTCCAGAACATTTGCTGCCAGACAAAAGCAAAATCAGTGGGAGTTGCTGCACCCAAAGACCCGCGATGACTCTGAGAGCCCTTGAAAAAGCCAAGGCACAAGGCCAGAGTAAAAATAATCGGCTAATTAGTCCTGTGGGTGAAGCCTTTTCACAGACAAGAAAAAAGGATTTCTTCCCATATGCAGTGCTTGGTGGAAATGAGAGGAGAAATCTCCCCATTTCTTTTCTTTGATTGTAAAAACAGAAGTCTTTTAGAGGAAAGACTGTCTATTCGAGCCCTCCGCAGCTGCTGTTGGAAAAAGCAAGAGGAAAGCACCAGCTCGAATGTGAATCTTTCCTATGGAATCAAGAGGTTGACTTGGTTCCCAACCATGATCCAACAGTAATGAAGGGAAAGATCTGCTTGATACAAGGGGTGGTGAGGAGGGAAGCCTTTTACTAGCCATTATGTTCAAGGGAATATATTCTAAACATAGGTTTTAGAATCACATGCCTGAGTTTCTATGAAGCCTCAGCCAAATAACTCAGCATTTCTAAGCATCACATTCTACATCTTTAAAATGGATGTAACCATAGTGTCTAAATCACAGGGACATTAAGAGAATAAAAGCAGTAAATGTATGTAAAGTTTTTAAAAACATGGCTGGCAATAAAGTAAGCATTTTTTAAATGTTAACAATTGTTATAACTAGTGCCCTTTGCAGAAAACAGTAAGTGAGTAGGCATTTAAGATAAAACACACTTTGATGAAATTAGGAATTTAGGCAACATTGAAGAAGGGCTCTATGTTTGATGTCTTAATCTCTAACTCAAAAACACTACTTAAAATGCTTGCTCATCTTAAGTAACTTCTTTATCAATCACAGACTAGGTCCTGTAGGATATGGTGTCAGCTTTTGCGAAAGGGCGGTGACGGGGAAATAATAACAACAAACAATGCAGTGCCTATTTCGACCGCTCGGCCCGCACACACTAACACACGCACAATCCACCTCCCTTCCTCTTTTTTCAACATTTCATTTCCTTTACCTAAAATTGAAATTCTGGATTCTGTTGATTAAGTGTCTTATTGTTATAATTTATGTTCATCTTAGAAAGATACCTTTAAACATCTCCAAACTAATCTAGCTGAGTAATAATGATTTTATGTTTTCCTCACCACTCTCAAAAACTTCCTAAGAAGCTGTGGTATTTTATATTTCTTCCACAACCAATTCATAAATTGTCACTTCTCTTCATGACAATTTATGTGATATTTTTACATAAGGTTCCACTTACATAAGGCCACTTGTAATAGATGTCTCATAAAAAAGTATCATTATGCATTGATCTAAGTCTTGTAATGAAGGCAAATCCAGGGTGGCTCTCTTAGGAGAAATTGTTATTTGTCTGTTTTGTTTTTGTTTTCCCTGGTGTCTGCTTCCTTAACACATGTGAACTATCTGTGTGGCTTTTTGCAGACATGAGCACAAACAATGTGTAAGAAGGCCCGAGGGGGCAGCCCTGGCCAGCTAGCTCTGCTTCTGAGCAACGCCCTACCTGCTTCATCCCTTCTTTTCACTGGTTCACTTTCCATCTGTGAGTAGCAGAGGATATGGAGGCAGGGAAGGAGAGGCCGCTCCACTTTTGGGTACCACCCTCCCTATTCAGGTTCCAGTTCTCAGCTGCTGAGTAAGTTTTAGACAGTTATCTGGGGACAGCAGGAATTTTATCGTGCTTTTCCATCCCCTAGAACACGGAACACTCTGACTTCATGACATCCAGCCTGTCAGGTGTAACAAAAGGCAGGACATATTTGACACATGAAGGAAGAGCTGCTGTATCATAGGCCTACAACCAAGTGGATGAAACAGTAATAAAATAACATGCATCATACAAGATTAAGTGGGACACACATACCTACCTCTCTTAGCATGACCTCAGCTCCTGGCTACCTATGGGCTCATAGAAGCTGCATCAGAAACATGGAGAAAGACTCCGTGGTTCAAAACAATTGTGTAACATCCAGAGGAAAAAAACTAATTAAATTTCAAGCAGTGGGTTCACATTAGCGAAAATACTTGCTCCATCCAACATTATTCACTTTTATCAAGGTAAACCTAGTCACTGTGTCCTCCTATGCTCGCCCACACTAATCATGCATTTGGCACAGACACTTCAGCAGAGTCACGTGAAGTATGTTCCCTTTCTCCTCAAAGGCATTAGGCTCTCCTCCATGTCAAACTGCATGTCGCCTTCATTGGCAACATGAAAGTCCACTCAGGCGTAGTGATTCACTGGGTTATACTCCATCATACTCTATTTTGCCAGAACTTTCCTTAATCATTGTCAGTCAGGCCCACCCATTTTTGCTCTTGTCCGAATACCTTCACACTCATAAATATAGCAGATGCAAGGATGCCATTAATGATGAACAATTATTTCTTAGCACAGATGGCCGAGTTATTTTTATTTATAAGGAAGATCTGAAATTTCAGATTTTTTTACGTGGTAAGGATCTTCCATCATAATAGTATCATCAGATTACTTCTTATTACTCATTGATTTAATATATGATTCTTTCCAATATTTTTTTAAAATAAATTTGTGTAGAAAGTGTTATGTGACCTTTATCTTGACTTAGCTATGGTTTTAGGACCACCTTCCTAATCATCAGAAATCAAGAATCTCAAGTATACAATGCAGTATGCTTAACTCTACTCATATGGCTGTAATTAGATCTCCAGAGTTCATCCTGTGTAAGGGCAGCTTTGTGCTCCTTGACCAATATCTCCCCATTTCCTCCATCTCCCAGCCCTTGGCAATCACCATTCAACTCAGTGCTTTTATAAGTTCAAGTCTTTTAGATTCCACATATAAGTGAGAGGATGCAGTCTGAAGCTTGTCTTTCTGTGACAGGCTTATTTCATTTAGCACAATGTTCTCCAGGTCCACCCATGCTGTTGCAAATAACAGAGAGCAGATTTTAAATGTTCTTAAAAGACACACACACACACACACAAATGGCAGTTTGGTGAGGTGATGGATATGTTGACTAGCTTGATTGTACTAATCATTTAACAGTGTATATGTATATTAAAACATCATGCCATACACCTTACATATATGTAATTTTTATTTTAAAAAAGAATTTTCTCTAGAGAGTATGCTGTGTTTTATATTTCTGAAATGAGATTATTAGCTTGTGTCTACACAACCAAGTACAAATAATAAATGCATAGAGGCAGTTAATATTTGTGCTAACATGTATTCACCATTTAATGTGCTTCTTAGAGTTCCCAATAATTTACATATTTAGCACACCCTGTGAGATAGGTGTTAATATTGTCCTAATTTTACAGATGAGGAAACTGAGGCTCAGTATAGTTACGTTGCTTTGAGAATAAATTCTGTTCAATACAACTAGGTTTGAACCTCAAAAGTAGCATTTACTTGCTGGGTGACTTCAGGAAAAGTACCTAAACTCTCTTGAGCTTTAGCTTCCTTCTCTGTAAATGTGAAGTACAAACAACCACCTGCAAATGCTGCTGTGAGAGGAAAATATCATACCTGCAAAACATCTGGCTCACAATAAGCAACTATCTGCCTTAGCATCTTTACCATCCTCTTCCACTGTTGTGGGGGACTTGAATTTTCCGAAGGTTTTTACTGTTTACAATTCAGCCTATTTGTCTTTAATGACATTCTTATCCACTCCACTTCACTCAAAAGTTGTCACATCCTGACCCCACTCCTGAAATCAACAACTCTCCTATTTCTGTCACAGAAGGAGCTTCCAATGCTGTACATGAAAAATTATTGAATTCATTAATGTCTTGAATTTATATTAGCTCTCAGTTACTCAGAGTCATGTAGCCTGTTCCTGGCTTTATTTTCTTCCTTATTTATCATGCACCCCATGGTCCATCACCACTGCCACTCTCTTGCAAACACCCATAACTCTCTGATGCCCGTGTCCTGCACCTGCAGCCTTATCTCACAATCCCAGGTTGAGACTTGGTGGGGAAATCACAATGGGACAGATTGTTTTCACTATAAATTTATGATCACCAACCACAAGTGAATACTCAAAGCTGCCAGCCATCTTGCTGGCTTTTTCTAGACATCTGAATCTTTCACAGTCCTTGTCTACTAATTTCTTTGTTACTCTCTTCAAAACTTCATACTTTCTTCTACTCTCCTGCACTATGTCAGTTTCAATGTATTGTCCCCACTTCATAACTCATAGAGAAAACAAGGACATCGAATTGGCTTCTTCCTCTACTCCCTACTGCCCACCTGCAAGTTTGCACATATCTGCACCAATCTTCCTCTGTCTTTTTTAATGAGGAAAAGCTTCCCCCTGCCTCCATTTCTCAGTAAGTACATTTTTAGAGTGAAATCAATATCTCTTCAATTGCCATCTTCTCAGGAATCTTGCTTCACTGATTATAGACTTTCTTTGCCCAACCTCCAACATTTGCCTTTATATTGAACACTTTCCATTCGTATTTAAATGTGGTCTTATTTTATCCATTGTCACCTCTAAAACAAAACAAAACAAAAACTATCTTTAAATCTACATCTTCTTTCTAACCTTCTTTCTACCAGATTTTCCATCCCAAATATTCACATTAATTATTTACTTAGCAGAATCCTTAAACTTCCTTAACTGTCTTCCAGGTTCCAGTCCTAATTCCACATTAGCTTCCAATCCCTAACATCACAAAATCAGTCTGCATTCGCTTCATTTTAAAATTATATATATATATATATATATATACACACACACACACACATATATACATATATAATATATACACACACACATGCATGCTATTATACATTATATTACATATACTTATATATAATTATATATACTATATATATTTCAAATCTGACCTAATATGACTTTTTATGAGCATTTGACAGACCTGCTCACCTTCTCACTTTCTCTTTACTAAAAATCTCTTCCTGTTGCCTTTGCCTTCTTTGGCCATTTTATAGCTATCTCCTCCTTTACCAAATATCTGAATGTCGGTGATTCTTTATCCTAGCCCTCCTCTTTTTCCAGGCTGTATTATTTCCGTATGTAATCACATCCATCCCTTACTAGTAGTCAGAAACTAGATGCCATGAACTGATAACGGTTGTAGGCTGTAGGTTCTAGGGTTGAAGGGTAAGAATCAAAGCCCCTAAACTAAAAGCTGCTCCTGCAGAGGGATTCAAATAAAGCTAAGCAGTGCATTTTTAGAATGGTTCACTACTGTGAGGTATTTGCATTTATTAAATCTTTCCCTGAACATTAAATGTGATCTCATATTTGAGTTTACTAGGTAAAAGCTCTAAATCTACTTTTCGAATAAGATTCAAAAAATTCCCAAACAGTAGAATATGCTTCAAAGTCATCCTGGGGATAAAGATATCTTATTGCACTCAATAACATAAGGACCTAGAGATCATCAAATACCTAAAGATTATCATAACCATCCAGCTTTCTGACTGGCAAAATCTGGAAAACTGTGTGAAACCTTAAAAATAAATTTAACACTAATGTGTATATACATACAGTAGGAGAAAAATGGGTATAAACAGGCAACCTTCAATCCTGCTTCTTTAAAAATGCTTTTTGTCCCACATTTGCAATTTTTAAAAAGTCTATATTATTCAAACTAATTAATGGCTCAAATAATTAGAGAATCCAATATGCTTTGAACATAATTATATAATGTTCAATGACTCCCATTTTCTAAGAAAGGAAATATGCATTTTAAAAATAATCAATAATTGGTAAAATTCACCTGTGAAGCCATCCAGTCTAGGGCTTTTGTTTGTTGGCAGTTTTTTGATTGCTGCTTCAATTTCACTAGATATAATCAGTCTATTCAGATTCTCTGATTCTTTGTGATTTAGTTTTGGAAGATTGTATGTTTCTTGGAATTTGTCCTTTTCATCTACGTTGTCCAGTGAATGACATTTCCTTGCAATCCTTTGTATCTTGGTGATTGTAACTGGCCTGTCTTTGAGAAGAACTAAGACCTCTCCTTCTCAAAGTATTGCAAAAACCTGATGAGGAGGGAAGGCTCCCAAGTTCATTTTACAAAGCCAGTATTATCCTAATTCCAAAAAGCAGATAAAGGCACTACAAAAAAAATTGTAGGCCAATATCCATGATGAAAATAGACACTAAAACCCTCAACAAAATGTTAGCAAACCAAAAACAACAATGCATGAAGAAGATCATATACCATGATCAAGGAGGATTTATTCTGGGAATGTAAGGTTGGTACAACATTTGCAAATCAATAAATGTGATTCACTACTTAAACAAAATGAGGATAAAAACCATATGAGCAAATCAATAGATGCAGAAAAAGCATTTGATAAAATCCAGCACTCATTTATGATAAAAAAAAAACCTCTCAGCAAAATGGAAATAGAGGGAACACACCTAAAGATAATAAAGGCCATGTATGACGAACCCACTGCCACCATCATACTCAATGGGCAAAAACTACAGGCATTCCCCTTAAGACTGGGAACAAAACAGGGATATCCACTTTCATTTTTCTTATTCAACATAGTACTGGAAGTCCTAGCCATAGCAATCGTACAAGAAGAAATAAAAGACATTGGAATTGGAAAGGAAGAAGTAAAACTATCTTTATTTGCAGATGACATGATAGTGTACATAGAGACCCAAAGATTCCACCAAGAAACTACTAGAACTGATAAATGAATTAAATAAAGTAGCAGGATACAAAATTAATATCCAGAAATCAGTCGCATTTTTATATGCTAATAATGAACTAATAGAAAGGGAATTTAAAAAAGCAACCCCATTCAAAACTGCTTCAAAAAGAATGAAATACCTAGAAAAAAGCCTAACCAAGGATAGAAAAGACCTATACTCAGAAAATTATAAGACGCTGAAGAAAGAAATGGAAGAAAATACAAATAAGTGGAAGCACATACTGTGTTCATGGATAGAAAGAACTGACATCATTAAAATGTCCATTCTTCCCAAAGCGATTTACAGATGCAGTGTAATTCCTATCAAGATTCCAATGATGTATTTCACAGAACTAGAATAAATATTTCAAAAATTTATTTGGAACTACAGAATGCTCCACATTGCAACAGCGATCATGAGAAAGATGAACAAAGCTGGAGAAATCACACACTTAATGTGAAACTATACTATAAGCCCATAGTAATAAAAACAGCATGGTACTGACATAAAAACAAATACATAGATCAATGGAAAATAGAGAGCCTCACTTTTAGTCAACTAATATTTGACAGAGGAAGCGGGCACATACAATGGGCTAAAAATAGTTTATTCAAAAAATGGTATTGGGAAAACTGGACAGATACATGCAGAAAAATGAAACTAGGCCACCTTCTTCCACTACACATAAGAATAAATTCAAAATGAATTAAAGACTTAAATCTTAGATCCAAAACCATAAAAATCCAAGAATAAAACGTAGGCAGCAAAATCTCAGACACTGCTTGTAGCAATATTTTATAGCATATATATGTTCCAAGGCAAAGGAAACAAAAGGAAAAATAAACAAATGGGAATACAACAAATTAAAAAGGGTTTGCACAGCATATGAAAATATCAACAAAATAAAAAGACAACACACAGAATGAGAGAACATATCTGCCCTTACAGGGATAAGCGGTTAATTTCCAAACTCGACACCAAACACTAAGCAACTCAATTACAAATGGGCAAAACACCTGAAAAGACATTTTTCTGAAGAGGACATACAGAGAATTGCCAAGATATGGAAGCAGCCCAAGTGTCCATCAGCAGATTAGTGGATAAAACAACTATGGGACATTTATAAAATGCAGTACTACTCAGCTGTACAAAAGAAAATTTTACCCTTTGTGACAGTATGCTTGGACCTGGAGAATATTATGAAAAGTGAAATAAGCCAGTCAGAGAAAGACAAATACCATATGATTTCACTCACATGTGCAATCTAATGAACAAACTGAACTAACAAGCAAAATAGAAACAGACTCATAGATAGAGAGCAGGATGACAGCTAAGAGGGGGACAGGAGGGAGTAGGTCAGGGGGTAAAGGGATTGAGCAAAAGGGAAAAAGGAATCATGGACATGGACAACAATATGGTTATTGTAGTGGGGAGGAGTGTATAAGGGGATTAAAAGGCAATAGAAAAATACATTAAATTTTTAAAATAATAATAATAATATGTAATTGGCGATGTTTTGCCATGTTGAATTTCTGAAAATTGTGCTCAAAGAAGAGGAGAGAAGCTGTTTGAGTTCAACAAAAATATCTTTTCTATTAAGCTGACATTACTTTTCTAATAATTAATATTATGATATTTTTGAATGAATCCACATTTGCTGTGAATATCTTTTTGTACAGCATAGATATGACTTGAAAGGAGCATGCATTCAGAATCAATATTTCTCAGCCCTAATCTCATCTCTTACTATCTTTTGCCAGTGAGAGAACCTTAGGTAACCTAGGCACTTGATTAAAGGATCCTAGGATGTTAATATTTCAAGCACACATTTAAGTCATCCATCTTAACCTCTTCTCCAACATTCATGACAACTTATCTCAACTCAGTCCCTCTCAGTGAAGATCTCTCTACCTTGTAAGAGCCAAAGTATAAGCTGCCTATATTTATCAATTGCCCACTATGCGCCAGTCAGTCTGCTGACATTTTACATTATAATTCAAACTTTTTTAAAGCAACTCTAATTTAACAAATGATAAATCTGAGGTCCAAGAAGTTTGCATTACCTACCCAAAATTACAGGGGATGATCCTGGGCCCATGTCATCCCCTTCTCAAGCCAAAATTCCTTCTACTGTGCCACATTTGTTTTGAATAGTTGGACTTGCTCAAGTTCACCCTGGAATAGATTCCAGTATGCTTTTATATGCACATGAATCTATTGACCTGATTCTCCACTATGAAGCAACCTAAAGCACTTCATATAACAGCCAAGAGTATCAAACATATCAACCATTTCTTGAAGACTTACTTTGTGTAGCACATTGCTATCTTCTTTATAGTGTGGACTTCCTGGCTTGTCTGTCATTGTCTCCTTTACCTACTGCAGTTATCATATTATTTTTATTTCTATTAGGCAAACTTTCTGAAATAATCATGTTTACATATTCTTTATACTGCTTTGAAAATACAAATCTAATATCTACTCTCACAATTTCATTGAAATTACTTCATCAAATTTATCACAGATGTACCAATCAATAAATTTAAGTTTATTTTTATTATACACTTCTTGATGATTTTTAAAGTACTTGGTACTCATAGTTATTTGTGTTTTTTTGCATTTTTTTAAAAAATTAAAGTAGTTTATGATCATCCCTAGACAACAAACAAATGGATAGGTACAAATCTCAGGGGGAGCATTCAGAGAGGAAGGAGAAAGTAATGACTGATAGATTGGTGGCCATTATAGCAACGAAGTGTTAACTCCAGGACTGCCTTGGAGTGGCAATGATTCACATGTTTATTACTCTCTAAATTCTCCAAAGATAGGAATTATGCCATATTTCTTCATCTTGTAAAAGCTAGGTTTTGCTAAATATTCGTTGGACAATGTTTATTTTTCCGACCTTTTTAGCATTATTTGTTTCCATTTTTAGTGCATTAAAGTCACTTGAGTCAAATCAAAATATACCCTATACTCAAACTGCTCTTATTCTTCTAAATATCAGTATAAGATAGAAGATAATGTTCATCTACCAATGGCCACATAGACAAAAAAACCCTTTTTAGGCTCTTCCTTCATCCTCTGTTTTAACGATTATAGTATACGTATTCCAAAGCAACTAAACTTTTGAAGAAGTGTGTCATCGCTTCAGTTTCTTCATTCCTAGAAGTCCCTTGAAGTTCATGAGTGGAATATTTGATAATTATGCAGAAAAATCTGGATATAAAGCCCTGCAATTTGCACCCTAATCTGTTTTCAGTTTCTTAATGGAGTCACTGGTCAGTACCTTAGATTATACAGAATTACTACAGCATCTAGCACTTACAGATTCACAGTCTGTACCATTCATTAAAGGTGAGTATAATTAGGATACAGAATTGATGAAACAGATATTGTCTCTCTATTAAAATATTAATAGTTTTTCTAAGAAGGCTGCAAAACAATCCAGCTTGAAACAATTCAGGTATACGTGTGGTACATAGATGCCACAAATGATGAAATTGGTTTTTCTGGCACGAAGCCTGAATCCTGATGGGATATGGGGTAACTCTCAATGTGTGAGTTTCCGTTTCTTCCTTCTACAAACACATACAGGCATTTGCCTTCGTTGCTATTCACTTTGGCATAGAAATATGGTTCTCATTTCATTTTCACAATGCCATCTTTAAGGGGCAATGCTTTCCATTTTGGGACACTTTAAAAATAATTTTTCATTCTAAGAGAAGATGTAGACAATTGTTTAATGTCAGCAACCTTCTTTATTGTGAGATAACTAAAATATTCAAACCAATGAAGCATTGCTGGTATCTCTGAGTTTCAGTGTGGAATCCAGGAAATATCCATGATTTATGTCTTGTCCTGTCTGACTTTAGTGCAAGAGATTTCATTATGGCATATGGCGTAAAATAAATTGCCTTAAAAGTGAAGTAACATATACTTCAGGACTCACACAGAAAATATGGCATTTGTATTTAAACCTGAGCTGAAGGATGTATTGGCTGGAAAATTTACGAGGAAATAACCTTACATTCCTGGGATAAATTCAACTTGGTCATGGAGTAAAATCATCTTTATATGTTGCTGAATTCAATTTCTTAGTGTTTTGTTGAAGATTATTGCATCTATATTTATAATGGACGTTGGTTTGTAGCCTTCTAGTGATGGCTTTGATTTTGGTATTGGGGCAATACTGACCTCCTGGACTGAGTAGGAAACTGTTCTTTTCCCTATATTTTAGAAGAGTTAGTGAAGGATTGGTGTTATTTTTTCCTTAAACACCATTGAAGCAAGGTAGTCCTGAGCTTATTTTTATGGAAAAATTTTCACTAATTTTTCAACCTCTTTGTTATACATATGTCTATTCCATTTTTAAAAATTTTTTCTTGAGTCAGTTTTGGTAGTTTGTGTTTTCCTATGTATTTCTCCATTTCATCAGAGTTGTGTAAATTGTTGGCATCCAATTGCTTATTGTGTTCTATTCCATTCTTCAAAATTTCTGTGAGGCCACTATTAATGTTCTCTTTTATTAGTGATTTTAGTTTTTAGTGTCTTCTATCTTGGTGAGTCAAGCTAAAGGCTGTAAACTTTATTGGTCTTTTCCGAGAACCAACTTTTAGTTTGCTCAATTTTTATATTTTTCTATCTACATGGCATTTAAGTTTGCTTTATTATTTCCTTCTTGCTTTTAACAAATTTGCTTTTATTCCAGTTTTTAAGGTGGAAAATTTATCAATTAATGTGAGATCAGTTATCTTTAATACAGGCTTTTACAACTATAGTATTCCCTCTTAACACTTTTTATCTGTATCCCATGAATTTGGTATATTATGCTTTGATTTTCATTTATTTCAATGTATTTTCTTAATTCCACTCCAATTTCATATTTGACCCATTTTTTTATTTAGTGGCGCATTATTTAACTTTCAAATATTTAAAAAATGTTCCCAATTTCCTTGTATGATTAATTTCTAATTTTATTAGAGTGTGGGTTAAGAACACATTTTTTGTGACTGCAAGCATTTTAAGTGGTTTGAGACTTCATATGTTGTATTCTGGAAATGTTCCACGTGCACTTGAAAAGAATGTGTATTCTGCAGTTAGCAGGTGGATTACTTTGTAAATGCCCATTGGGTCAGAGTGTTGTTCAAGCATTACATTTTCTTGTCTTTTTGTTAGTTTTTATGTCCATTGCTGAAACTGAGGTGTTATAGTCTGCAACTATTATTTTTGAATTGTGTTTATTTTTCCTCCATTCTGCATTTTACTTCATATATTTTGAGGTTCTGCTGTAAATTTCAGATGTTTTTATAGTTATCTAGGAGAATAAATGACTTAAAAGCAATATACTACATTTATGCTGTCTGATATATTTATATTTGAGATTGGCTCCTTATATCATTGTGTGTAACTCAGAATAGGGTTCTTTATATTTTTGTGTATAATAAGAACTCCCTTAAGGATTTCTTATAGAGTAGATCTGCCAACAAGAAATTCTCTGTTGTTTTTTTTACTGAATGTATTAATATCTCTTTTATTTTTCAAAAACTTAATTGAGGTATAACCAAGGTATATATTTTGATAAGTTTAGGTGTATATATACCCACGCAACCTTCCCCACAATCAGGATAATGAACATACATTTTATATTGTATTATTATAATGACTATAACAGAAAATCAGAAAGTAACAAGTGTTGGTGATGATGTACAGAAATTGGTACCTTCATATCTGGCTGGAGTGATTGTAAAATGGTGCAGTCCCTTTGAAAACAGATTGGAGACAACTCAGAGTTTTCAACATAGAATGACCATATAACCCAGAAACTCCATTCTTCTGTATGTGCCCAAACAGAAATAAAAACATGTGACCATGTGAAAATACATACATGTGTTCATAGAAGCATTATTATTCATATTAGCCAACAATTTAAAACAACCCAACTGCCTATCAACTGATGAATGAATTGCATTTTTTAGGTGATAGCTGCCATAGAGTTATTCATGTGATGGATCTGGGCAAAGTAATTTTAAAACCCTCTAGAAAAAATTCACCATTCTAGATACCACTAAGAACATTCATGATTCACAGGAAGAGGTCAAACATCACCATGAACAGGAGTTTAAAAGAAGTTGATTCCAGCTTTCATGGATGACTTTGAGGGCCTCAAGACTTTAGGGAAGGAAGTAATTGCAAACATAGTAGAAAAAGCAAGAGAACTAGAATTATAAGCAGAGCATGAAGATGTAACTGAACTGCTGCAATTTTATGATAAAACTTTAATGGATGAGAAGTTGCTTCTTAGCGATGAACGAAGAAAGTGATTTCTTGAGAAGATATCTCCTCCTGGTAAGATGCTATAAAGATCGTTGAAATTACAAGGGAAGATTTATAATATTACATAAACTAAGTTGATAAAGCAGCAGCAGGGTTTGCGAGGATTGACTCCAATTTTGAAAGAAGTTCTGTGGGTAAAATACTATCAAACAGCATTGCGTGCTACAGAATAATTGATTGCGAAAGAGTCATCCCATATGGCAAACTTCTTCATTGTCTTATTTTAAGAAACTACACTGCACCCCAACCCTCAGCTACCAGCACACAGACCAGCCAGGAGCCAGGAGCCGTCACCATGGAGCCAAGACCCTCCCCCAGCAAAAAGCTGACAACTTGCTGAAGGTGTGGATGACGGTTAGCATTTTTTAGCAATAAAGTATTTTAAATTAACATATGGACATTTTTAGACATATTGCTGTTACACACTTATTAGACTACAGTATCATGTAAACATAATCTTTATATGCACTGGGAAAGAAATAACTTCATGTGACTGGCTTTATTGTGATATTCATTGTATTGTGGTCATTTGGAACCAAACCTGCAGTATCACCAAGGTATGCCTGCAATTAAAAGAAGCCAGTCACAAAAATTCACATAATGTATTTCACATGTCTCTTTACTTAAAAAGGTTCTTATAGGGAATCCTTTAGGAACAGAAACTACACAGGATGAGCGGCTGCCAGGGCCGGAGGGGAGGGAGGATTGGAAGTGATGCTGATGAACGTGGGGGTAATGTTAATGTTCTAAAATTAGACAACATTAACGGTTGCACATAATAATAATAAGCCAAAGTACTAAGCTATGATGAGATGATGCTGGTTAGAAATAGATCTCTGTGTTTGAATAGTTAAAGTATATCATAAAAATATATAAGTATTTTTAGAATAGTTTAGATCAAGGCATTTGGGGAAGCTGGCCTCCTTTTGTGGATGAGTCAGAAATTTTTATCAATTTCATAATCATCAAAACCACTAGGGGAACAGAATTTCAAGGACTTAAATAAAAAGTTCCTGAACAATGCAAGCATTCTTTTCAAAGCCCTAGAGTCTTAAAAAGAAGAATAGGATCAAGCACAGAATATTCTTCTACTTATATTAAATAATTTCTTCCTGCAACTAAAATAGATTTAAGAAATAAATACTTTTAAAGATAAATGAATATGTTATAAAAGAACATTTATGCATGATGTTAAAATGTTAAAAATTTTTAAATAACAACTAAAACATCTGACTCATGAGGCAGATGGAACCCCAATTACTGGAATGATTAATTTTTCTCACCTACCTTTCATTTGTACGTATCATAAACAAAATAATCCTAGATGTCATTTAAACTTGCTTGTACTGCTCACTATGGAACTTTTCATTTATTTCTCAGCTATATTTAATGAGAAATCAGGATATATGTAGTCATTGTGTTTGTATCTCATATTGTTGATCCAAAAATAGCATAGATATGCTGAATAATTTTTCCTTTTCTTTAGAAAGTGATCATCTTGCTTTATTCTGTTTTCTATATAGTCATAAAACTGTATCATTGACCAAATAAGATTTCTACACATGGCAAATTATCTCTCCCCCCAAGTCTGTGTCAAAATTAAAAGATTAATGATTTGCTTACAGGTACTTGACTTGGAATTTAAATGCGTTCTCTTTAAAAACTAACCACAGTAAGTCATAGGACAAACCGCTACCGACTGGAGTTTGAGTTTTCAGTTAAAACACCTTCCAAAGGTTTCTCAAGAAAATGCCTTTTTAATGAATCAATTTCAACTCAAACTTACACACATAGACAGAGAAAATCAGAAGGCTCTATTTTTAATTAAGTGGGTTCAGAATCTCTATACTTTTATTCACTTGCCATATTTTGTGGTCTTTTACCTAATATGTGGGCCAACAAATATGACAATGGAAAATTTTAAAATCCGGAGACCATGTTTCTACAATTAGAAATGCCATTTAAGTTTCTATTTAAAGGAACAAAGAGTTGCTTATAAAGCTTAAAAGTATGTGATGTATATGGCATAGAATTCTCTTTCTGCATGGAGAAAGAGAATGCACATGTGGTAAACTCCTACTATGTTCCAGGCATTGGAAATGGAATAGTAAACAATTTGACAAAAGAATCCTTGTCCTCCTAGCACTTATATTCTAGATAGGAGTAACAGACAATAAACAAATAAATGTAATGTATTTGTGTCATATTAATTTTATGGGGAAAATAAACCTGGGGAGAGTGGTAAATGTTGGGGAGAATAGATCAAATGTTAAATAGAGGAGTCATGGGAGGCTGCACGAGAGAATAATATCTGACTATCAACTAAAGAAGGTTTGGGGGAAAAGCACCACAAGCAGAGTATCAGCATGTACAAAGGCCCTGGGTGAGAGTGCACCTAGCATGTTGAGCAAGCTATAAGAACCAAAATAAAGTAAGTTATACCACAAATGTAGTTTCAGGAAAAAAATGGTGAGGTATATATATGTGTGTGTGTTTAATAATTTTAGAGATATTATATATATATTTCCTTTGCCCTAATATTATAATTAATGCATCTTAATCTATAGATTGGCAAATTATTTCACCAATAAATATTTATTATGTATCCACAATGAATACAAAGTATGTAGTTGATAGATATAAATTTAAAAATTATTGGAGTTGGTACCAATTATGCTACCAAATAACTCTATGATTTTTGAATGAGTCCAAAAAACTCTGAGTTTCCTCTGTCAAAAAATAATGCTGGAAGTACTCTAAAATTTATTTTAGAAATTAATTTACTTTAAAATTAATAGTACACACCATACATTACATAAATGGGGAATTCGGAAGAGTGGTTGACCTTCTCTCCTGAACACTTAGTTAGACAGAGGCAGTGGGTAAGGGATCGATGTTTGTGATTAGGGGTCTGCCTTGAGGAAGAGAGTAGGGATGGAGAAAAAAGAGACAGAGACTCTGACATGGTTTAAAATGAGTCCTGAAGTGGGGCTGGCAGTGAGGGCTTCAGTTCAGAGCAAGAGAAGATCATGGAAGGTCAAGTGTACCCCAGTAAGTCTACATGAAAAAGATAATATATTAACTTGAGGAATGGTAGACTTGGGATAAGGACAAAACATGGGGAAATAATCTGAAGCAGAGGGAAGTGTGTCAGCAAGGTGTCGATGGGGCAGTAGGGTCTCAGAGCTGGTGGAGAGGCTTGAGGCTGTAACTGGAAGAAAGCAGATGTTCAGTGTGCATGAGGATGGGTTCATGTGAACAGATAATTTGGTCTCAGAGTCCAATTAAAAGCTAAGGATAGCCTTCTGAGGTTTTTGAGATAGAAAATGATATGAAAATATAATGTGTAAGGGAAACTCTTTGAAGTCAAGAAGGATTCAAAACCACAAGTCATCTCAATAAAGCATGAGGTCCACAGGTCATACATTTGATAATGGAAGATCCATTTTAGAACAAGAAGCAAAAACCGTTTTCAACTGATTGGGAAAGCACAAGTGACTCTGGATGTCACTAACTTTTTAAGTCTAATGACAAAAGAGTAAGATCAAGAAATCGGAATGTAATTTAGTAATTAGTTTGGTTTTAAGCAAACAACAGGTGGCAATGTAGCATGTATTTGGGAATAAGTCTGTCCTTCAAATAACAACAAATGTCATGTGCTGACAGCCTACTGTCTCATATAGTTTTGCAACACACTTACCTATTCCTACACCAACTCTTATTAACATTTTTTAAAGGGCTTTGATGTTTGCATAACAATCCACTCTATGTGTGGTCAGTCCTCAGATAAGTAGTAAAACTAGGATTCGGTCTGACTTCAAGGCCAGCCTCTTCAAGTGAGTTTAAGGCTGATAAATATAAAATTGAAATAAATATATTTACAGAAACGCAAGAGTGTGCTGAATGTGATGATTCAAGAATTAAATAGTAGGTTTAGAAAATTAGTGGTATTAAATCAAGGAAGTGGGCCCAATCTACAATTTAAAAGGGAAGAACACTGGGCAGCAATTAAGGAGAAGGAAGTTGTTTAGTATATTTAGGATCAGCTGGATGAAAGCTTGCAGATGGTGAAGAGTAATGACTGTGAAGGGAGAAACCGCAGAGCCAAACTCTGCTAAAACGATAAAGTTATCTGGTCACAGATCAGGAAAACCCTGCTCAGACCTGAAAAGTAGCAAATTTCATTGGCTTAGTGACTCCAGGGCTTGGGTCATGGTCATGAGGGCAAAAAGAAAATTTTCATAACTGACTTTCTAGTTTTTCAAGCTTAATTTTGATAAATCACTTTTTCAATAATACCTTTTTAGAAATTTTGAAAATTTTATAAGTGAAGATAAGTCTGTTTCTGAATTCCCTGTTCTGGTCCCCTAATCTTTCATTTTCATTTCTGCATCATTCTCAAAAGGTTTTAATTATTCTTGTAAAAGAGAATTAATGGTTGTTTTAATCTTATTGGTAAGTAATACATGTTTATTGTGAAAATAAATCATGGATTAAGGAATATTGTGAGGCATAAAAGTAAAAATCATTCCAAACCATACCAGAGATTACTGCTCTTAATATTTCAAAGCATAAGCTTTGACATTTTTTTCTATAGACAACTTAATTTACAATGGATACAGAAAAGATAAGCTTCACAAAGGAATGAACAATTTTCAAAGGATATGTATCAACACTTTTTTTCCATACACTTTACTTAAATCCTTTCTGCTGCTATTTGGTGCTTATCATCAACTTGCTGCTAGCACTAAGTGCTACAGCTCTGTGCAAAAAAAAAAAGTGATATACTTTAGAACTTATTATATACTGTAGATCCCCCTTTTTGCCACGGATCTCTTGACTTAAAAATGATGATCAAAAGATACATAGAAAAAAAAACATGTGTATATTGTTATGAGATATAAGTGATTACATTGACCAATGAAAATAAGAATGTCAGTAAGAGAAACAATTTACCACTTAATCACAATAAATACATTAGTTGTGCAGTATAGAGACATATCATAACTTATTTATAGAAGACATACCTATTGTGTCTCTCATTCTCTGTCCATATTGAAGATGCACTAGTAAGACTTTTGGATACATGTGTGTTTTGAGTTTTGATGAACATTAGCTCATTGATTTAGTTAATTAACATTATAAAATGAAATCTAGAATGTCCTAGGCATGAAGTAAACATTTATTAAACATGGAGTGAAGAGAAGGAGGATTCATTAATTCATTCACCAGTCAACATTAATGGAGCACATACCATATATCATATGCTTTACTATTACCAGAATCCAGCAATGAGCAAAATGACCTTTTTCTTCTACAATTTCACTGTATAGCAGGGGAGAAACAAACAAATAATTACGAACCAATGTGGAAGTGCTACTATGAAAGCATCCAGGGATGGTTACGTTTGCCTGGATAGAGGGTAAATGACAGTGGAGTTACGATGCACAGACTGGTAACAACCAAATTGATTTGTGAAGGATGAGTAGAAATTTACTGTAATTGTTATTGTTATCACTTTAGTTTTATAAGTGAAAAAAATTCCAGATGAGTAATTGCCACAGATCTTGTAATTAATAAATAGAAGAGTTAGAAATAAAACATCCAGTCTTTCTGTTTTAAATTTGGTTATCCATTGTACCGTATCGATGACTGCAGAAGCAGAACTCCCTAAATTTGGCTGAGGTCAATAGCTGAGTCAGAACAACTAAGAATCTTAACATAAATCTGAAGTTCTCCATTCTTATTATTTTTGTGCAGATATATAGAGCAGGGGAAATACTCTCACACACATTTTTATAAGTGACTTAATGGTAACAACATTTTCCATAATATCTGCCTGAGATCAAAAATGGGAGAATTATAAGCTTTTCCCTACATGTGTATTCTTGCCTCATTGTGTCCCAAACTCTAACTTTGTAAGTATCTGCCAAATATAACTAATGTGTTGTCATGGACTTATGTGGCCTAGAGGCCACAGGCCAAGACTGGCTCAGAATATTGCACTGTTGTGGTTTCCCATGTGATCTCAGGAAGGGCAGCCACCTATTGCTAGAAATCCAGTCAAAGCATATTGAAGACTTACTGTGGAATGGGGAGCATGGGAATTCAGGATACTACAATACACAGAACATAGCTTTTTAATCGATAAGGGCCTTCCTCCAATCACTCTAGCACTTTGTCTAAAATTTATTTAAAAATTAGGCCATTTATTACATTGTTTCCAGCCCTAATCTCTTTAATTTATGTGTCTAAATCTTGCTTTTTTAAGTTTGCCTACAGAAATGCAATTATAACCAGTTATACATAAAGACCAACTAAAAATAATCCTAGGTATAGTGTCTTTCATTTTGGTGTGTTTATCTATAAAGGTTATTTTGATTATTTGGTGTAGCTACTTTCAAACACTCTGTGTGGTGACTCAGTGGACTCTGCCTACCAGAAACCGCATGACATAGAGCCTTTCATAACACTTGAATGTCACATTTTTCTTAGAAATGAATTTCATCTTGTCTGACAGTCTTTTTTCTGAAAACTATAAGCATAAAATTAAAACACCTCTGAAAATGGTTCTGTGCATTAGAGAAATTTATGTTATGCATGCATTCGATATGACACTAAAGAGAACATTTCTTACTGTATTTGAAATATATATCATTTCTGTGACTTGATTTTTTTAGTTAAAATGCTCTCAAGGAAATAATCCTGAATAGGAGCCCAGAAGAAGCTTTGATATCTGTGCCAATCTGGAGAGGGGGAGAGAGGGAGAGAGAGAGAGAGAGATTTCAGAGTATAATTATAAGAAACTTAGAAATTCACAAGAACATTAAAAATTAACTAATTTTTACATCTTTATGACCATCTTAATTTCCTTTCTGATTCCTAAAAATCAATGGACTAATTGTAGAATATTTTAAACTGTGTTTTTTAAGAATGCTTTGAATGATTGTTTAGATGTAATTTACTTACTTGTTCCTGAAAACATTATTTAAATACTGCAGTTCATATTTGGTCAGTTAGAAGTTATTGAACAGTCACTCCCACCTCAGTTCCCTTACTTCTCTGAAACCTATAAGAAGTTCACTAAATTTTTAAAGTTTTTGTTTTGCTTTGTATCCATAATCTTTGAGTATATAGTATAAACTAAGGATAGGTTAATTAAAACAAAATAAATTATTTTTATATAAGACTAAGAAAATAGAGATATTGTCAAATAGGTAGGGATGATATGTTATTCCTTTAAAATATTATGTATGTCACAGAATTTTACATTTTCATGGGTGCTTAGCTGTATTTTCTAAAATGAAGATGGAGCACTTTTATAAGTAACAGGCAATATAGCAAGAAATTGGTGTGTGCAGGCACGGTGGCTGTAGGTCGGTCAGCCCACACTCACCACCCAATTCATCCTCATTTTCCCTTACGAGAGCAGTAGCTCTTTGTCTACCAGTGCAGCATCCTAGACTGTGACTGAGGTAGAGCAGGGCTTTATTCTGCACAGGTATAGAAGGATAATAATAGTTACCACAGACTGGGCAATTACTTTTTAGAACTTATTTATTATTCTCCACAAAAAAAAAAAGAAACAAGTTGAAAAAAGTTACATAAATTATGAGAAGTTGATTTGAGTTTCCGTCTGTCTGGTGAGGAAGCCCGCACTTTTTTTCTTAGAAGGCATCTTCCCGGGTAAGAAAGTTCGTTTTCATAAGGAGATACAGCAAAGCAAGAAAAAGACCTCTTACAGGTGACAAAAGCTAGCTTTTGAAACTGACAGGCCCACTTCTGCCTGGAAAGGCTATCATATCTCACATTCCCAGAAGTTTACCAGCTGCAGCGCCCTTTTGACTGGAGCTAACTCTGAGGAAGTCCTTTTTGTCTGGTAACTCAGGGATGCACGTGCAGATTCCTCAGATGTGGCAAGCAACACCGGTTGGGTTTATGTTGGCTTGGCCAAAAAGTTATTGTGTTTTTTTTCCATAAGATGCCTCTAGTAGCGCTTCATTGCCTCTGACTTTATTAGAAAGAATTGCGTTAGATTGTACTGTGACAGCTGTCATATCAGCGTGCATTTTAAAAAATTATCAAATTGGTAAATTTTTGTGCAGTCATTCTAATATTGAAGATGGAAGAAAATATATAACATTTTCAGCATATTATGCTTTATTATCTCAGGAAAGGTAAAAATGCAACTGAAACACAAAAAAGATTTGTGCAGTGTATGGAGAAGGTGCTGTGACTGATGGAAAGTATCAAAAGTTGTTTTCAAAGTTTCATGCTGGAGATTTCTCTCTGGACGATGCTCCAATGTTGGGTAGACCAGTTGAAGTTGATAGTGATGAAATTGAGACACTAACTGAGAACAATCAACATTATGCCATGCAGGAGACAGCCAACAGAGTCAAAATATCCCAATCAATAAAGTTATTGATAAAAATGAAAAATGTGTCTTCTATTTTACAGAAAAATCTAAGCAGACCTTTTCGCCAGCCCAAAATGTAAGAGAGGTAAAGAGAAAATGAACAAGTCCAATGAGCAATGAAACACTCTTGATTTAACAATTTGGTTCTTCATTTCACAGAAAAAGCAAACACAAGAACACCTTTTTTTCCTAAATCACATTTATTAACAATAGGACAGGTGGCCTACAGATGTAGGCAGCAGCCTGTCCATATCAACACGGTGTTCGTGAAAGTCAAGGCCGGCTCCCATCTGTCAGAGGCACTTTGGAACTAGGGACTCTTCAGTGGTTGGACTTCTGGGACCTTTTGTTTCTGAGATTAAGTAATTCTAACTTAAATGTTAAATCTTTATGAACTTTTTTTATTTAGGACAAAACGTGATATAAGAAAAACAACCTTCCAATATATGATACCCACCCATTCAATGTCAAAATGTTCATTATATATACTTAGCATTCTTGTTGTCTAAAATAGTAGGTTTGAATTTGGAGAAAATAATATATTTTATTTTTAACATGCAACTTAAATGTTAAATTTCCCTTAGTTGATATGAAATACTTCTTACAGCAATAAAATGACACTGAAAGTTCTATCTAAAAATAAAGTGTGTGTGACTCTAAAATGCATTCATCAGTTATTTTTTCCCTCTTTCATCATTTAATTGCCTGCTTTTCCACAAGTATGCTAAAAAGGAACAGAATGGATTAGTTGAGCTCAATTTATTTCTCTGGACAAGATCTGAGCAATTAAAGAGATCAAACCTATTTATAGTATTTTCTGATTCCAACATTTCCCAGGTTAGAATGTCTTCCTGTGTTTATTCATAAAATAAAACTCCTACATATCACATTACTAATTAAAAAGTTTTTTTAATGATTTTTTGAAAAAATCATAGAAAAAGAGATTAGACTTGTGGTTACCAGAGGTGGAGAGGAAAAGGGGGCATTGCAGGAAGGTGGTCAAAAGTTACAAACTTCCAGTTATAAGATAAGTAAGTACTGGGGATGTGATATCTGATGTACGACATGGTGATCATAGCTAACACTGCTCTATAATATACAAGAAAGTTGTTAAGAGAATAAATGCTAAGAGTTCTCATCACAAGGAGAAATTTTTTTCTTCTTTCTTTTTATTGTATCTGTAAGAGTAGATGGATGTTAGCTGAATATATTGTAGTAATTTTTTCAGAGTATATGTAACTCAAATGATTACATTGTATGCCTTAAACTATACCAATTACTTCTCAATAAAACTGGAATAAATGAGAAATTTTAAAAAATTCCACTAGCTGTGAATATATTTCTCACTACCATAACAATGAATAAAGTAAGATACTTAACAATCAGCTTTAAAGTTGAAGAAATTAACAATATGTCCCCTTATTAGCTGTAATCTGCTGAAACCAGTTGGTTGGCATTGTGCTATGACAAATATAAACTAAATCAAAGCAGATCTGTTCTGAACTATTTTCAACTGCAGCACATCAAGTAAAATGGCGACTTATTCCATATGTTGTTTATTCTGAAATGTGAAGGATATTTTATACTAAACATCTGCCTGCATATTGCTTTCATGACTACATTCAGCTGAGAAAAAATCACAAACTTCATTGACAGCATTTTATGACCTTTAAATATACGATGTAATAACGCTTCCTTTAGACTGACAATAAACCAGGCATTCAGGTTTGATAGAGTTTTCAAAGGGCACATATTGCCGGGATCCACGGCGCAGGTCGTATCAATGAAAGAAGTGAGTGACTGCAGCCAATGGGATCAATGAGAGACTGGAGAGCTTTATTTTAACGTGTTTAAATTTTTAAAAACTCTCAAATTACCCCTTTAATTAGAGGTAATTTTCAACTTCTTTTTTTGATGTTTAAAGTCTTCTATAAACTGGTTCTAATATATGCTTTAAACAAATCCCAAGTAACATTTTAAAATCCTTCTCTTATTGAAAATGAACTGTTTATTTTTCCTTGAGTGCACCTTTTTCTGCTCATTTTCCCACTGCTTCTGTTTCAGCTGCTGTGCCTTGCCCTGTGCCTTCTCTGCCTAGGAAGACACCCCAGACCTGACCCTGACTCATGGCCTTCACTGTTTATGAATGCTAACCATTGCAGGCCCCCGGACTATGGTGGCCTACAGAGAGGCTTCCACTGTGTGTGCACCTGCACACGCCTCACGTCTTCTCTTCCTCCGGAAGCCAATGCTACGCACTTCTTTAAATACTTTTTATTATAGTATATGTTAATTATATATATCATTTACTATTATCCATCTTATGCCTATACATGATATCTTTAAGTAAACTGTTATTTCTTTAGAGCAGCAACTATCTAGTATTCTTTTATATCTTTCTTATAGTTTCTAACTTTTTAAAAATTGGTGTACTCAACATCATTATCTTAGAATGCATTTCTTCACATTTGGAAAATCAGAGTAATTTTTCACTGTAAAAAAGTACGTGATCCTCACACCAGATTTCACTTACATCTAACATATTACCAAGAAAAAAAAAACAATCTAGGGGAAGAGCTATATCTGTGTCTAAAAACCTATTCTAAAAAGGTAGAATGCTTCTCATTTATGTAAGTATATACATTTGGATTAATTTATTATCATAATTGAAATGAGACATGTTCAATGATTCTTTTGTTACACAAAACAATTTCCCCAACCATACAAGAGCTCTTTATTCAATGGTTTTCAATATCAGCTGCATATGAAAGCTGCCTACAGAACATTTTTAAAACACAGAGATGCTCAGACCTCCATTGGAACAATTAGATTATAATCTGCAGAGATGACTCTCTGGCACCTCCATTTTCTTTTTAAGTTCTCCAAGGGATTTCTAATATGCAGCAAGGGTTGAACGCCACTAGTTTAAAGGGAGGAATGGTAAAGAAAAGTAAGTGGACGGGTCGCGAAGTATCAATAATCCCTGCCCTAAAGACTGACCCAGAGAGGATAGGTGCCCCCTGCACTCCCATTTTGGAGCACAGATTAGACTTTGCCTGTCTCTGATGTACAAGCAGCTGTCTATAAGCCCTGCCCCACGCAGCATGTAAAGTCCTATTTGTTCCCGTTGTCTCTTCAGTCCAGCGACACAACTCAGAAATACGAACTATTTCTGGGCTAGGAGGTAAATAATGGCCATCCGATTAAAATCAGTTCCCTCCATTAAAATAAATAATATAGTCTACTGCTACTGCCTCTGTACTTTGTTGTTTTCTTGGGTTTGCCTTTATGCTTGAACTCTGTTTTGCTATCAGAAAATGCCCGTGGTTTCTGACTCCAGTGATTTCCAACAATACAGGCTATAGCTGAAAAAACTGGGCATCATCTGGGGTGATCTCTGCAGGTCTAGAGGTAGAACGTGAGGGCAGGTGTAACCCCAACTGTGTTGGAGGCACAGCCCTCTGCTTAGATCAGGGTCAACACTTGGCATATGAGAAAACAGAATGTAAATATGGTTTAAAAACAGGCAGTAGAATGTTCTTGCCTGACATAACTTTTTAAATCAGGAATGAGAAAAACAAATTAGTGACAGTGTGGTAGGAGGAAAGAGGAATGGGAGACTTGAGAAACAAAGGGATGCAGAGAAGGGCCATGTTAAATGGGGGAGGAAACCCACCAGAACACTTTGACTGAAGTCTGAGATGAGAACGTCAGCTGAGAGAGGGCTGGCAAAGGAAAAGAGTTCATGTTGCAATAGCGTAAAGATGGTCAGAACTAGTCACTGCTGAGGATGGAAAATAAGGTGCCTAGATTTTTAGACATTTCATTCTAACAGAGGATAGGCCAGTAACCTACAGTTGTAGTTTTCAACCGAGGTAATCCCCCCTCCTCCCACAGGCTACGTCTGGAAATGTCCGCAGACTGTTTGTTATCACAACTGGGAGAATCCTATCGGCATCTGGGGGACGGAGAGCAGGGATGACGCTGAATACCCTACAATGAACAAGATGCCCTCTGACACCAAACAAGCATGTAAAGAACATGAACTATGTCAAATTGAGAAGCACTGGTCTAAAGGAAGCTGACTATAAAATTTAAACTTTTCTACGAGATGCTAAGATTTTAGTTAGAGAAATGTGTCACCTTTAATCGAAATTTAGGTTTCTTTGCAAATCCTTAAATCAAGAAAGGTTTCTTCATTCCCAGCGAAACATTTTCTGCAGAAATTTAGGAGTGGTTTGTTTATTCTCTCAGGAAATTTGGGACAGAAACACTCCCTAAGTTTTTTGAAACAATGTTAATAAGTATAACTTGCTTAATCGCCCTCTGCTGCCTTATTCATACACTGTCCAAAGCATAGTTTGCTTTCTGATGTGGGACACAGAACCATCCCTGTGACAATGACTATTACCACAGTTCAGCAGTGTTCCACAGGCTTCCAGGAGGGAGAGCTAGGTATGAAGAGAAGAACATAGTTTATGTTAGAGGCAAGGAAGAAAGGGTGTTGTAAATAATGTTACAAACGTTCTCCTTAGAAGTCTAAATGCAATCCCTAAAATACAATGTTAGTATTATGGCAAACATTTCTTAAAGCAAGTATATTTTCTACTGTAGTTGCCAAAAGACATATAATTTACATTGGCTTTGACCAAGAGACTATGGCTGTGAATCAGCCAAGAGCTAAGCACAAGAGCAATGGAATCATACAGCCCTCTTTTGCTGAGCAAATAGTAAAGGGACGTTCTCAGGGGAAATTCTGTAATATCCCAAGTCTGAGCTCTGTATGTGGGTAGTTCTAACTAATCAATATAGAACATGCACTTAAATGGGACAACTGTTCCATAAATAAGTGTGAGATTAAAAAAGATAAAATCAAAATGCATACACATTTGAATCAAATAATTATTGCTAAAGCTATCTTATTAATAGTTGCAATTAAATGATAGTCCATGAATGATTTGCTTTAAGGAATTTAAAATCATGGTAGGAATGGCAGAGGCTTCTGGTCAAGGTGGTGGAGCAGGTAAGCACTCTCCTCCCTGCTTTCCATGAACACTCCAAAATTACAACGAAAATATAGAACAATCAACCAAAAGAACCACCTGAGTCTAGCTGAACGAAACTCCTAAAAGTAAGGACATAAAGAAGAGGCCATGTTCAGATCTATAGGAGAGGCGGAAACATGAGACAGGCTAGCCCAAAACCCATGTGTGGTGGTTGAGAATCAGAAACTGAGCTACTGCTTTGTTCAGAACTGACCGACAGGCAAAAAGGCCCCATGGCTTAGGGTCCTTGGGACCATAAGTCACTAAGGAGACAAAACTTATCCTTCTGTCAGGGATGCAGCCTCTGCTTCCTTTACTTCACCCTGTTTGGCCCCTGAAGGATGGCTGGATAGTCAATGACGGGTAAGATTTCTCAAGGAAGGAACTACCTAAGACAGGCACAGTTGTGAAGGGGCCATCAGGGAAAGATTTAGGGGATTACGGAGGAGGGAAAAATATCCTCACCCCTGGGCTTTATCTTAGCCTGAGTCCTCATTCTATCTGTAAAAAGTATCTTTATCTCTTGATTGCCTTGCCTCCCCCACATGATTCAGGTCTGTTGCAATGCTGAAGGGGGGTGCAGCCCTGTGCTGCAACCAGTGGCAGCGGGGGTGATCGGGTCTAAGAAAGAATGCATTAAATCCTGTGAAACCTGCTTTGCTAAGAATGCCATCAATTTAAATGTTAAGAGTCCAAGCACAAAGTAAGTTTGTTTCCCAAGGTTTACAGCCAATTGGCATCACTCTGTTTACCAGACCCTGCCTCAAAAGAACCCCTTTATCCCAGAAATGTTGTTTGTAAACCACACTTCCTTTCTTTAATATGCACCCCTATGCAAGCTAACCTCAATAAAACCTATTAAGAGAGAGGCTTGACACCTTTCTCTTCTGAGAGACTGGTCAGCCTTTCTTCCCCAAGCAGATCATGTCTTGGTAGATTTATTCTCATCCGTGGTGGCTGGGAGAGCTGTGCTGGACCAAGCTCCCCCACACTACTTGCCCAAAGTAGTCCCCACAGAGGAGTGAGGTATCCAATCCCCACTCAGGACTCCCCAGCCCAGGGATCCATTGGCAAAGGTAGCCCCTACAACAGCGAGCAGTGGAGGTCATTGGCAAATCCATCCCAACACTGTGAGAAAGAGGGCTGCTGGAAACCCATCCTCTTAAAGGGCCTGCACACAGCCTTAGCCACTTACAGACACTCACCCTGAACTCCATCAAAGGGGCACAGCAGCTTGAAAGGCACCAGAAACAAAAGAGGAATTAATTGCGTCTCTTTAGCATGAGGTCCACTGTTGTCCCGGTGTTGTGCCCTCCCCGCATACAGCATGTAGGGGCAGGCAGGTGCCAAATATGAATCTGCATTAACCTGGTAAATGCTGCTGGCCCCACCCTGGTGACTCCCTGAGACCCCGCTCCACCCAACTCCCACCCCACCTTTGCTCTTTCAGTGGCTGTGCCTTAGGGATAGCCTAGGCATCAGTGCATGCTCTCTTAAACCACAGTAAGATGTCACCTCACAACAGTCAGAATGGCTGTTGTCAATGAATCAACAAACAGCAAGTATTGGTGATGATGTGGAAAAAGAGAAACCCTTTTGCACTCTTTGCGCGAATGCAAACTGGTGCAGCCACTATGGAAAGCGGTTTGGAGTTACTTCAAAAAATTAATTGTGGAACTACCTTATGATCCAGTGATTACACTTTTGGAAATTTATCTGAAGAAACCTGAAACACTAATTCAAAGAATGTAAGTACCCCTATGTTCATTGCAGCATTATTTACAATCACCAAGATATGGAAGCAGCCCGAGTGTTCATCAGTAGATGAGCAAATAAAACAACTATGGGACATTTACACAATGAAATACTACTTGGTCATTTAAAAAAAAAGGAATTTTACCCATTGCAACAGCATGAATGGACCTGGAGGACGTTATGCTAAGTCAACTAAGCCAGTCAGAGAAAGAGAAATACCATATGATTTCACTCATATGTGCAATCTAAGGAACAAACTGAACTAACAAGCAAAATAGAGACAGACTGATTGATAGAGAGCAGACTGACAGCACAGAGAATCCCAAACAAGATAAACTTAAAAATGCCACACAGAGACACATCTTAGTTAATGCCAAAGGTTAAACGCAAAGAGAGAATCTTAAAAGCAGCAAGAGAAGGCAGTTACCTACAAGATAGCTCACATAAGACTGCCTTTATCACAAGAAATTTTGCAGGCCAGAAGGGACCGGCATGAAATATTCAAAATGATGAAAAGCAAGAAACTACAACCAAGAAAACTCTAAAAAATCAATACAAATGATCAATAAAACCAAGAGATGGTTCTTTGAAAATATTTAAAAAATTGATAAACTTTTAACAAGATTCATCAAGAAAAAAAGAGAGAGGACTCAAATAAATAAAATCAGAACAAAAGAAAAGTCACAACTGACATGAGAGAAATACAAAGGATTATAAGAAAATACTATGAACAATTTTATGCGAACAAATTGGACAATCTGGAAGAAATGGATAAATTCCTAGAAATATACAATCTTCCAAGACTGAATCAAGATGAATCAGAAAATCTGAATAGATCGATTACTATAAGTAAAATTGAACCAGT
The DNA here is from genome assembly GCA_028533065.1 of Trachops cirrhosus. Taxonomy (NCBI): domain Eukaryota; kingdom Metazoa; phylum Chordata; class Mammalia; order Chiroptera; family Phyllostomidae; genus Trachops; species Trachops cirrhosus. The sequence goes on from CM052549.1 coordinate 23,129,064, forward strand.
AATTGAAAAACTCAAAACAAACAAAAGTCCTGGATCAGATGTCTTTGCAGGTGAATTTTACCAAACATTCAAAGAAGAATTAACACATCCTCCAAAGTTTTCCACAATATTTAAGAGGGAGAAAGACTCCCAAGCTTATTTTACAAGGCCACCATTATCCTGATTCTGAAACCAGACAAAGGCATTACAAAAAAATGTAGTTCAATATCCCTGGTGAACATAGGTACAAAAATGTTAAACAAAATATTTGCAACCAACTTTAGCAATACATTAAAAAGATCACTCATCATGATCAAGTGAAATTTATTACTGGGATACAAGCTTGGTTCAATATCCACAAATCAATTAATGTGGTACACCAGTATACCACATAAATAAAATGAAAGATAAAAATCTTATGATTATACTAATAGGTGGTGAGAAAGTATTTATTTTTTAAAAGATTTTGTTTATTTATTTTTAGAGAGGGGGAATGGAGGGAGAAAGAGATGGAGAGAAACATTAAGGTGTGGTTGCCTCTCGTGTACCCCGTACTGGAGACCTGGCCCACAACCCAGGGATGTGCCCTGACTGGGAATCGAACCAGTGACCCTGGTTTGCAGGCCAGTGCTCAATCCACTGAGCCACACCTGCCAGCGCAGATGCTGAGAAAGTACTCAACAAAATGCAGCATCCATTTATGATAAAAATTCTCAGCAAAATTGGAATATAGGTAATGTACCTCAACATAATAAAGGCCATATATGACAAACCCATACCAAAAACCATATTCAACAAGGAAAAGCTAAAAGTATTTTCCTTAAGATTAGGAACAAGACAGTGTTGTCCACTTTGACAACTTTCATTCAACATAGTAGTATTGGAAATCCTCGCCACGGAAGGTAGACAAGAAAAAGAAATAAAAGGCATCCAAATTGGAAAGGAAAAAGTAAAGTTGTCATTATTTACAGATGACAATCCTGTATAGAGAGAATCCTAAAGATTCCACCAAATAAAAAGTACTAGAATGAATTAATGAATTCAGTAAAGTAGCATGATACAAAATTAATGTTCACAAAGAAGATGCATTTTATACAACAGTAACCAACTATCAGAGAAATTAAGAAAACAACTCCATTTACAATTGTGTCACAAAAATAAAATTTTTGAGAATAAATTTAACCAAGGACGTACAATACCTCTACTTGGAAAATTATAAGACACTGAAGAAAGAAATTGAAAAAGATAAATTAAATGGAAGCAGATAGCATCCTCATGGATAGAAAGAATTGACAGTGTTCAAATGTCCATATTATGCAAAGCACTGTATAGAGACAATGCAATTTCTATCAAAATACAAATGGCATTTTTCACAAAACTAGAAAAAAATGTCTCTTCTCCATACCTTCTGTTTCTTTACTGAGGCTTTTTATTCATTCGCTAAGATGTTTTATTTTTCATTTGTTTCAGACATGCTTGTAATTGTTGACACATGTTTATTACAGCTGCTTCAGAGTTTTTCAGACAATACTAACATCCCTGTCATCTTATTTTTGGCATTAGCTGATTGTCCTTTATATTACTTGGTGATCATCTTCATTCATGGGTATGATGAATGAGCAGTAAGTAGCAATAGTTACTATGTTTGCAACTTGTAAACATATCAACAGAGATGGCTCTTAAAATATATCGCTGACTGGTAAAATGTAGGAAATAAATTGAGATATAGTGCAATACTATTTAAATGAAGAACATATGAAGACAAAAGTATGCATGCTATAGGAACTTAAACAAATAAAAAAAATAAGCATTAAGCCCTTTAAATAGTTGTGCATTGATGGTGGACAAGGAGAATGTAAAGAATTTGATATATGGGAATAAAAAGAAACAAATAGATTAAAAGTTGAAATATAATTTTGAAAAATAGTTGGTAGGGGCAATGCAAGAATCTAAAGTATTCTGATGCATCACAGTTAGATTTCAATACTATTTATAATGATAGCTCAAGCAAGCCTGGTGTAAATATAATACTTGGAGATATGAAAGCAACCAACAAGTATGTATAGTAACATGAGAACAATTTTTTAAAAAGTAGACTGAGGTGTTGGACAAGCCTAAGTTTCATTACTGTCGTGTTTTATTATGTAGCTTTTGTATTTTTTTTTTTTACTTTTAAGTATTTGAATCTTTTAATTTTTAGATTTTTAAATTTCAGCAAATTTTATTTAATTGAGCCAATTAATTGGTACTTTTATATCCATATAACTATTACCTGAGAGCTTTCCAGTAGAGTAAAGGGCAAAACATTATGAAAACAAAACCAGAATATTAATTTTATAGGAGGGATTAATTTTCCTTGGCAGCTTCAAGGTGCTTTGTTGAATCTTAATAACTCATTTAATGAAGGTTTGTTGGGGACCTACTTTGTGCCTCACCCATTTTCAGTGCTGGGATCACAGCATCAACTAAAAAAGACATGATCTTGTTCTGCTATCAAAACAAAGCCAAGGTTTGATGTGCAGGTTACCAAAATAATTAATTTTATTTTCCCAGTGCTGACCTATTTTCTGTATTCTACTAAAGTTAACATGTCTTCCTCAAAAATTCCTATTTATTTTGAATGGATGCAATGAATTATCCAGGAGAAACCAGTCATGCGCAACATTTCATTAGGAAAGAACTGTCAGCTCCTACACAGTAAATGACATTTCATGTTCCACAATCAGTCCAATGGTGCTCTGCTTTCCTGCAGTGTTTGATTAGCCAGATGTCCTCTCTTAAAGTGTCAGCAGAAAGGAAACATAAGGACTTAATAAAATATACTGCAGATTTTTAAAACAAGTGCATACCATTGAGTAGGTTAACATCAAGAACTGATTTCAGCTCCCAGCCTTTTTTGAATGTTTATTTTTAACAATTATTTTTCTTTGCTATATATTATCCACCCTAATGTTTTAATAGGGCAAATTTACTGCAGATAAGTCCTCTTGCTTAAAACCTACAATAAGTAATTTTTCTTTAAAGCTTGTTTTCCATTGTGCTGTAAAGGGACTTATCAAAGCGTTGATAACACAGACTCAAAAACAAAACCCCTTCCTTCAGATAATGTTCAAAATGCCCCCCAACTATTCCAATGTTATTCCCACTAGGTTATTTAAACAATTAGATATTATGCAATATATGCAATGTATACATCAGAAACTATGGGAACATCAACTTAATCTTGTACAAATTCCCACCCACAAATACAGGAAAATACACCCAAAGGTACTGCTAGCAACTATTCTGATGACAATTCTTTAAAATTATTGAAACTATTTAAATATAATTTTTATAAACAAAACTTGTATAGTGGATTTGTTACTATACTTACATTATTGTTTGAAACAAAAATAATGAGTAAAATATGTTTTAAGCATGTAAGCATAGATAAGCCAGTAAGAATCATGAACTAACAGAGAAAAAGAGGACCTCAGAAGAATGTTAAGCTAAGCATTGAAGCTGGGATATCACTGAAATGAAGAATCACTTTTTAGTACCAGTGTCTCTTGCAGTAAAGAGGACCACAGGCCTGGGTTACTCTCTCCCTTCTGAGGGAGATCTCACAGATTATGTAGAGCCCCATCCCCACCATAAACCAGGTGCCTAAGGGGTCTAAAATACTCAAGTAATGATCAACTACTACTATAGGAAGTAATTTCCTTATCCTGAAGAAAAATATCTACAAACAATTATTAGACCTAATGATAAAACATTAGAAGAATCTCATGTAAAGTCAGGAAAAAAATAAGAATAACATCAAAGAATGTTTGGGAGGTTCTAACCAATGTAACTATATACATAAAAGTAATAAGATAAATAAAGATTGGAAAAAATGTGTAATAACTGCCAGTATTTGAATATTTTAACTCATGAAACATTTAAGAGCACATATGGAAAATATTTTAGAATTAGAGAGTGTGGCAAAATTGGGTTTAGGAGATTAACATGCAAAAGCTTCTACAATCCAGCAATAATTAGAAAATGTGACTTTTAAGTAGATATGATTCACACAACCAACAAAAGCAATGAGGGCCCTTGGAATAAATGTCACACAATATATGGAAGACATTTATAGAGAAAATTAGGAAACATTATTAAAACACAAAATAAAATAAAACCTGAAAAATGAGAATTTACCATATTTGTGGATTGGAAGATTTTGTATTACAGTAGATGTTTTCTTTAAATTAATATATAATGCACTTTTATTCAAATTCCAATATGTTTTTTATAAATGTTACAAACTGACCATAAAAATTCATGTGATATAATTAAGATTCAATAACAGTGAAGGGAGTTATGAAAAAAGGAGAAAAAAGGAAGAATTTTCCTTACTAAAACTGAAATCATACTAATTGAAGATACCATGGTATTGTTAAAGAGAGAAAGAAAGAGATCAAAGGTATAAAATAGCCACAAGAAGAAAAAGATAGAAGTATATAAGAGGCTTTTGGTACATGATTGAATAAACCTTAAAATTAGAGGAGAGAGCAGACTCTATCTGAGAAATGGTGCTGGAAAACAGCCTTTTCATTACAAATAAACTAAAGTAATATTTTTATCTCTATTCTCTCTTTTTTTCTTCTCTCTCCTCTCTTTTCATGCTTAATTTTGGAAACTAAATCTTACTAGTATTAAAACCATTAGAAACAAATACAGTAAACTGTCTTCAGGGCTGAGCAAGATTTCTAAAGCAAGATTGAAAAGTAGAGTAAACTGCTGATATAGACGGTGGGACGTGGGGATGGCTGGGATCGGGGGAAGTGGTAGGGGGGAAGGAGACAACTGTACTTGAACAACAATAAAAAATACAAAAAAAACCACAATGAGAGGTAGGCATATTAGTACTCAAGTTCCGATATAATTTTAATAAAAAGAAGGCTTGATAGTCCATTGCTACAGAGTATGAAAATATATCTCAAATTACAAATGGCAGGAAATCTAATGGACCAACAACCCCAGATGCTGTACTCTAAAACTGGTCCCCCAATGCAGGATGAGGCTCACTTCCCTCTGGCTTCTCCGACTAGATGACCGAGTGCAGCCGGATACTAGGGCTCATTCTCAGAGACAGTGCGTTCTGTGAGACAATGGATTCCAGTGAGAACTCATTTGACTAGAGGTCTCCCCATCATTTAGGCTAAAATTGCTCCACCGTCTAATCCTTCTCCTACCCAGCCTTTCTTATTTCCCTCTTACTTCCTCTGGATTCAGCCTGCATCCTGGTTGGACGGTCTCTTCTGTCTCTGCCCAGCTTTTCCTCACGTGTGTTTTTTCCTCTTGCATAGTTAATGTCACCTTTGTGTCTTATTCTCAAAGACAAGGTACTAACACATGGTGGCAAACTCCAAGAAATAAAACCTGAAGTACAGGAGAATGAAAAAAATGAATTTAATATCAACCTTTGTCTATAAGAAGTGAAAGGAAATATATATCTACATATGGATCATAAAAGCATGATATGACTTGAATATTTGTGGAAGAAAACCAACTCTCATGGATATCATCACCTGTGTCAGAGGTTGGCTAACTCTTTTAAAACAAGGACTAGATAGTAAGTATTTTATTTATCTCCTGCCAGGTGGCAAAATCAAGAGTGTATATAGGCACATAAAAAGTTATTTAAAATGTAACCATTTTAAAACATAAAAATCAATCTAGCTCCAAGAAAGAAGGAAGAGGAGTAGGCAGAGAAGGCAGAATAGAAGGAGAGGTGGAGAAGAAAGAGAAGGCAAAGGGAAGAATAAGGAAAAGGAGGAGAAGAAAGGGAAAAGGAAGATGAAGGACAGAGGGAGAAGTTGTTGTTGTAGCAGCAGCAGAAGTAGAAGAAAAAGAGGACAGACAGACAGTTGGCCCAATCCAGACTGTGGGCTGCTCCCTGACAAGTGTGAGACAGTGCAGTCTATGAGAGTGCTATTTAAAATTTTGTGTACCCTTAAGGGAATTATGGAAAACTTTTTTCCTTTGTACATGTTTAAGATAACACCTTAAGTTTCTATTTTAAGGTTAGTAGTTATAAAGGATGCAATTACAGCCAAAATGCTATTATACAAAGTCCTTAAGTATACTTTTATTTAAAATTTAGAGCAACAGGTTTAGTTTATTCAGCTTATGGAAAATGTATGTCTGGTAATCCAAATGACAAAGCTCATCATATTTTTTGTCAAATTCAGGCTCATTTCACAGAAGAAAAAAATGACTACATTCCATTTCAAATATCATGTTAATAAGCAGCCCCATCAAACCCACCTGTTCTGATTTTTAATTCTAACAAAAGGGTAGGTAAATCAATGGGTTGGTAGGTAGATGTACAGACGGGAGGTGGCCAAATGGGCAGGTAATTGCTAGCTAGAGAAGCAGGCAGGCACACAGATGAGTAGGAAAGACATTGCTATTTTCATTTTTCTTCCTATTACGGTGCCCAAGAGGTTTTTATACCCTGGGGTGGTGCCACAATAGGATGTGGAGTTTGTTGGTAAGAGCAACCCTTTTCTGCTCTAAAGATGTAGCAGGAGGTTTTTGAAGAGAGGTGGGAGTGGAAAACCACAGAGATCCTCTGCAAGGTCAGATTAATTTTGGAAAAGATACACATGGAATTTGAGGATCTGAAAGATAATACCCTCCAATTCTATCTTTGCCTAGTTAGCCCTCTCTCACCAAAAACGGTGTATTCCCTCCATAGTTTCAAATGCCCTAACTTGAAGGCTACTGGTTTAAGACCAGAGTGCTCCTTTGTAACAATAATGGTTCAACACAAGAAGGATTTGGTGGTGGTGGTGGTGGTGATTTGAATACATATGTAAGTGCAAGCTTACAAATTTAGGAAATCCTGCACCATCGCACACTGATTGATTCTTTCCATCATTCCTTTGCTACTCTGTGTAAATGTCAGTATAGTAGGAGATTCTTATTACTTGATGTCCTCTGCTATCAACCCTCTGCAAGGATTGGTCTTTACACCAGGAGATGGCAGGGTTCACTCTACTGGAAATGCATGCAATTCACGGTGAATGACAGCTTACTAATTGCTTAATTTTTTCTCCCCACTTAAAGGCTCCAAGGAAGCATGAGACCACCCTGAGGAATCCATGGGATGTCAAAGAAACATATGATTTCCACCTCTTATATGAATTTAGACTTTCAAATGCAAAGTTAACTTAGAATTTTTTGAAATGTATTTTTCTACAAAGGATGACACTAAAAGCATAGTGATGTTATTAAATGTAATACATTTAATACATGTAATATTAATACATGTAATATTAATACATGTAATATGAAATGTATTACATTTAATAACAAAATACATTTGTTGTTTAAAAACTGTTACAAATAAGTTCTCTTCTGAGTCATTCAGCACACAATAAGAATGTAAGATGTTTTTCTTGAGTTCTATTAAAGTTGATATAGCAACTAACTCTCCTCTGAACATTTACTGAGGACTTCTTTTAATGAGATAAACAGCCTTTAAAACCCTAAAAACCTGATATAAATAAAAAATGTTGAAAAATATCAGTTTCTTTGGAGTTACTAACAAAATATTTTGATTAAAACCTATAACAACAGTGTAATAGGACATGACTAGATGACTTCCCACTCTCATTAGCCTAAACATTATTTTACAATTAACAGAAGTTTCTAGAAAATGCAGTTTGAAGGAAGTACCGAAACTCTCCTGGTTCCAGGACAGTCAAACAGGGAGCGATACCCAGCATCCCACAGAAATCTGGGTGAACCTTAGGCTATCAATATCCTAATTTATTACTTTTGAAAATGAATTGACTTGTTGGAACACAAACATGTATAATTCATCTCTTCTATGCAAATAACCTAATCTCCAGTACCTACTAAGCATGCCATATCACATCAAAGTACCCACTGGGTATGTACATTTTATGCCCTCTTAGAATACATGCTTATTCTGTTTTACTTAAATGAATTCAAGTTATCTAATAAAAGCACAGCTTATAAACAAATTCCTAGCAGAAAACAGCTATTTTTCCCTTTGTATATTTTAAAAGGCATGCCTGAATGGCTCACTGAAATATGAAAGTACATAAAAGCTTTATTAGTGTTTTATTAAGGGATGAGGTGCATAAAAAATAAGTGACTTGTCTAGTGCTGCCCTATAAATAAAAGTGATCTCTCTGGTAGTAAACACTCTCTTCACTTCTTTTGTGGACTCACTTCTCCATCTTTGATTAAATCAGAATACATGACATTGCAATGCAATCAGCTGAACACAGGTTTTGGTCCAACCTCTGTCTCCAAAAGACCTTGCATACTGAATGGAGTACTTACATAGGAAATTGTGTAGTTGTTTTATTCCCTCTAAAGTTCACACTCCTGGTTGAATCTGAGTCTCTGGAAATTGCACATTTTGGAATGCTTCCTTGGACCAGGCAATGGCTAAGGAAAGGCTATTTGGCATGGGACTTCTACTCGAGAGACCTGATACATCTATTTGGATGTGACACATTAAGCAATGCTGTTCAGAATGTACACACACACATACACACACACACACACAGAGTCAACTAGAAATTATTAATGCATGACAAATAGAACATAGCTTCAATAGAATGAACAAATGATGTACATTCAAAGCACATCAAAATCCTACAACTCTTAACAGGACTGCTTTATTAGAGAACAGTTGCTTTGCTTCTAGAATAACTGTTTCAGAGGCAAAGTGTGTCTCATTTCACTTGCAATTTTATAATGAGATTCAAAGCAACATGAAAGAGTGGCATATTTGTTTTCTGAAGGATATTCCCCAGGCATGCTCAAAGCCAGGCTGGCTTCCTCTCTGTGCCATTGTTTGCACATTTTGTAAATATCACTTGAGTTTTTCTGTATCCTATCATAAACCCCCAAATTCCAAATGACCTCCCCAATCTACCACACTGCACATGCTGCTTTAATATCTTGAAAGACACAATTTTAGATGAAAAAAATCTCTTCAACAAAGGTCACCTAAACACCATCTTCACAAAAGGAAGACACTTCTACTGTCTATTCTATCACCATCTTGACTGTGGGCTGCCTGCTGCCTGCTCTGCATTCTGTTCTCTGCAAGGCTTATTAATGGGGTCTAGAGGGAGGCTGTCAGAAATGGCAGAGTGAATCAAGGGATTTTCCTTCAACATCCAAATGACACACTGAAGCTAGAGAATTAAACAGATGACTAACCAGTGCCCTTTTGTCTGAAGATGAAGGTGGGAGTGCCAACTTGCAAACCAATGACTGACATTTGGGTGGATTAAACCATCCTGCTATTGTACAGCTAGTTCATAATCACTACCGCCTTCTCAATCTCAAGTGCCTCAGCAAAAGCCTCCTCAGTTCTTGGAGTCATGTTTGTAGAAACCCTCAGCTGAGCTTTTGCTGTAAACATTTATCCACTGAGAAGCAGCGTTCTGACACTAACTGAGAAGAAGCGTTGGCTTCTAGGTATTTAATTAAAACATTAAGGGAAAAAGCTTTTGTGTCAACATTCGCAAGCACTTTCCTATAGCTGAGGGTTACTATAATTGAGTTTCCCTACAAATGCAGCCCTCCCTCCCCAGCCTTCTCAGAGAGCGGCAATAGCTTGAGGTTCACTTTGCTTCATGCTGTTAGTTGTGGCTTCGAGAATCTGCCCCATGCTGTCACTTTCCTGATTCTCTCAATCTGGTTGTTAGCTTTAATTTCTAAAATCAAGATTGGATGGCAACAAGAGGCTTTAATGAAGAGTGAAAAAGGCATTTGTTAAACAGCATTAAGAATTCTTATTTGCTCTGCTGTATAATGTGGTCAAGCCAACTGTTTTCTGCTTTTATGAATCATCCAATTTTCTTTGCCACATAATTAATGTTAATAAGGAGAAGGCATTGTATAGGAACGTAATTCATCATAATATATGCTGGCTCTAGGTGTAGCTTCTTGGGGTACCACCCTTTTCATTTTGAGGTACTATGTGGACGATTATTATAAGGAAGGACATGGGGAAGAAATCCCATATGGTCATTTAATTGCTACCAAAGTTCATATAATGGAAGTACTTCATTTTCTTTAAAAGTTTTTTTCAGTGAAAAGATATTAAAAAGATATCTGATAATGCCACATTCGTGCACCTTTCTGAAGAGTATCATTTCTGAAGGAACATTTTAAGCTACTCTGTGCCTTGGACCATTGAGTGTAATGAAGGGAGATTGCCCATGCAATTCTCTTCAATGCATCAAGTCAATTGAGAGGAGCTTTATTCCTCTTTTATAAAATGAAAAGGTGTAGATTTCACACAACATCTTGAGCCAATCAAGATGGTAGCAGCCAAGTATGGCAGCAAAGATGAAAGAGTAGTTATAGCATCTCTTTTAAACTCATGTTTTATATTCAAAATTAAAATCATTTGCAAGCCTTGACTTATTTCATTGAGTTAATCTCCCTTAAAGATAATATGACTACATATTTATCCCAACCTTGTGATTTAGACTAGTTGAATGTACCTTCATGATAAGAATAAGTTAACACATCAGTTCAACAAGTGGTCTCTTGTTAGGTCTTGTTAAATTGGTAACACTGTGCTATGAAAAATAAATGCACAGAAATATAAATATACACAAAAATATCACATAATGCCTAATTCATGGGAATTATTTTTTGTAAAGGAGAAATAAAATTTTTTGAAAAATTAAAATTCAGGCTAGGTGAATGTGCTAAGTTAAGTAATGCAGTCAATAAAGTGACATAGCATTATAGCTGGGGGCATGCAGACAAAATGGCATGCCAGGTTGTGTTCTCTTAGCTTCTGCAATCCTAGCTCATGCAACAACGAGAGTCCTAGGACAGTTCAAAGTTTAAACAACTGAGAATCAAATCCACCTTGACAATAGTCATACTCTGACTGGCTCCCTTTGGCATTGGTGTCCTACCTTGATGAACTTTTATTTACTTGAGTTCTGAAGTTGCTTTGAACCACACTTTCATTGGTCTTAATGTTAATCTTGTTCTTAAGGCAGACACATTTCTATCTCATATACAGCCATGTTAATAACAAATCCCTGTCTGCCTGCTTCAGCATTCTTCTTGCTTGTCAGGATTCTTATCTGCTTTCTTGCCATATTTCCTTATACCTTCTTATCCACTCAGATGTTTATTTACTGCCTACTGATGTCTTTGTCCTGGTTGAATGTCAAACCTACTTGACTTACTACCAATAAAAGTCTCTAATGTGTATGACTCATTCTCCACAGTATGTATTTGTTTTCGTCCATCACACTATCAACTTATCTGAAAAGGACAAGCTAACGTATATTCCCTCTAATGTGTTATCCTTCAGTGCTTTCCCCCAAGACAGGACTTGAAGAAAAACCCCTTGAGATAAATGGAGTCTCAATGAGAACACCTCACTTGACATTATTAAATAGTAGCTGCTCTCCTGGTAAGTAGATTTCCCTGCAGTTCACCCATGTCAACACCAGATTTTGACTATTAACCACCATTCCTGGCATCTATCCCATTATCTAGACTCTCACCAGCATTTACTTGATTTTTGGCTATTAAATGATACCTTTGGAATTTCAGTAGAATTCAACAAACACTGATTGGACACCTACCACGTACAGGCACCACCCCAAGCGCTGGAAATACAAAGATGAAAACACTGTCCCTGATTCTGCAAAAGTTGTCACCTATGGACACTACCAGAAATCTGAAATTAACTCACTTCCTGCTCTGTCAATCTGGGCAATCACTTTTGCTATCCCGAACAGTAGTAAATTTATACTTTCTATGGTAAATAACCAACATGTGATTCAACTTCCAGGAAAGCAATTCCAGACTCTTATGTTGAGTATTTTCAGGGCCAGTTCTCTGTGCTGGAGTTTGAAATATTAAGATTTTTTAACCAACTAGTGAGCATGGGCATAATACTTAGAGGTTATGTTATAAAACTGGTAAAAAAAAGCTAACAATGGAATAATTGTCACTTATCTTAAACAAAGTTTTATTCTCATATACAATACAGGATTGTACTAATCAAAGGTACCTGAGTGAAAACAAAAAGACACAGGAGTTGAAATCTGGTCTGTATTCTGCTCTCCAATATATGCAGATGCAATGACATCTAACCAGAAAACATATTTTTACTATTTATCTACAAAGAACCTGTTTCTGGATTTGTCCAAAAGGGCATAAAAGTAAGCAGCATGCTGAGCCTAATGACTACTTAATGCTTTAGTATTTTTAACAGTCAAAATTCTCAAAAAGGTGTATTACACTTGACATCGTCATTTCCTCACTTCCTATTTCTTTATAACCCACTCCACTCTGGGTTTTATGCCTATCATTGATCATCATTTTACAAGATTCAATGGATACTCTTCTATGTGAATCCAACTTAAAATCATTAGCATTGAACACAGTTGGTCATTTTCTTTGAAAAAAGTCTTCTCTCTAATCTTCTGATAGGCCACATTTCCCTTCCACCTCCCTGTCTTCTGTTGGCTAATTCTCAAAACATTTTATGTATTTAGTGATCCACCTCATTTGCTCTTCTTTCTTCATTTACACATTCTCCATAGGTAAAATCAGTTCTGTGGTTTTAAAGTAAAATCTATATGTTCTAAATTTATTTTCGAAACTTATATCTCTAGGCAAGTCCTGTCCTCTGAGCTCAAGTATCCCATGTCCAAGCAACTGGGGACATGGCAAGTGAAAAGGCTGTTCCCACCTTCCATGGTTGGCAGTGCCACCTCCCCCGCCTCTGGTGAAGACAGGCCTCACTCCCTTTGCGCTTGCACAATGTGAGGTTTCGAAGAGAGCAGCAAGACACACATGTAGAAACTAGTGAGGACTGTGCTAAATTACATACATCACCCAAATCTGCAGTTTGTCTTTACCGTTCATACGATTTTTACAGATGGCTTTTAGTGTAGTTAACTTTTTGCATTCAGTGACTCTTCTTGAAGGTCCACAATATCAGGGAATATCTGTCATCCACATTCATGTTTTCTATATGCTCTACAATACCTAGAAAAGTGGTTCTCAGCTCTTTTTGAATATTAGAAATCCTGTGGAGCTTCAAAAAAATTAGTACCTGACCTTACTCCCCCAAAACTCTGATGTAATAGGTCTAAATTGATGCGGATGCATCTGTATTTTTAAAGTTTCCTCCTAAATGTCCACTGATGAATAAATGGATTAAGAAAATAATGAAGTATTACTCAGCCTTAAAATAAAGATGGCAGATGGCAATCTATCCATTTGTGAAAACAGGAATAAATCTGGAAGACAATATGTTAAGGGAAATAAGCCAGACACAAAAAAACCCAAATGCTTCCACTTCTACAAGGAATCTAAAATAGTCAAACTTACAGAAGCAGAGCATAGAATGTTGGTCGCCAGGTGCTAGGTAGGGCTAGTGAAATGAGAAGGTGCTGGTGAATGAAAACAAAGGTTAAGTTATACTAGATAAGTAAGTTCTGAGGATCTAATGTACAGCAATATGACTATAGTTAACACTGTATTGTATACTTGAAATTTGCTAAGAGGGTAGATCTTAAATGTTCTCACTACGCACACACAAAATAAAGAAAATGGTAATTATGGGAGGTGATGCATATGTTAATTTGTTTGATTGTGTTGATTTTATATATATATATATATATATATATATATATATATGTAAATAATCACCAGAGCTAGTTTCCTAGATGACTCAGGGAATAGCCAGGGCTCTCAAGCACTGAAGTAGAACAGTAGATACTCAAAAACATGTGCTCAATAAACCAGCTGATATTTTTCAGGAGCCACAGTAAAAAAAAATATTATTATTATTTATAGAGTTGCCTTGCTTTCAAAGTAAAAAATAAATAATTGTTGATGGACTTGGCAAGAGATCACAGACCTCAGCTCTATTTTGAAAGAGAGAGAGAGAGAAAAAGAGAGGAGTCTCATAAAGCCTTTGTGATTTAAAAAAATCTAAACAGGTAAGATTGGCAGTATCTAAAATTAATAGGAAGTACATAATCCATTTAATAGGAGACCAATTGATTTTGAGTCCTCTTCATTTAGAAGCAGACATAAATTAAATGATGTCCCCACAGATAGGATGTGACTGTGACCCAAAAGATGATCACCCTTACCATAGGAAAGCTTACCTGAAAAAGGAGAACAAAATTAGTTGGATGGAAGAAAAGGAAAAGTATACTTTAATTCATTTATTCAGTGTATGCATTCTTATAAAATATTTAATATGAATTTGGTAAACTTCTTAATCAGATAGGGAAATTTTCAGAAGACAGGGGAATAATTTAACTAAAAAAGATTTTTCTCAGTTACTTCTGAACTGTTATTGTTAACTCTGTTGCTTTCGATCTTAATTGAAGAGATCTATATGAACTGACTGTATAAAGTGATTTTTTATTCATTCAATACTGACATACATCACCTCTCTTGGAGAATTAATTAACCCAAAAGATACAGATTGAAAAGAAACCATCACAATTTACATGTGTAATGTAATTTCCTAGGATGTAATTTTACACCAGAAAATAGGTAATTTTCCTATTATTGTGAAATACTACAAATTTTAATAGCTACAAAGAAATCACGAGTTGTTTGGAATCTGACTTGGAAAACAGCTCCCTAGGAATTATTACAGCTCTGCCATATGCCAAATGTCACCTTGTTTCCCTGTATACATGAGTGCTTTACTGCTGTGTGTTTGTTTTTTGCTACAAATAGTTTTTTAATTTTTATGGAATTTATTGGGGTGACATTGGTTAACAAAATTATATAGGTTTCAGGTGTATAATTCCATAATACATCACCTCTATATTGTATTGTGTGTTTGCCACATGAAGTCTTCTTCCATCAGCATTTATCCTCCCTTAACCTCTTCTGTCTCCCCCCACCCCCTTTCCCTCTGGTAGTCACCATGCTGTTGTCAGTGTTTATGAGTTTTGTTTTTTCTTACTCCCTTCACCTTTTTTACCCTTAGCCCTGTGTAATCATTCTCCCTTGGGACAGCTGTCATTCTGTTCTCTGTATCTATGAATCTGTTTCTGTTTTGTTTTTGAGTTTATTTTGTTCATTAGATCCCATATATAAATGAAATCATATAGTATTTGTCTTCTATGACTGGCTTATTTCACTTAGCATAATGTTCTCTGGGTCATCCTTGCTATAGCAAAGGGTAAATTTTTCTCTTTTTTATGGTTGAGTAGTATTCCATTGTATAAATGTACCACAGTAATTTTATCTACTCATCTAATGATGGACACTTGGGCTGCTTACAAATATTAGCTATTATAAATAGCCCTGCTGTGAACATAGGGCTGCATATTCTTTTGAATTACTGTTTCGGGTTTCTTTAGATAAATTTCCAAGAATGGAATCACTGGGTCATACGGCAGTTCCATTTTTAATTTTCTGAGGTATCTCCATACTGCTTTCCACAGTGGCTGCACCAATCTGCATTTCCATCAATAGTACAGGAGGGGTCCACTTTCTCCACATCTTCACCAATACTTGTTGTTTGTTGATTTATTGATGATATCCATTTTGACAGGTGTGAGGTTTTAATATGCATTTCTCTGATGATTCATTGAATATCTTTTCATATGTCTATTGTCCATCTGTATGTCCTCTTTTGAAAAGTGTTTGTTGAGGTCCTTTGCCCATTTTTTAACTGGGTGGTTTGCTTTTTGGTGTTGAGTTTTGTAAGTTCTTTATCAATTTTGGAACCCCTTATGAGATGTATCATTGGCAAATATGTTTTCCCATTCAGTGAATTGTCTTTTCATTTTGTTGATGGTTTCATTTACTGGGCAAAAACTTTTTAGTTTGATGTAGTCCCATTTGTTTATTTTTTTCTTTTGTTTCCTTTCCCTGAGGAGATATATCAGAAAAAATGTTATTAATGCCATGAGAAATGTCTGAGATTTTACTGCTTACGTTTTCTTCTAGAATTTTTATGGTTTCAAATCTAACATTTAAGTCTTTAATCCACTTTGAGTTTATTCTTGTCCATTCTGAGTGGCTTAAGAGAGTGGTCTAGTTTCATTTTTTTGTTGCAATTATAAATGGGATTGTTTTCTTAGTTTACAATTTTGACAGTTCATTATTGGTTTATATAAATGCAACTGATTTCTGGATATTTATATTGTATGCTGCCACTTTATTTAATTCATTTATCTGTTCTAGTAGTTTTTTGGTGGAATCTTTAAGATTCTCTGTATAAAACATTATGCCATCTGCAAATAATGACAATTTTACTTCTTTCTTTCCAATATGGAGGCCTGTTATTTCTTCTTCTTTTTTGATTGCTGTGGTCAGGACTTCTAGTACTATGTTGAACAAGATGGGTGAAAGAAGACATACCTGTCTTGTTCTCAATATTAAGGGAAACACTTTGAGTTTTTGTCCATTGAGTATGATATTAGATGTGTGTTGTCATATATGACATTTTTTATGTGGACTTATGTTCCCTTTATTCCCACTAGCTGAGAGTTTTTATCATAAATCATTGTTGGACTTTATCCTATTGCTTTTTATACATCTATTGTTATGATCATGCAATTTTTATCCAGTGTCTGAACCTAACAGGCAGCTGGCAGGCAACGACGGACCTTGGGACTTTTACTGACCTGTCCCTGGGCCTAGTGCTGTAAAAGGTTGGCCTCAGTGCTCAGTTTGGTCCTTTCCATGTACACCCAGTCCAACAGAAGCAGACACAGATTATGGATTGGTTTTTAGCTCCAAACAGGTTGCCCAGAATCAGTCACATGCAGTATCTGATATTGGTCTTCACCAGCATCCCTCCCAAGAGGCCCCAGATCCAAAACACCCAGTAGCTAGATTCAGACAACACCAAAGCAGGATTCATTAGGCTTCATAAGTAGCATATCCAAAAGGACATCTCACCAGACACCAGACTCTGCTGAGCCCAAATCTGCTGTTTGTGGTCTTAACCTGCACAGCACCTTATACACTATGATCATAATCAATCATAATAGTCAGCTAATAGCAATCAAGACTCAATTACAACAGGAGGGCCCACATAATGCACACAAGGGTTATTTCTAGAGCATCCAGTTGAGATGATCAAGTGGACAGTGCCACTGAGTTCCACAAAACACCTACTACATAAGGCCACACAAGAAGGAATAAACAGTAGGTTGGATGAAGCAGAGGATAAAATATGTGATTTAGAAGACAAGATAGTAGAAAACACCCAGCCAGAGCCGGCAAAAAGAAAAAAAGTTAATTAGGATAGTTCGAGGGACCTTTGGGACAACTTGAAGGGATAACATCCACATGATTGGGATATCAGGAGGATAAAGAGAAAAAGCAAGGGATCAAGAACTATTTACAGAAATAATGATGGAAAACTTCCCTAACCTAGTAAAGAAAGAAAACACACAAGCCCAGGAAGTGCAGAGTCCCAAACAAGATGAACCGAAAGATGCCCACAACAACACACACAGTAACTAAAATGGCAAAGGTTAAAGACAATGAGATAATCTTAAAAGTAGCAAGAGATAGACAGTTATCTATAAGATAGGTCCTATGCGATTGTCAGCTGATTTCTCAACAGAAGTATTTCAAGCCCTAAGAGTTTGGCATGAAATATTCAACGTGATGAAAAATAAGGACACACAACCATTACTACTTTACCAAGCAAGGCTATTATTTTAAATTGAAGGAGAAATAAAGAGCTTCCCAGACAAGAAAAAGCTAGAGGAGTTTGTTGCCACCAAACTAGTATTACAAGAAATGTTAAAGGTTCTCCTTTAAGAAAGGAAAAAAAAAAAAAAAAAACAAGCTAACTGTAAAAGAAAACAAGACCCATATGTATGCTATCTACAAGGGACCTACATCAGAATGAATGAAAGATACACACCAACTAAAAGTAAAAGGATGAAAAATGATATTTTATGCAAATACAAATACAAGAAAGAAAAAAGTTAGGGTAGCAATACTTATATCTGACAAAATATACTTTAAAACAAAGACTATAGTAAGAGACAGAGAAGAACACTACATAATGAAATATGGGACAATCCAACAAGAGGATATAGCCCTTGTAAACATTCTACACTCAGTGTAGGAGCACCTAAATATATAAAGCAAATCTTGAGGGACATAAAAGGAGAGATTGACAGAAATACAGTCATGGTAGAGGATTTTCACACCCTATTGACATCAATGCTTAGATCTTCCAGACAGAAAATCAACAAGGAAACAGCAGCCTAAAATGACAAGATCAGATGGATTTAAGTGATATCTTCAGAGTATCTCATCCCAAAGCAACAGAATATACACTCTTTTCAAGAGCCCATGGGACATTTTCTAGGAGAGACAACATGTTAGGACGCAAAACAAGTCTCAATAAATTTAAGAACACTAAAATAATATCAGGCATCTTCTCTGACCATAATGGTATGGAACTAGAAGTCAATCACAAGAAATAAAAACACACAAAGACATGGAGGCTAAATAATGTGAATAAACAATGAATGGGTTAACAATGAAAATGAGGACACAACAACCCCACATTTATAGGACACAGGGTCACTGTCATATGAGGGAAATTCACAGCATTTCAGGCCTACCTCAAGAAACAAAGAAAATAAACAATCTAACTTAACACTTGATGAAACTAGAAAAAGAACAAAAAACAAAGCCCAAAGTGAGTACAAGGAAGGAAATAATAAAGATCAGAGCAGAAATAAACAAAATCGAGTCTAAAAAATACACAAGATCAATGAAACCAAGCTCTGGTTCTTTGAAAAGATTGACAAATCTTTAACCAGATTCATTAAAAAAAAAAAGAGAGAGAGAGATAGGACCAAAATAAATAAAATAATAAATGAAAGCAGAGAATTAACAACTGACACCAAAGAAATACAATGCATTGTAAGAAAATATTATGAACTACTAGGGGCCAATAAACTGGACAATCTGGATGAAATGGATAAATTCCTAGAAACATACAATCTTCCCAAACTGAATTGGGAAGAATCAAAAAATCTAAGTAGACTGATTACAACAAATGAAATTGAATCAGTAGTCAAAAACTCCCAACAAACAAAAGTCCTGGACCAGATGGCTTCACAGGTAAATTTTACCAAACATTCAAAGAAAGACTTAACACTTGTGCTTCTCAAAATAGTCCACAAAATTCAAAAGAAGACTCCCAAGCTTATTTTACATGGCCAACATTATTCTAATTCCAAAACCAGAAAAAGACACTACAA
This sequence comes from Trachops cirrhosus, assembly GCA_028533065.1. NCBI lineage: Eukaryota > Metazoa > Chordata > Mammalia > Chiroptera > Phyllostomidae > Trachops > Trachops cirrhosus. The sequence goes on from CM052549.1 coordinate 23,148,329, forward strand.
AGAAAATTATATGTCAATATCCCTGATGAACATCAACAAGAACTTCTGAGCCTTTCTTTCAGGGAGGTAGGGCAAGAGTATGAGGTGTGAGTGCCCATTCATCAGCTGCTTCCTCTGGCAGATTTCCTCACACACTAACAGAACTCTGATGTTACAGGAAGGTCAGGAACTCTACCCCAAGCAAAAAAAGGTATACGAAGCTCCTTTATATTATCCGCCCTTCAAAATATTTGAAATATATTCATTATAAAAATGTTAAGCCTGAATTTATTATTCAAGAAATTCACTTCCTTTCTGTTTTTCTTTCTTGTCTATTATTTGATTAGCATGATTTCTTCACCTGAAATTATATTAGATTTTTTAAAATTTAATGGTGAATAGATTCAATTGTTCAATAAAAATGGAAAACTACCAACATAACAATAAGCATTTTAAAATCTAGCTCCCTTTGAGCTATAATCTGGGCGTACATGTGCGCACACACACACGCAGTGTCGGAGTCCAAAACATTAAAAGTGTTTGCATTTTTCAGAGTAACATTATCCTTTATTGTGGGTTCTAATAATCTTGGTGTCAGAAATTTTAAATTTCAGTCATATGTCAGATATGTTAAAATAGCTGTTGCTTTCTAATATTTTTCTCTACAAAATGTTTTTTTTTTCGGGGCTTGGAAATAGAGACCTGTGCCCACAATGACTATAAAGGGCATGCGAAAAAGTATGTCCCAGTGGAAACCCCTTTGCTGGGCAGGGACTGCCTAAATGTAAAGTGACATTAGCTCCCTGCAAACGACATTCATTTCCTGCATATGCAAATTTTCTTAATGTGAACCCCCATATCAGGTAGACTGTATAAAGTTAATGATGCCATGTAATTACAATCACTATGGTGACTGCAGTCCCCTGAGAACAATAATGTGATAATATACATGAGGTTTGACTTTCTTTGGAAACAACAGCTTATAATTTGAAAATAGATAGTAAAATATTTTCATTATCTTCCCTTAACTCCTAAGGCAAAAGCAGGTACGAATAGATCGTTCTTTATTAACTGAAAATAAAATTATAAGAGAAAGCAAAAATACAAGGTTAGTAATTGTTTATTTTCAGCTTTCAATGCCTTCATTTGGCTTCATTTGAAAGCCGTATTTCCTTTCACTCAGGAAAACACTAAGGCCTTTGCAGTCAGATTTTTTTTTTTTTTAATTCTGATCTTGTTAATCCCAGGGAGGCTATGTAACTACTGTTTACTGCTATTGTGCTAAAATGACATGACCAGTAATTTAAAACTGGGTAACAAAGTTCTCAAATAATTTTCAGTGATTTGAGAAGCCTGAGAGTGGGAGTAAAAGGATGATTCTTAAGAATCCTTGCTGTGTTGATTTTTTTTAAATTATAATTATTTCATGTTTTCTGAAAGAATAGGAATAAAACAGCCAAAACTCTGCAGCTCTGTAGGCATATCCCGAGCAGTTGTTAAGTCTATACTCTGCCAATGTGAACAGGGTCCTCCAGTAAAGTGTATTTATAGCAGAGGAGGTTTGGGGGAGTACTAGATCTTCTGATACCACATTTTTTCCTCATTATCTCACATCCCTGTCCATTTATTTCCCCAAATACCAAAGAAAGTACAGGCCTGTCCTTTTATGTCATCCAGGAAGACACATCAGATAGCCCCCGTGAAGATACTGACTCACACTGTCTCTATGGAGCGCAGCACGACCTGTTCACAAGCATGGCCCACACCGAACCTCCCTTTACACACCTACTAGTTGATTATACTCAGTGTGACCCTCACTCACTCCCTCATTCAAAATGCAGGGCCTTTTTAAATCAAGAATCAGGTTTGTGGTAAGAGTTGGTGGCACACAAATATACATTGAGAATCTTGTGTTCTTGGAATAGGCCCATGCAATATAGGCCCATGCAAAATGAAAACAAATCAGTAAGATTCAGATTTATGCAATTACATGAATTACCCATTTGAAACTGTTTTGAGAACACAGATTGATTTGTTTTTCATCTTTCAAATGAAATTAGCCCTGGTCAGTATGTCTCAGTTGGTTGAAGCATCATCTTATAACCAAAAGGTTGCAGGTTTGATTCCCGGTTTGGGTGTGTACAGAAGGCAACCAATCAGTGCTTCTCTCTTGCATCAATGTTTCTCTCTTTCCCTTCCTCTTTCTCTAAAAGCAATGAAAAAAAAATGTCCTTGGTTGAGGATAAAAAAAATAATCTTACAAATGAAATTCAATACAGCCCATTAGAGAAGAAATGAGTCACGGTCAAGCACTGAAAACAAAACAAAATATATGTATATAATATTACATACTTATATATAATATAATATATATTTGCTTTTGTTGCTTATTGTTCAATTAATATACTTCATGTCTTAGAGAAGTTTTAGGTTCACAATATAATTTATCAGAAAGTACAGAGAGCTCCCACATATACCATTCCCCCCGGCCCTGCATGCATACAACCTCCCTCACTACCAACATCCCATACCACAGGGGTCCATTTGTTACAGTCAATGACACTACACTGGCTCATCATAATCATCCCAGCCCATAGTTCACATTAGGGTTCACTTGTGCTGTTGTATGTTCTTTTAGTTTTGACAAATGTACAACGACATCTACCCACCGTCATATTATCATACCCCATCCCCTGTCAACCCCTGCTCTTTCTGATATCTCTGTAGTTTTGCCTCACATGGAAGGAATCATACAGCCTTTCAGATTGGCTTCTTTCCACGGTAATATGCATTTAAGTTTACTCCATGTCTTTTCATGCCTTGATGGATCATTTCATTTTTAGCGCTAATATCCCATTCTCTGGATGTGCCACATTTTACTCAGCCAATCAGGTCTTTTTGATTGCTTCCATTTGGGCAATTCTGAGTAACACTGCCATAAAAAAATGTCTATGTACAGGTTTTTGTGTGAACATAAGTTTTTAATTCATTTGGGAAATACAAAAGAGCAAATAATATATATTTTGACTTGACTATTACATTTTCATGATAGTAAAATTTATGAATTGGCTTCTGGGTTAGACAAGTAGATTCAGGAGATAGAATATGTGGATTTAGGCCAATGTTTAAAAACAAACATGAAAAAAAGCACCACCTTTCCAACACTTATTATTACTTGTCCTCTTGTTAATAGTCATTCTAACGGTGCAAGGTGGTATCTCATTGTATTTTTGATTTACATTCCTCTAATAGTGAGTTGAGCATATTTTCATATGTCTTTTGGCCATTTCTATGTCTTCTTGGGAAAAGTGTCTGTTCAGGTCTTTGGCTCTTTTGGGTGTTTACCCCCAAATTTTGAAAACACTTATTTGTAAAGATATATGTATCCCTATGTTCATTGCAGCATGATTCATGGTGGTCAAGACACGGAAACAAGCACAGTGTTCTTTGATAGATGACTACATAGAGATATGGTATATGTGTGCAGTGGAATAATTCTCAGCCATAAGAAAAGATGAAATACTGCCATCTGTGACAACATGGATGGATCTTAAGATTATCACACTAAGTGAAATGTCAGACAAAAAAAGTGAAGAACCATATAGTTTTACTCATATGTGGAATGTAAAATTAAAAGCAACAAATGAACAGAGAAAACAAACAGACAAAGTCTCATAGGTGCAGACAACAGTATGGCAGTGACCAGAGGGAAAAGGGGCTGTGGGGAGGTAGCAAAGTGGCCAGATGTGTGGTGGCGAAAGGAGACTTCCTCTGGGGGGTGAACACGCAATGCGATATGCAGAGAACATATTATAGTCCTGTACACTTGAAACCTATGTGATTTTATTAACCAGTGTACCCTAATAAATTTTTTAAAAAATTTAAAGAATTGTTTTTGCTTTCTCATTACTTATTCAAAAAATGTATAAAATATTAGAAAATATGAAGTAGCTATAGAGAGAGTATATGAACATGTCATTAGTGCATTTATTTGAACAGCCTTACCATATTCCTATGGAGAAGAAGTAAGTACCAAGTCCCTTTGAATTTCCATGAAATCTGTCTGGCCTTCAGGTTATAAATAAAATAACCAAAGAATATGAGATGTTTTATATTAAGCCAGTCAATTCAATATGATATCTTTTCTGAACAGTGATAATAAAAGGAGTACATATATAATGTTATTTGATTTATGTCTTGAACTTTAAAAATTAGAGAAATTCCTTGGTTCATCTTGACTTGATCCAGATGAATGTTTTGTTTATACAGATAGCATATAAGCAGTGAAATAATGTTCATTCTCATCAGTCAATAATCAGAAATTGATGACATTTTATACACAAGTAATAAACTATCAGAAAGAGAAACTAAGAAAGCAATCCTATTTCCTATTGCAACAACAACAGCAAAACAAAGTACTTAGAAATAAATTTAACTAAGGACATAAAAGAGCTGTACTCAGAAAACTATAGGATGCTGAAGAAAGAAGTTGAGAAAGATACAAATAAGTGAAATTATATACTGTGTTCATGGACTGAAAGAATTAGCATCATTAAAATATCCATTCTACCCAAAGCCATCTATAGATTAATGCAATTCCTATTAAGATACCAATGGTATATTTCACACACCTAGAACAAATATTCTAAAAATTTATATGGAGTAAAAAAAAGACCCTGAATAGCCTTGGCTATCTTGAAAAAGAAGAACAAAGTTGGAGAGATCATAATACCTGATATCAAACTATACTACAAGGTCATGAGTTAATAATGCTAATGTCTTACTGATAGAATTTTGATAAGTTTGAAGCTTTGCATTTTATTTGAAACTCTTAATGAAAGTTGCAAAATATATACTGTATTTTCACTTTTAGCAAAATTGGTAATCAAAACACTCTAGTACTGGCATAAGAACAGACACATAGATCAATGGAACAGATAGAGAACCCAGAAATACACCCATTTCCCTGTGGTCAATTAATATTTGACAAAGGAGGAGAAATCATACAATGGAGTAAAGACAATCTCTTCAAAAATGGTCTTGTGATAACTGGATTAGTACATGCAAAAAAAACTAAACTAGACCACCATCCTACATCATACACCAGAATAAACTCAAAATGGATAATATAGTTAGATATGTCATAATACCATAAAAACACTAGAGGAAAACATCAGCAATAAGATTTCAGATATTTCAAATAGCAATATTTTTGCTAATGTATCTCCTATGTCAAGGGAAATAAAAGAAAATACAAAGAACATGAACAAAGGACCCATGGACAAAGCCAAAGGGGGGAAGGATGGAGGGTGGGAGGTGGGGGTAAGTAGGGCAGGGGAAATGGTGGGAAAATGGAAACAAATGTGTTCAAACAACAATAAAGTGATAAAAAATAAAATAATGTAAGAGATAGTTTTATTCATCTTTCTCTTTTTACTTAACAATACATTTTAGACATCTCTGCATGTAAGTACATAGATTTCTTTTAAAAACATTCTTAATTGGAATTTAACTAATACAGAAAAATCACAAAATTTAAGCATTTAGCTTAGTGAACTATCACAAAGTAAATCTGCTCATGTAAACACCATCAATTTAAGAAAAAGAATATTATTTATATTGTCAGAAGTCCTATCAATCACTACTTCTTTCTTTCCTCCAGCAAAAGTAACCACAATCCTGGTGTTTAACAGCTAGGATTACTTTTGCTTGATTTCAGTCTTCATATTAGTGGATCATACTATGTATACTCTTCTGTGTCTATTTGCTTTTGCAAGATATTATGTTTGAGAGATAGCATTCATGCTACAGTTTGTTAATTTCTATTGCTTTAATATGCTATTATATAAATATTCATAATTCAAAATATATATGTAAATAAATGGGACTACATTAAATTAAAAGTTCCTTATACAAATTTAAATTATTTGGTTGCATGTTAAAAAAAAAAGACTTCAAACTAACTTTAGAAATTCCTTCAATACCACAGGCAAGGTATCTGCAACAACCTAAAATTTATTATTCCTTACTCACATCCAACAGAGGAAAAAGCTTATCTCTTTCTTAACTTTCTGACCAAAAGAACCAGGCTTCCTTCTGAGTAAATCATCTTAAATCATGTGCTTATCTCTGAACCAATTGCTATGGCAACTGTGATGGAATTAATAGCAGACCAGTGAAAGTTTATACCTAGCATCAAGGCTGAAAGAGTTTAAGGCTAAAAAAGTTTCATAAACAGAGGAGCATGCCCAGAATAAAGCAACATCATGAAGTTTGAAAGTGCTACTTTTTTAAGGGAATGGTTAATAATCAGTATTGCTGGAGCATAATTGTATGGAAATTTACTGTAGATAGTAAATCTGAAAACATATGAAGCCTGTCCAGAAAGTATCAAGCTATGTGCTATGAAAAATAGAGACATTTACTGAAGATACAAGTTACAAGAAACATTACACATAGGACAATGACACCTCACTCCCCTTCAAGGTAAGTACCTTAGGACCTCACACAGTTCTTCCAATCATCATCAGATGCCCTGTCGAGTCTTCCTGAATGTCATCAATGGTCTCAACTCTCTTCTGTTTCAAAGATGATTTTAATTTTGGGAAAAGCCAGAAGTCACAGGCATCAAATCTGGGCTGTAGGGGGACTGAGTCACCTGGGTGATTTGATGTCTCACAAAAAAACTGCACAAGATATGATGCACGAATGGGCACATTGTCATGATGAAGCTGACAATCACCAGCTGCCAATAGCTGTGGCCTTCTGACTCATCTGAATAGTTTCCATGGAGGAATGTTCAAGCTTAACACAAAATTTGATGCAGATTCAATGCTCTACTTGCTCAGTCATTTTGAATGTGTTGGCCACACAGTGCACGAGCTCACACTTAACATTATCTACCTCCCCCACTGAATGGTACAGTGAAGTCATCATTGTTCACACATGCACATTCCAGTCCACTCTCATTGGCTGCCAGGTTACATCAATATCATGCAAACTGTTCTCATTATATTAACAATGGTTGGACTTTTTCTGAATAGACCTCAAAGTTTATGATTGGCATGGAAAAGAATAAACATGTACTATTTGAAAGGACAAGTTGACATGTATCAGGTGTCTTCCTTTGTTTATCTGGAAACTTCTTTCACTTTATACCTAAAGAAGTGAAGATTAAATATTCTATGATGCCACATCAAGAGGATATGTGTGTCAATATTTGATTTGTTAAGACTATTGGTTTGTAATAATCACTTAAGTTTTACAAGGCTTTCAGCCCATTGAAAATAAATGACATTTTTTGAAATTTTAAAAGAATTATTTTATCCATTAACTGTTGATTGATTAGCCCTGGCCTGCTTACTCAATTGGTCAGAACATTGTCCCATACACCACAAGTCTGAAGTTTTGATTTTGGGTCACAGCGTATACCTAGGTTGCAGGTTTGATCCCCAGCCAGGGTGCAGTGGGAGGCAACTGACTGATGTTTCTCTCTTGCACTGATGTTTCTCTCCCTCTCTCTTTTGCTATGCCTTCCTTTCTCTCTAAACTCAATAAACATCCACAAGTGAGGATTAAAATAAATAAATAGATACTAATTAGTTAAAGTTAAACATTTTTATTGGGAAGTCTAAAGGCCTTTGGAGACTTGTAGGTTTCTCAAAAGGTTAGAAATCCTATTTATTAGGATCTTATGAATCAATATTTCCATGAGTTAATAATGCTAGAGTCTTACTAATAGAATTTTGATAGGTTTGAAGGTTTGCATTTTATTGGAAACTTTCAACAAAAGTTGCAAAATAAGTACTGTATTTTTGCTTTTAGCAAAACTGGAAATTATCCTAAATACTTGTCATATTAGCATCTACCTGCATTTCTTTTTACTCTCTGCTTATGGACAAAATAATTGGTCAACAAGCTTGCATTTTTATTATTCCTGATCTAATGAAGCACTAATACAGAAACTACCAATAACATTAAATTATTATGATGTTATTAATAATTACACATTCTTTGAATGATCACCACATATCATGTACTGTCTCCTGTTCAGAAGGATGTTACACATTCCAATAATAAGAATTATTTCAGGGACAAACACCATTCTCCATTCAAAGGAAATCTACAAGACTGTCTACAATTCATTTCACACTTTGACCCTTTTCTCTTTATTTCCTGTTTCTTCACTACATTTACAAGTGAAAATAGTGACAACTACAACCCCTCACACACATCAGAGTAAGCTTGTACTTCACCTTGCACATTTACTCTGTGGGTCAGCACACGGAAAGCGAAAAGCTCCTCACGGTTTAAGGTCTCTGGCATTTGGTTGGGTCACATTTGTAATTGAAGAGGCTGAGTTATATCCAGACAGCCCGAGCAGCATCAAGTATCTTTCAATAATTGATAAAATGTTCAGCCTCCATACTTCTTTATTACAGTCATTCCATGTCAAACTGTTGCTGTAAATTCCATCACAGGATCCTTCATTCCTGTACTACGATTATGAAGGAAGTAGCTCTGAGATTCCCCTGTCAAATTTATCTCTAAGTAAGTGCTCCTATTCTATTTTATTTCAATTTATGACTCCCCAACCACTTAACACATTTGAATAAAAATATTTATTTTACTATTTCAGCAGCAGACAAGCTCTGTGATGTCTGACTTTATAATCCGAATAGCACTGAAAATGCAGTAATGTCACTACTTGTCATTTATAAGCTAACTATCACTTGTACAACACAGTGCTATGACATGATAAAATTGCTCCACAGAAAATTGTTAGACACCTGGGAGCAAGCTAATATTGTCTGAAATAGGGATTGGATTGTTCTCTGGAATGGAGTACATTTAGAGTTAAATGACCAAGAACTTCTTAGAAAGAAAATTCTCCAACTCTCTCTGCCTTACTGAAGGGGAGAATCAGATTCATATACTTAAAAGAATTATCAACTTAGAAATGCATGCAAATATAAATTTGAATTTTATATGTAGATACTGACTAAAGTAGAGGAGAAAACATTGAGAAATTGTGTGAAATCATAGATATTCCTATACCTCAGCTACTTATGCCAGTTTTCAGTTGTGATTAAGAACTTTCTAAAATATTTGGCTTCGCTTCCTTCTTCCGAGCGTTCTATTCAGTCTTCCCCTCCTTTCATCCTTCCCTTCCTTGCTCTCTTTCTTCTTTGACTATCATGATATTAGAAAAGTCAGTAGCAAAGCTCATGTGTTTTATTTTTCAAGGTAAAAATGTATGTTTTGTATTTAAAATGTATAGAATATATACTTTTCACCTTGGTACTTCCATCTGCTTGTCAAAATGCTATCTGCTCTATTCTAAAGTATAGAATTTAGGTTAATTATCAAATTAACATAGTCTCATAAGGAAATGAAAACAGAAAACAAACAACATGCTACTTATTCCAAGAAATTCTCCTGTCATCCCTTAGGCAAAATCAATTTTTTTCTCTAAAATTCCATAACCCATTTTTGAAACTTTTTTATAACCCTCTTCACATTCAATTCACATAATAGTCCTACAAATTTTCTCTACTATCCTAGCATGCAGGCTAAGGTTATGTCTTAGTAGCCACTGATGGGCCACATTATGTAACACATAAATAAACTCTGATTTAAAAACCGCATATTCCTTAACATGATTTTAATTACATTTCCAGATTTACAGAGAGATTCCCCTAAAAGTAATCAGTAGGAAGTTGAAGAAGAAAAACTCTTCCAAGTAGCCGATAGTAGTACAAACAAGATAGTAAGACTAATTAACCAAGAAAAAGAAAATGGGATAATGCCAAATTCAAGTGTTTTGAGAACAACATACTTGCCATCATGCAAAATCTCCAGCTAGCTTTCAGATTTTACATCACAGAGCACTTCATTAAAAATGAACAATCTTAGTCTGCTTCCAAAATGGGCATCTGGGCAAGCATTGAAAGCATTGAAAATAAAAACCAACCCTGGAATCATGCATTTAAAATTAGAAAGGAGTCTTGAGGAAAATAAAATCCAAACAAACCAACAGACTAATGCCTTACGGTAGTGAAACCTGTGTGGTTGTAATGGATGTTGTCAGGCCAATTAACTATCAGCATCGCCAAATGAGAACCCAAAAAATAGTTAGCAGTTGGCATTACTACTCTAAAAAGAGTACTGCCATAGATCATAAACAAATAATAGGCAATGTTCCCATGAGCAAAACTGAAAGAATGAGAAGAGAAAGTTGTTTACATCATCCTGGTTTAAATACCTGAAAGTGTACTAGGAGTCAGCAGAATGGAGTGCTTGAAAGCATGGATTTCATAGTCAAATAGACCTTGATACCAATTTCGGTTCTGTCCATGTAACGTTAGGCAACTTACTTAACCCAAATGTTAAGTTATTGTCATCTGTAAAATCAAAATACCAATATATATTTATCAGCAGTGTATGTAAGCTACTTACCACAGGACTTACATATATGAAGAATGAATGGTCACTGTTTTTTGGAAAAGTCAGAAAACAAGGAAAAACTTTCACAATCACATGGTTAAGTAAACACTTCAAAACTAAAATAAAGGGTATAACATCACATTTAAAGATCGCCTCCTACCTGCATTTCCGTAACAGGCAGTCCTCCCAGATTCTCTTGGGTACATTGAGTTGGCCAAGAAGAAAAATAAAAATAAAAACAAAAGATTTCCATCAATTCTTAGTGTTGTCTCCTAGGAAATAAAAACAAAAAAGTGTTGATGTCAAACTAAGTAGCAGATCAAAATGCAAAGTCTGACAAAAACATTTCTTTCTATCTTATGAATGAATGATTAATTTTATAAAGAAATGAAACTCTTCTGCCTTGAGCACAAAGAATGCAACCATTACTGTGCTATAAATACCTCAGGCTGAATCAGGGGATAGAGAAGGAAAAGGACAGTGAAACTCATGACATCTTTAAAAAGCCCTTTTCGTACAGGGTTCTAAATCAAAAACAGATTATTCACCAAAAGCTTTTTGATACCTTGAAGGGTTTCTTGGCTGTTTCTTAGGAAGCTATCATTCACTGGTTCGCATTGATGTAACATTAGCTGTCACTCAGAGATGAACTTAAATTGCTGCCACATGGATGGAAAATCAGTCCCAGGAAGAAAGTGCCTTTGTAAACTCAGAAAACATATTTTCTTTAAAATGGAAAGGCTGACCATGTGATAAATGCTTTTCATATAATGGATAAAACCACTCTCTACCTCGGGAAGCATGTAGAAACCCTCTGAGACCTGCAGCTCTCAGATTTTTTTTTCTTCAGATCACATTCAAAACTTCACTTTACTAGGTGCCTTCACAGCACCTCTGTCTTCCATTTCTCTCCTTCATCTTCCCGCTGCCTTTGTTCTTCTGCTTTATGAAAGAACAATTAGACTAACTTGTACGTTAGAAAACAAGGCTTTGAGTGGAGATTAAATGAGCTAGGGGTTACTTGGCAGACATTAGATGGAGAATTGAAGTTTTTAAAAGTGTGAAGTATTTTATGGTTGATTCAATTTAATTCAACAAATGTTTGTTGAACACCGAACATGTGCATGGTTTTGTATGAGGCATCAAAACATAATATGAAAAAAACAAACAAACAAGAAATTGACCTTCAGAGGATTTCTTAGAGAGGGCAAATATTTTAAAGTATGGAGATTATTTGCAGTTTGTTGTTAATGCTATAAGAGATCTAAAGGAAATTCAGACAGATTATTGTCAGGGGGAAGGGGCCGGTGTTGTGAGAAACAAATATCTTTGAAGGGAGTCTCTGCAGCCAGACCTCAAGGGTCAGGAAGGCAATCTAAATTGGGATGATGATTACAGGTAACGAAGTCTGAGGATACTGAGATTTCAAGATCAGTAGCAGCCTTAGGTAAACGAGAAGAGGTGAAGAAGATCTAAAGAGAGAGTTTGGCATGAGATTTACATGCTAGGCTAGGGAATTTGGATTCTAAGGAGCCTTTAGAATTTTGAAGCAGTGAAGCTACATGATCAGAGTTCTAGCTTAGGAAGATAAATAGACTGCTGCATAGGGACTGATTGGAAGTAGATAAGACTAAGTTCCTGCAAGAGAAGTAATTTCTTATGAATAATTAGGAAAGAAAGTGGGAATAACAGGACCAGCTTTTGGACAGATTGAGATTGATGGCAACAAGAGTTTAAGTACTAGTACGTTGTTCATTCTTTCAGTAAAATTTTGGGAGAGCCTCCTGGATGTCATGCTAATGTCAGGCACCAGGCTCCATATTTTGCTGTGTATGATGTGCACTTTTTGCCCAAATTTTTGAGAGAAAAATAAGGATGTGCATTATACATGGGTAGTACTAATTCTGTATCTATATACATATTTTCATTTTTTTAATTCTTTTATTTATGCTTCTGCATTAAAAGTATAATTCTGGAAAGCAATAATGATATTCATGTGAAAAATAATACCCTGGACTACCATAATATGTTTTGTTGAACTTTTTACATTGTATTAAAAATTAAAATGAAAGATTTTTTTTCCTGAAAGGTTGGGCCAAAACCATGAGTGTGCATTATACATACATGACAAAATACAGTTTATGAAAAGGATTGAACATAAAGAAAAATAGTTCAGGTTACTTTATCAAACCATATCACACAAGGATCTCATTTACTAATTGTTGTTATTTTCTGGCATATAGTTTGGAATTAATAATACATTGAAAGCTTTTATTTTCACCCAGTGTGTAATTTCCATAATTCTACAAAAAGTTTGTTTTTGCCTGAAGTTCAAATATCCACATAAGTGTAAACATTGAGGATAAAGGTTTAAAGTGACTGTTTTAGGTCTTCATAATCAATAATATGTACAATGAACACTAGGTATAAGAAAAGTTGGTAACTGTAACAAATATACTTTCTAAAATAATGTAAAAATAATGGAATGTAATATGACTAATATGTTAGTACCTGAACTGCCTTAAACTTAAAATTTTAATGAACTGAAATTAAGGAGAACAACAAATAAAAACTATATAGTTGGTATCTGGTAAGTGGATTACATTTGTATATTTAACTAAACATGGAATTTTATTTTCGGGCCTTCATTGTGAACTTTCCCTGTATGATTTAATAAAAACTGTAGATGCGAATATACAAACTAGTGTAAGAGTCATTACTTTCATTAAGAATATTACAATGAATAAATTAACCCAAAACAATAAAACCTGAGTGGTTGATATATGTAAGTCATTTACATCTTGTAGACTCATTTGGGGTAGAGAAGAATAAATGTGTTTGGTGGAAGTTTCATTAGCCCTTGCATTTCAATTGACTTTGAAAGCACACAATAAGAATACAAAAGCAATAAATATCATCCATAAACAAGAATACCATACAGGGTTGTGGCTTTTTTTTAAACAAGATGTTCTGTGCCATTACACTTTAATAGTCCTGCTGAATTTTCAATATGGAAAAAGCTAAGGAGGCCTGTCACGGTGCCATCACTGAGTTTTGCAGCCATATTTTATCCCGCTTTATTACATCACTCTGCCTTCAAAGCTATGTACACGATGATGTCTCATGGGAAATGCCAGAGATGCTGCAGGAAACCATAAAGGTAATATAACAGTATTCTGTGCCTGATGCTAAAGAGCTTGACTTAGGAGATGCAAAACAAACACTCAGTGCAAGTCACAGCACAACCGTATGTCATGTCCGCTGGATTTATAAGCCTGAGGATTTATGGACAGATACAGATATTTTAGAAGTGTTTTCATTTAGCAGTTTATTAGTATACTGGTACATATATACTGAAAGGGCCTGCTCACTGCACTCCTGGGGGGAGAATGAAGCCAAAAAGATTTCCTTTGACAGCTTGCCATGTGCTCCTCTGTTTACACTACATCCTTTGGGGGATAAGATTTCTTTGTAATCCTGTCTAGAGCAGTATTACTTTTTTTTAAAAAAGATTTATATCTCCTATACTAGACCAGAATGAAAATTCTCAATTTCAACATTGACAATGATAAGCTAAAATTTCATTGGTGATTTCCAAAGAGCTCTAGATTAAAATCAGCAAAAAAAAAAAGTCAAATCTCCCTGTAACAAACATTAAGAAAAATTTAAAATGCTCCTTGAACATAGCAGTTACAAGAAAGGGCCTGTAAAGATGCATTTGAGGATGGGGTGAATTAATACATGTGAAGCCCTATTTGTCACAGCTGATGCTGCCCCCAGAATGGAAACTTTCTGGTAACCCTTCTCGAATCAGGTAATAAAGTGCTAGCAGACATTCAGGGTGAGACTGATAAGCACAACATTCAACATCGCTCGGCTCCCTGGGGGGTTTGTACTGCAGATCAATTCTGGTACTCCAATCTGAAAGACATGAGAGGCCTAAAACCACTCATGCCCATCCGCCCGCAACAGACCTACGCCCCGCCAGGCGCCTCACTTGACAGTCTCTCTTCAGGGCAGTCTGCTTTGACCATCCTGCCTACTGTGGTCCCCACTCCCAACTCATTTCATTTTTATCAATTGCCTCATTTGCTTCTTTCTAGTATCAAAGTCTATGGTTATTAGGTTTACAGATCTGTTTCTTTGCCTTCTTGTTTTGGACTATGACACCTGAATATTAGCTCCAAACAGGAGGTCATCATGGTTCCTTCTCCTGACTCCATAGCAGGGTCTCACACGAGGCATGGCTTGTGGTCAGGCTTAGTCCACATGTTGGAAGGGAGTAAGAAAAGAAACATGCAAAAAAGAAGGGACGGGAGGGAGTGAGTGGAAGGTGGGAGGGGGAGGACAGGAATGGAGGTGGGGAAAACAAGGAGGAAGAGCAGAGCACTGTGTGGTTTATAGCACTTCCAGTTTGCGTTATCAGACTTACACTAACTGGCACTAGTGTTTGCCTGGGGTGAAATGACAACCACTTTGGGGCTCATTTTTCAAAAATGAAAATAATAACCAAAGTTGCTAATTGTAGCCAAGGCTAAATGACACAATAATTGTGGAGCTCTCTGCAAATTGCCAAGCATGATACACAGAAATGTGTAATCTATAAAGCCCCAAAGACATGCAAGGTATTACTATTACTTTAAGTTACTGATTTCTCCTCTAAACTTAACTGCACAACTAATGGTTTCACTCTGGCTACCCCTTCATCCATAGCATACCTGATATAAGGACATTGAGGATCATTTTAAGTGTATATACAGACATTCTTCAATTATGTTGGGTTACATCCTGATAAATCTATCCTAAGTTGAAAATATTGTAACTCAGAAATGCACTTATCTACCTAACATACTGAACGTCATAGCTTAGCCTAGCCTACCTTTAATGTGCTCAGAACACTTAACATTAGCCTACAGTGAGCAAAATCATCTACCACAATGCACACACTGTAGCTTTTGGGCTGTTTACCCTCATGATTGCATGGCTGTGTAGTATCATGAGACAGAATACATGCATATCATTAGCCTAGGAAAAGATCAAAATTCAAAGTATTATTTCTACTGAATGCATACTGCTTTCACATGGTAAAGCTGAAAAACTGTAAGTTGAATTACCAGAAATCTGGAAGCATCTGTAGTCCCTTTATTCAATTAAATGGTTGTTAATATAGTACTTGAGTAGACCCTTCCCACAGGGCAATATAACAATAATAAAAAATAATAATAATAATTTATACTTCTGAAGAGTTATTATGAGCCTCAAACCATTCCACAATTCTAAGTTCTTTGTACCTTTTATTTCATGTCTTCATTCCAAAATCCTGTGAGGTCACAATTTATTGTCCTTATCTTTGTTTTACAATGAGTAAACTAAGATACAGAGAGATTAAGTAACTTGCTCGTGAACCCAATCCAGAAGAGAGAAAATGTCTTTGGAAGAGGGCATCCAGCTCCAGGCCCAGCCACTGCAGGTCTCTCCCAGGGCCATCCACACAGAACTCGGCAATTATAGACCCTGTGGAATCCTTCCTGCAAATGGAGCTTGGTCTGGAATCGTGTTTAGTCAGTACTCCTGGATGGTTCTCTTTCGCATGCTTGGCAAGATTATCTAAGTTAACAGAAAGATGCCAGAATTTTTAAAAATCCACAAAGTTTTTAAATAATTTTCAAGATACTTCTAAAAACTTGACCTTGAGTTTAGCCTGAGGTTGTTTCTTACTCTCCCAAAGTCCTTACTGTGTATTTATTGATTTGCAAACTAGCCCCCAGATATAGGGGGCAAGGGGAGACTAAGGAAAGAGGTGGGCTACTGATTGGTAGGTGGTAGTTTCAATAAGCTAGGGAACTTATATATGAGGCTTGGGTCACGTAAGACAAGTAGATCTCTGCACCTGTCCACTAAAATCTTAAGTTTATACAGAGGCCTTAATGGGGCTCAGTCACGTGCTCAGTCCAGATGGTCTCAACAATTCCTTGCTTTCTCAGGGCTCTGTTCTTGAAAGCTCCTAGTGTGGGGAAGGTGGTGGGAGGCGTATTCCAAGGACAGTGAAAGAGGTGACAAGCCTCTGATTGTCCAGGTCCAGCTTCCTGGCAACTGGCAGTCACATTCCCATGACCACCTTCAACAGTATTGTGCATAGAGACTTTCTAAGAGGAATGAATGAATATCAGAAATCCTGAAAGGTTTCTGAGCATTACACAGGACTCCTAACTCACCCTGCTTTCTCCTACTCCCTCCTCAAAAACTTTTCTGTTAGTAAGAGCAGGTGAGTCCAATTCCTGGAAGGTATGTTTACCCCATTGGCTCCTTTTTTTGAAATAAAGATAAAAATAAGTGGTTTAATCAGTTAGAGATAGGTGTGGAAAGGATAGAGAGAATAGATGAAGAGTAATTTTTGTTCTATACTGCTCAAATATAAACTCATTGTTTACAAGGTCATTACTGGAACTATTGTGCTAACAGTGAGATATAATAATAATAGGCAATATTTATTAAGTTTTTACCTTGTTGCTTGCTAGAGATTCTGTTAATCATTTTAACATAAATACAAAACTTCCTATTAACTGACCTATATAATATGCTCTCCTGTAACCTCCATTTTACATAAGAGAGTTTCAGTGTTATTTACCCAAGATCTTTACCAACTGAATGATGGATCTGAGATTCAAAGCCAAGTCAACCTGCATTCAAACTCAAAAGGCCTTATATCCACTTGTAATATGGCCTTTTCATGAACCCAAGAACACCCTCTGCCACGACCTCATAAAAACCTCTCTCCCTACCTGAATATGTGACACACACATTCTTTGTTCCTCTGACTTCTGCTCTGCTCATTAGGGACTCACTAGCTCTACAGGGCGGGAGAGGACTGTTCATGCGCCCTGCCCATGCTCAGGTTTATGCTACCACAGCAGTGTTCTAAAAATACTTTGCTATTTCTGCACTCATAGAACAAAATACAGAGTTATTTTTCAGCATATTTTATGTGTAACAGAGTCTCACGGTATGTAGCATCATAAAACAGAAAGATCTTCCTTATTCAAAATGTTCCAGAGTCTGATACTAAACCCTTCAAATGCTACAGCTTTCTAACATGTTTTATTTTCAATT
The DNA here is from genome assembly GCA_028533065.1 of Trachops cirrhosus. NCBI lineage: Eukaryota > Metazoa > Chordata > Mammalia > Chiroptera > Phyllostomidae > Trachops > Trachops cirrhosus. Next base: position 23,165,864 of record CM052549.1, read on the forward strand.
ACTGCTGATGAATATGCCTACTAAAATTTTCATTAATGTCCCTGCTTCCTGAGACAGGCCATTGAACAAGGCAGCAGGACCATCACCTCATTGACTGAAACTTGTATTTCTGTCTTACCCTACCTTCTACCATTAAATAACATTTCTCTTGTTCTCACTGTGCTGGCTCCAAGAGCTTCTGTGTGGACTGGGAAAAAATAATTAAATTTGCTAAGAATTTTGTATTAAATGAAAACTAATAAGGTGTCCCAAGGAGAACAGTGTTGGAAATAGGGTATCACAGGTTAGGGGTGGGAGAAGGAATGGCCAGTTCTTTCACCCACTCAGAGCTCCTTTGATAAGATAAAGGGGGTGCTAATGCACATATTTTCATGGATTCTTCATTCCTCATTTGCAATAACCTTCATAAAGAAACACCTCTGCTATGTGAGAGTTAATGACCAATGGAAACTTGATTTTAACCTCCCCTCATCCTCTAATTAAATGAGCTATGATTCTTATCAAGGAATTGTATAATAACAATGTTGAATATTTTTTAAATTCTCACCCAAGGATATGTTCATTTGTTTTTACAGAGAAAGAAAGAAGAGGAGAAAGAGAGAGACAGAAATATCAATGTGAGACACATTGATTGGTTCCCTCCCGCGCATGCCCCAACCCATAACCTAGGTCTGTACACTGACCAGGGATTGAACTCACCGCTTTCTGGTGTACAGGATGACTGCTCCAACCAACTGAGCCACCTAGCCAGTGCATCACATATTTTAATTATCTCCTGAAATTGAGCAATAATATTCTGATAATTTAAATACTACTCCTAAAAAATCTCCTCATTCAATGACCAACTTAACAAACAAAGAAACACTTAGGCCTTATAGTATTTTGTATTTTTAAGGACTTTTATAAACATCCAATTAACCACTATTGTAATTTGGCAGTCAGCTTTAATTATTCCTTTTTTTATAGATAAACAGCATGGATTGAAGAAAATACCTGTGATTTTCCCCAGACACTACACTCATAAGATTGTCTGCTGATGTGGACACCGGCCTACAGTGTCTGAGGCGTTATGGATGAGATACAAGATAAAATCCCACGGACTACCGAGTCCTGCGGAGGAAAAGGAATGGCACAGCTATTCTCTCAAGGGGACGGTGCCTCAGAGCAGCCTGGCCACTCTCTCAAAGGAGAACACCCTGACCCTTGCCTTGACAGATTTTTATTGGGTTTCAATTTGCACAGGAATACAGGTAAAGCTCATCAATCAGTGTCTGGCAGTAAGGATCAAACAATAGATAGCATACAAAGAACTCTGAGGGCTTATTCTGAGTCAGGGTCTGTTAGCTAAAGGGCTACAAAACTTTGGGAGACAAACTCATTTCCTGCTCAGACCCTTATTGTTTGAGAGCATTCTTAGCAAAGCAGGTTTCACAGGATTTTACATATTTTTTCTTAGGCCTGATCACCCAGGGAACCCACCCTTTCAAGCTCAGGGCTGCACCACCCTCTGTCATTGCTTCAGGCTTAAGTCAGGCATGGGAAGTAAGGTAGCCAAGGGATTAGGAGACTTCTTGCAGACAGCATTCAGACTCAGGCTATGACAAAGCCGAGGGGCGAAGGTCCATCACCCCCTTTTGCTATAGCCCCCCAAGTCATTCCTTGGGGACTCCACTTGATCATGCCTGTCTTAGGTCGTTCCCCCCTTGGGGAATCTTACGCGTCATTGGCTAACCGATCAAGCATTGGGGGCCAGGGAGGGTGAAGAAAAAGGAGCAGAAGCAGCGCCCTTGCCAGGGAGATAAGCTTTGTCTCCTTAGTGGGTTACGGTCCGAAGGTCACTCACTCAGCCTTAGCCATGGGGGGTTACAGCTCCTGAAACCAGGCAGGGCGGTCCCCAATAGTGTGCACCGTAACTGAGAAGCTGGGAGAATACTCTGCACCTATAAGATTCATACAAGATTTTGAAAGGGATTCAGTTTTCAGGATTGTTTTTGTTTTGTTTTAAAGTATAACCCTGAATAAATGTTTGTCACTTCACTGCCACAACAGAGCAATAAAACTAAAATTCTGCTCAGTTTAATTCAAAAGTTGTAATAACCCACAAACTTTAATTCTGGTGATACTCTAAATAAATCATGAGATAGTAACATTTTTCTTGACACTTAAATAAATTTTCTACTACATGGAATGCTATGAGCATTGACAGGAGATTTTGATAAATTTTATGGACATATAAAAGCAAGTGGCCTGCTCTTAGAATTTTCCATCAGGGATTAGTTTGCTTTATTTTTAACAAAATAAGAATATTTTTGAACTTTATAAAATTAAAAGTTGCATTTTCAAACTAATATTTATTGAATATGCCATAGGTTAGACAAAGTGCTCAGTATTTCACAAAGAAATTCTAATCTTTAATTTGCATTGTATGGTAGACTTTTTTTCTTTATTAGATGGAAAAATGAGACTTGGAGAGGTTAAGTAAACTTCCTACAGTCATCCAATCAGCAAGCGGCAAAGCCAGAATTCAAGTTCAAGTCTGCTCATTTCACAAAGCAGAGGTTTCTGAAATCACCACTCATCAACACCTTTATTTTCTTTAATATTTTTCATTTAAAGCATAAAACTACACTACTCTACCCCCTCCAGATTAAGTAAAAATTAACAATATCAAAAGGAAAGGGTATTTCCAGGACTCCTTACGACCAAAGACTAACAGGGAATGACAACATTAACTGATCTTTGCTTCTGTGCTCTCTCATTTCATAATGCAGATGGGAGGCTGAGTTGCCTTCAACACCAAGGCTAGAGGAACACTGCTCAGCCACTCCTGTCTGTATTTTTAGGTCTTCATTGCTTTTCATTGCAGCTAAGTTTACATATTTATCAGATTCAGCATCTACCTTCTCTCCCCATCTTCCAACTTCCAGATTGTACCAGGGAACATGGAGCCACTGAAGGCTGGCTTTATTAAAAAAGCCTATACTTTGCATCTGGTCATGGGACAAAACTGAATTAAGGACCCATTTCCATGGAATGATGGGGTTTGTTTAAGCTACAGACTTACACATCATTTGCCCAACTTCCTAGGCCCAATTTTACCCAGCATGACATTCCAGAACACCTGGAACAGAGTGGCAAAATCTAAACCCATGGCTTAAGTTTGTTAGGATCAACTCTGCCCATATGTGAGACCTTAAAACAAATTGAGGAAACAATTCAAAATGATGCAGGATAAAAGTACCCTTTCCTAATTACTAATACCTACTCAGATACCAGGATTGGCACTTGGAGACATACAGAAATACATAAGACAATGTACACAGACTCAATATTCAGGTAGGGAATTGATGCATAGTCACAAGAAGGCATGCTTAAGAACAGCAAGAAGTCAAGTTTCGAATAAAGAGTGAAAAAATCAGTAAGTGTTCTATGAGTTGAGAGGAGAAAGTGGCAAATAAAGCTTCCCAAAGCAGATGAGGCTGTGCCTGGTTCTACGAAAGATCCGTTTGGCTTGGGTGGACGAGGCTGTAAAACAAGCAAGGGCACCTCAGTGACACCGGGAAGTGTATCTTCTTTTTCTGCATCCATTTCTAAACCAGTCCTTTCAGTTTCATAAATTTATCCTGCTCATATTTTTATTGGGAGCACATTAAATGAACAGATTCATTAAGGGTGAATTGATATCTTTATGGTTTTCTGTCTTTCGCTGCAAGAACATGGTATAATTTCCACTTGTTAAAATATCTTTTCATGAGTCTCTATAGTGTTCTAAAGTTTTCTTCATCTAGGTTTTGATTATTCTTTTTTTAGCATCAGGTGTTTCATTTTTCTGTTGCTATTATAAAAAAGCTGTTCCTTTTGTTACATTTTATAGTTTATTGTTTTAATATACAAAGGCAATTTATGTCACTCTGTGCCCCTTACAGAATTCTGTTTGTTTTTCATAAAAATTAAGTTGATTTTCTTGGTTTTTCCAGGTAAACAGTCATATCATGTTCAGGTAATGATCATTTTATATTTGACTCCCTAATTTCTGTCTTCTTCTTCTTTCTCTTTGCTAATTACATTAGTGAGTCACTTGAAAAAATGTTAAGTAATACGGGTATAAAAAACATCTTGTCTTTTTCCTTGTCTTAAAGTGAAATATGTATGTTGTAAAAATAATTATTTTGTCAAGGTGAAAAGACAAACTAGGCCAGAATGGTAAGAGTTCGGGCAGAAGCAGAGCTTCTAAAGGTGATGATTGGACTGAAGGGCAGGTTGAGGCAACTGTACATTGTATAGGAAACGCTAGAATCTATTAGCGGTCTGTTAATAGATAAATGGAGCAAGTGAGGTGGATTAAAAATGGTTAAAGATGGTGTGAAATGTGAATGGAGATGCAGACTAATGAGGGAGAGAAAGAACCCAATAAAAATAAGCTACAGTTATTTTTTAGAAAAGGTTAAATTTCTAAATGGATTTTAATAGCATACAAATATTGTAAATTGTAATCTATAAACTAGAGAAGTCTTTCATTTATAATCAGTGGAATCAAGTTCTTTCTTCAGAGGCATTTGAGAGCAATTCCTTATTTGATCCACATCTTTTCTAGAGGGCTTTAAGTGCTGGGGGAATTCAGAGATATTAAACCTTGATTCCTCTTTCCCTGGAATTAAAAGTGTAATTGAGTAAACATATAAAGTGAAATATATTAAATAGAATAGAAAATGTATCAGAAATGGGGCAAAACAAGTGATGAGAAGAATGAACTGGGCGAGTTGATCAGGGAAGGCTGTGTGTCTGAGGCTGAATGTGAACAGAGAGAGTGGGGCTTTGACTGAGGACATGGGATGAGGGTGCGCACATAGCACAGACGTGTGCATAAGGCATTGTATTTCTGGCATAAGTGAAGCTGAAATGAAGGAAAAATACTGAGTGATAACAAATACAATCATCTGATAGCATAAAAAGTTTTTTTTGACAAATAAGTCAAAATTACTAAAAAGTTAAATCAGGAGCAAATGACCCAGAAGCTTTAATAATTAAAGAAGTTTGGAGACTCATTTCTTTTTTCAGGGTAAATGGAGACATACAGAAAGTTCTCTTGGCAAGAAGATATACAATTAGAATGTTCTTATTTATTTCAAAGCAAAAAGAACGGATGAAAGTAGGAAGAAGCCACTGCCGGGGGCATGACTTTAGAACGTCATCTGGTCTTTCTGTCTTGGCCATTGCCACAGACCTGCAGCATCTACTTTTTGAACTTTAGTTCTAGGAATGTAAGTTCGGGATTATTTAAATATTGAAAAGAAGGACAATTAAAAGCTCTTACCTTTACATTGCCATGCATTTTTGTGAACTACTGACATTATTCAACTGAATTTTTAAATTAATTAATAGGTCTCCTGAAACTTAGTGCCAAGAGTTCTTTTTATAAAAATCTACTCCCATGAAAGTTGTAATTTCTTTTTTTCAGAGATAGAAATTAATAGCCCATCCTATTTTAATTTTTAAAATCAAACCATAGTTTGTGTAGTTTTCTGGCACCCTAAGCATCCTAAAGTAGAACAAAAATTCACTTTTTTATCAAACAGGAGAAATAGAAAGCTACTCCCAGAAAGTATATGGTAGCTATAGCATAAATATGGCATCACATGAAAAATAGTCCTTATATTACATCAGTTTCTTTTGTTGTAAAAGTTGAGAGTGAGGAAGCAGACTAGGGCTTTTGGTAACCACCACAGTGAGACTGGACGCATTCTCTCTGTCTTTCTGGTCAGGTGTGTTAGAAAGGGCACAGAAGAGGTGAAGCAGAACTTAGCTTCTCACGGTCCCCATATTTTCTTCTCATAGAACTTTCTTCACAAGCCATGACTCATGAACATCAAGGGCAAATGGCACCAACGTTATGCACCCTGAGTCTCCATACCCTTGGTAAACCAGGCTCTGCCGTGTTCCTGTTGTGAGCAGAGCAGCAGGAGTGACAAGTGACCGGGATGTGGGTCCCCATGGAGACTAGGAATAGTTACAAATAGGTTTGTTTTCCTCTGTCTCCACTGAGCATAGCGTATTCTCAGTGAAAACCCAAAGCATTAAATGGAAATTATTTTATGTGTAAGAGAAGCTTTAGATATATTTTTAAAAAAGGAAAAAAAGGCTCTTCAAAGACTCCCTCTCTTTGAAATAGACAGAAAGGCAAGGTGAAATTCATCTGAGGACTGTTCAAAGGCATCATAATCTCAGTAAAAGGGAAAAAATGAAAATATGTTCAAAGCCATCTTTGTTTCTTCAGAAATAGTTTACAAATGAAATCAAGGAATATTTGCTTAGAGCAATAAAGTCAGACTCACCAGAGAATAAAAATGCTACACATGGATGTTTATAGAAAACTGTTCTTCATTTAAAGTAAATTTACTTTATAGAACATTGAACTTAGAGAATTAAGGTGAATAACTATTAAGTTTCAGGACATGGGCAGCCAGGAATACAAGAACTTTCTACTTTAAGTATATTATAAAGTATATTTCAGAAATATCTAAGAAAATGTTAATGCTATGATGTGGTAATATATAGAAAAATACACTCCAAATAAAAATTCTAGGTACTATTATTACCATCTCTTTATTATAGATGAGAAAATAAGACGCAGTAATAATAAGTATTATTTGTAATAGTATTTGCTGTAGTCTGGCAAACAAGATATGATGTCACCTAAAGTGTGTGATTGAGAAAGCAGAAGCTAGTACAACGAAGAAGAAATGCGCCTAGCCATTGATGTTTTGACTGAAAAAAATATATATATATCTGCATAGGGAATGAGCATTGAGCTTAAGCCTGGTGGATCACAAGCTTCAGAAAGAACTGTTTTGAAATACATCTGAGTTAAGATATAGTGGAATTAGTGCGTCTTTAACTGACAGCCAAGCATGTGTAGTTGTGTTATTATTATTTATTGATGACAGTATCATGTGAGGATTTTTAAAAGTGGCATGAGGCAACTGCATGGACTCTGACAGAAAATCAATAGTTCAAAGAAGAGAGAGTCTGGAATTATGGAGGCCCATGTGGAGGAGTTTGTAGCCGTTTATCATATCATGGGGGGAGCAATTGTGTGTGAGTGCGTGTGTGTGGAGGAAAAGGAACGCTGATTCTGTACTGGTATATAGACAGGGATATATAGTCTTAAGTGATGTTGAAATCTTTGAAAACATTTTATCTTTTAAAGTACTTTCATACCCATTATCAATAAACTCTCAAATACATGAAAGGTAGAACAGGACACCCATTTCTTCATCACTCGGTATGGAAACTAAGTAATATAGGAATCATAGGATTCATTCTGTCACAAATGTAGCAAATGGCAGACACGGAAAGGCAATGTGCATCTCCTATCTCCCAGTTAATTGTTTGTACCCCACTATATCACACCGTCTCTCAAGGACATGTGTCGGTGATCCCTTTTCCACATCAGATAATTTCCCAACTTGCAGTGTACTTTCTCTGAGGGTGCCTGTGAAATTATAAGAATAGTAATCATAGGATTGGGAAGGTTATGAAATGTAGAAATGTGCTTTATAAATATTAAATGATAGGTGAGTAGAAGTATAAAATAGTTATGCTCTAAGCTTCTAGCAATAATTAAACATACTTTTTCAGAGCTGCTCTTTGGGGATTCTACCTACTTTAGACGCAGTGCTTGGCAATGCCCTCCCTTAATGTTACCTTTTGCATTGCATGCTTCCTCCTATACATAAGGTCTGCTACATAATATTGGCATAAATAAGTATAGGAGATATTATTTTTTTAAATGATGTTAATTGGGGACCACTGAAAGAAAAGCAATGAGAATGAATGTTGTGAGGATATTTTAAAACCAAGAGAAGAACTGGCTTGCTTGATTGTTGGAATAGACTGTCCATAAGGAAGACTGGTTCCTAATGAGGATGGATGTATCACCTAAGTGCATACGAAACGGCAGCAGCAAGGAAGAAATTGTGATGCATGTAGAGAGCCTTTTCTTTGAACGATGCCTGTTATGAGACCACGTTTGAAGCCGGTGGAAAGGATTCTCTTATGGATTGTACACTAAGTAAAATGACATGATGGAAACAAATATCATCAAGCTATAAGAGGCCAGAAATTGTTAGTTCTTTGTTTTCTAAACGAAAGAATTTTCTACTGTCCAAATGTCTGGCAGACACTGAATCTTTTACTCACTTGAGAATATGTTTCAATTTCATAATCAAGATGAATTGATGCACGCTAAGAAAATTATTTTGTAGGCGGAAAAGCATTTATGAGGTCTAGTATATTAATAACTAATGATTTGGGTTCTGATTTTATTGAAAACAATTGAGGCAGATAAAACAATAAAGGTAAAAAAAAAAAACATGGTTCTCAGATACCTGCTAGAAGCATGTAAAAAATTGTGGATATTTATTTGTTTTTACTTTCAGTAATTTCAAAGAGGATGTACATATACACATACAGAAAATACTTATTCTCAAAGTGAATATTGCACTTACTATTTTTCACAAAATAATTATAAGAGATACATACATTTTTGTCTGTCATGCTGTTATGAAAGGATAAGAAATTCTATTTCACTTTCAAATAACAGTAATACCATCTTCTCATTATAATATACATTCTGAGAGCTCAAAAGGTGAAGTCCATGCAAGGTATTATAACAGGACTTTATCATTAAAATTAATAATATTTCTGGTGGTGAAAATTCAAAAGTGATAAATAGCATCTGATTTTTGCTGTGTTGCCACAATACAGGCACTGGGAGAAATTTAGAAATTTGTGGCTCCATGTTTTCAGATCAATAAATAGATAAAGAGAACCATCTGAAGACCTCTATAAATTTTACATAAATTTTTCAGGAGTCTATTTTGAATGCTAAAGGTGAAAACTATGGGAACTATAAAAGGGTCATCTTCAATTTAAAGTATTCATTTAAGACAATTTAAAGTGTTTGCTTAGATTTGAACATCTGTGATATAGTACTCAATTTCTAGAAAAATAAAAGACAAAAATATGTATTTCAATACAATCTAAAAGTCTGACATATTTCATCTATCATTACATATTTTATATATATTTTAGTATATCCCAATATGCTGGTGAAAAACAGTCAACTAAAAATTATACTTTCATCCCAATCAATGAGTCATTTGTAGTTATTTTTACCCATTCTTATCCTCCAGAAAGAGACTTAGTGATATATTGTTAGCAAATAAGATGAAAGACAATTAATAATCTATGTGCATCCTACAGATATCACTTACCAGTGATACTTAGCATTGGTAACAGTATAATTGTAGATGACATTTTCTTTTTTTGACATTTTAAATAATATAATCATATATTCAAAAGGTATTTTATATAACAACCACCTCTCAAAATTTCAGAGGAAGAATGAACCTTAGGAATCATCTAATTCCCTAATTTTACAGCTAAGAAAAGTAGATTACAGAAATTAAAGTAACTTTGCCTTAGGTTATGCAGTAAAAGTTACTAGCTAGTTTAAACATCTAGGTCTACTAATTTGCTTTACTTACTTTATTCTCACTCATTGATTTAAGAAAAATTAAGACTCAATTTGCCCATTTGTGCAGGTGAAAAAGATATGAGTGTCAGGGAACAATGAAAATTTCAGCATAAAACTAAGAGTGTCAATAATTTCTTAGATGTTTGATTCAATTAATTTAATCAGTACTACACTGCAACTTAAGTCTCTGTGACCTTAATAAAGCATAACTGAACTCCAGTGAGTAATCAGTGTCCATTCACTCATCCTACTAAGTGCCTGGTACTTTTGTAGGCACTCAGAGTATAGCAGCAAACAAAAACAAACAAATTGCTATGAATTAATTTTTTATGACAAGATGGTACAAAATACATGTGTTAGCATGTGATAAGAACTTTGGAGGGGAAACAAACACTGGGTAAGGAAGCCTAAGGCTTGTGGGGGTTTCATTTAAAGCCCAAATTTGGGAGCTAAAATTGGATTGGTGAGTGAAAAGGCCAGGAGGAAGAACATAACTGGCAGCAGGAATAGCAAGGGCTAGGACCACCGTGGGGGAATGCCTGGAATGCAGCAAAAGGTGTGGAGCAGTGGGGTATGTGAGGGGCACACTTGTAGAGTTCAGAGAGCAGAGGTAAGGGAACTGGACTGGGGAAAGTTGTTAGGATCCACAAAGATGTCTTGGGCTTTTCAATTTGAAACCCTCCGAAAGCATTTTTGTTAATTCTCACCCAAGTATGTGTTTATTGATTTTATAGAGACAGGAAGGCAGAGGGGGGAAGAAAGAGGGGGAAGAGAGAGAGAGAGAGAGAGAGAGAGAGAGAGAGAGAGAGAGAGAGATCAATTGGTTGCCTCCAGTACCTGCCCTGAATGGAAATTGAACTTACAACTTTTTGGTACATGAGACATTGCTCCAACCAACTGAGCCACCCAGTCAGAGCTCTAAGAGCTTTAAGAAGAGATATAATCTGATCTTTCTTCCATTTTAAAAAAACTCACTCTGGTTGCTATGTTGAAGATAGACTTTAGTGGAACAAGGGTACAAGTAGGGAGACCAATAAGAAGTTATTATAACAAATCAGGCAAGAGATGATGTTGGCATTGAAGATTATTACCCCAAACTCAGTGCTCTTGGGGAATCTATTTTCTATACTATAACATATTAGCCAAGAAATCAATCACTCAAATGGGATAATTTGAGGAAAACTTTAATAAGAAATTATTCCCAAGGGTGGACCAAGGTTTAAAGACATTATCAATAGATAGTATAATACACTGAAGGTCTAGAGGTACCCTCTAGGTCTAAAGGACCAATGGGAAAAATCTACAACTGGAACGTAAAAAAGGATAGCTAAACGGAGAGGGCCTCCTGATGGAAGTTACAACCAAAAGGGACACAGTCAACTGATCACAAGCTGGAAGAAGTACCAGAGAAATAAATAGCCCAGAGCACGCTCCTCTCTCCCTCTCATCTCCCGTTAATACAGCTTGTTGACAAAGCCCTCTGTGCTTGGAGTAAACAGCAGACGGAAATGAGTTACAACTATGACTCCCTCCTATGCAAAGGACAAAAATTATAAGGGTTTATCAAACAATGTGAATAGAATGGGATACTACAGGTGATTTAAGCAGTACAACACCCGCCAGTGTCCTGAGACATATGAAGACAGTGTAAAGAAAGAAGAGTAAAAGACTATTAACAAAACAGTCTTGCTTCTTAGCCAAATAAATCAACCATTTCTGTGACCTCAATACGCTAGTCAATCTAGTCTCACTTTTCTTCTTTGCAAAGTAGAGGCCATGATGTCTTTCCCGCTCACCTCAGAGCCTATGGGGAGTATCGGCTACCCTCCCTATGATCAGGGCCCTTCCTCAAAACAGCAAAATATGCTCAGGATTCTTCCTTAAAAATAAATTAACGCTGTAACAAACAGAAAACAAACTTGTCTTATCCATTTGTTCTTCAAGGATTACCTGATTTCTCTCCCACTGTTAAATTTATTAAAAGGACCATCATTGCTGCCGCTATTTCCTCATCTACTGTTTACTCTCTCACTCGGCAGCTTGCTTGCTGCACTTTGTCTTTGATTCTTCTCTTCTTTATAAAATCTCTTCTTATTATGGTCATTAATGGCTTCCAAATTCCAAAGGAAGATGTTCAGCCTTAGTTGAAATAGTCAATACAGTTGAACGCTCATTCAGTACACTCTTTTCTTTTGGTACCCTTGTTTCAGAATCCAGGGCTCTTTCTATGCCTCCCTTTTCTCATACTACACAACAGTAGTAACCACTAGTCTGACTTCAGTTCCCTTGGGTGCAGTTCCTTGTGAAATATTCTGGGCTCCAGTGCATTGTCACTTGCCCCAAGGCCTAGCTGGCATCAGTTGCTAATGTACATAGCAGGTTAAAGCTATGGCGTGTTTCCTGATTTGTCAGGCCAATGCTGCTCTGTTAGGCTGCCCCGGTGGGCTACTACTTCGCCACGTGGTGCATTCAGTGTTCTTCAGACATCTAACTGGGCAAGTTCTCTGCAGCCTCATGACATTGTGGATACTGCAGAGGCATAAATGCTGCCTTTTCTTCCTCTTCTCTGGGACCACTTCGTCTAACTGGATGACTTTGGTGTAAAGTAGCAAGCCAGACCACATCCCAGCTATCTGCTGCCTCCTTCTCTAGGCTTAAAGAAAAACTGAGAGTCCTACAGAAAATAAAGAGTCTGTCCTTGCCCTTTCTCAACTGGTTATGCTACTGCCTTTCATACCACCAGGGTGGCCACATGTTGTACTGGCATTCGCTCTAAGGAAACCTTGAATCATTTCTAATATGTGGCCAGAATAGTGAGAAACACTATTCTAGCTATATATTCTGGAAAAATCATCTGGTTATTTCTGTTGCTGGAATGATATTGTGGACTGAGGAGAAGGGGAGGATTAAGAGTATGTTTTATCCTTCACTTTCTGTCTTTGCCTAGCAAGCTCTTCTCTGGCAATGGGAGTGGCTGCATTCATTTTTACTTTCTTGAGCTTATAATTGGCTCTTCCCTTTCCTGGGGTCAAAACATCTATATTTATATCTATGCCTATTTATCTACATATCTATGTATTCATATATCTATATGTCCATAGATTGAAATTAATACCCATATCTACATCCGATTGGTTCTATTTCCCTGGAGAACCCTGACTACTACAAAGTTATAGGTCCTGGAGTGCCTATTGATAGATAAAAGAAGGTTAAATGTGATAGTGAACTCGAACATGTCTTCTAATTCTAGGCAAGTATTAGATGGGGTATTTTGCCAGTGTATTGATCAGCAACAGTGGACTTTAACTCTGTCCACTTGGCCCAGCATCCTCTAGGACAGAATATGAAAGAAAACATTGCTAATTCTCTTTATGACACACAGTATAACCAGTAGATATTTTAGGTATACATTCATGAATCTCCAAAGACAATTTAGTTTTAAAGACACCAGATTTGAGATATGAAATGATATGATTTCCGGTTACATCTTTCTGTGATCCTGGAATTTGTGTTAAAGATCACTGCAAGTTTGGAACTGGCATCTCTAAAATTAAAACTGAATGGCTACAGTCATGTTTATTTAACAAAGGCATGGTTGGTGATATAAAAATAGGATCTATTTCAGCTGGCTAGGCAGCATCTTAATAAATGCACTGACTGATGCTGTGCGTTCAGTCACTTGAGATGAATATATTGGATAAGCTCCCCAGCCCCCCATTCGAAGTTCTGTTTTGTTTTATCTTTACTAACTTCTACAAATTTATGCAGAAGCCCAGCCCATGCAAATGGTGGAAGGAGTATAAAGAAACTGCTTTGCTCTTTAAATTTGCATTTTGATTTGTGTGATGTTAAAATTGTTCAGAGGTGGTTAAAATAGGGAAAGCATCTACCCAGAGGTAGGAACCTGAGTGAAAATGAGAAACAGCTGGGGGTATCCAGCTAAATGCTTTCCCTATAAATATCCACTGGAATTATTCAGGGAGAAAGAACAAAAAGATTTAGAAGTTTAATATACTAAGAGGCTCTAGAAATTGCTTAAAACAGAATCCTTTTATCCTAAAAGTGGGGAATAATGAAGTGTTGAGAAGCCAATTATCACCTGTAATCTAAATATCAATTGACTGCACGTGGAAACTAATGGGTTTATAAACTATGAAAATGAACTACAGCTTCTTCAAGGAGTGAAAACAGTACATGCATTCATTCATTCAAAAAGTCTTTATAAAGAACATGACATGTGGCAGGCATTGGGGTTTCAGCGACCCACTATGAGAAACGTGTGAGACACAAATAAGAAATAAAACACATTGATAAACAAGATACCCAAAAGTTCTAATAGGTTCTGTAGGAGAAATAAACAGATGTTTTCACAGAGAAAACAAATTCAAAGTGGGGAAATCTATTCCAGAAAGAATGGCCAGGAAACTTCTTTTTAGTGTGTGACATTTTATCTGAGATCTCAAGAATAAGAACTATGGAAAAGTGGTCCAGATAGAGGTGAGAATCAGTACAAAGGATCTAAGACTAGAAAAGCTCCATGTCTCCAAAGAGGACAAATAGCAACCAACAAAAAATCTAGAGGGAGCATAATGGATAGAAATCCAGACAGGAGCCAGTTCGTGTAGTGTCTCATAGATCAGGATAAGGAGTTTCAATTTCAGTCTAGTGTAACAGAAAGTCACTGAGAGGCTTTACATAAGAAGCTGTTGTGATCTGAATGATCTTTCAGAAAGATGTTTGTGGGGTAAGTAGTAAGAAGGCATGGGACTAAGAAATGGCAAGGAGAAAAAGTACTTGGAAAAGACATGTTTTTGGAGGCAGAACTAGCAAACTTGTTCAATGAGAAAATATAGTTTAGAGAGAAAGACAGAAATGAAGAATGATTCTTGGTGTGAGCAACTGATGATTCCTTTATAGAAACAGAAAATGGCTGGGCCTGGAGAAGGAAGTCAGATGATCTGGCTGTTGTGTGTTGTTTTCTTGATAGAGGGCTTTCACTGTATCTTTAAAATACCATAAATGGGTCTTAAGATCCTTCTGGCATATTGTTGGTCCCATAGCTAGACGACTCTTGGACATAATTTATAAGCCTGCCAGACTTATCTCCTTTGGAGACATAGATACCATCCTAAAGTTTTCTGCTTTTAACAATTGTGGCTTTGCTGTTCAGCCTTTTTCTTCAAGTTCAGCGTCATTTTCTTCAAGAATTAGTTCACCCTTCTGGACCTGAGAAACTGAACAAGTAATGCCTCACCTCATGCAAACCCTGTGAATATTTTTCACCAACAAATGTCTAACTTCAACAGGAGACCCATTCTAAATTATGAAGTGGATGGAGAAGTGACACAAATCACACTTTATAAGAGGAGCCCAGTGTGACACCCTTGATCATTTTCCATATGTGACTACAGAGTGTGTGAACAGTAGCCTGTGGTCAACACGAAGGCTCTTCTTTCCATTCCAAGGAGACTAAATTCCACCTTGATGTGACTGACGTCCCTCCCACAGTTCCTCTGCTCTGCTTGAAAGTAACTGCATTCTTCTAGACTGATGTTGACATTTTCTGGAACAAAAGTGATCTGGTTGCTAAAAAAGGGCTTTAGTCTTAATTCTCATATACACAAAGCTCCAATGACCTGTGCTGAATGTATTATGTTTGAATTACCCCAGGAGAGATGCCAGGAAGACGGGTGAGTACATGTGACTGAAGCTTGGGGAAGAGAGATTTGGCGGGAAGACATGATATGGGAGTCATCAGCATATAGATGATTATTATTTATGGCCATGAAACTAAGGAAGATCATCCAAGTGCCAGCGGTTAGAGGCCAGAGAGAAGTTGCACATTTGGAGAACAACTAAAATATCTTTTGAGGCTAAAGCTAAAACTTAAAACCATTTTTGCTTAAAAAATTCATCACAGACAAGAGACCCACACTACAGCACACTAAATTTGGGTTTTAATTTTTAATTTATCTATATCTAAACTTTATTCTATTGAGTTACACATCGCTTCTCACATTGCTCAAGGAAACTCTTGTAATTCTATCATTTTATATACTATTTTCAAAAAATAAATTAGCATATTAAAGATATTGGTGATTTACATACTTCAATGAAAAAATTAAATATATGAAAGATAAAGAGCTGGTAATGAATGTGTTGACAAAGGTATGGCTCAGATACTAAATGACAGAAACAAAAACTCAGTAATTCAGAGTGACATGACCTAGAATATTAAAAAAATAAAGTTAGTTTATATGAAAAGTTTTGTATTGCAGTTAAAACAATTATTGAAGTAGAAGGTGAGGGATACTTACCTCTGTAATACTACTTATTTTTTAAACATTTTAGGTTTAAAAAAAGGCTGATTTTCAATTAATCATGTAATTCAGGTACTTAAATAAAATACAAATCTACCCTGTGTGGTAATCCAGTTAAAAGCAGATAGACCTGGCTATCACTTCCCAGGAATGTGACTTTGGAGACTTACTATCTATGCAAATCGTGATAATAATAGTTTAGAACATTGTTGGAGGAGATTTTTCCAAGTTATTAAACATATCAGAAAATTATTTTAATGGTTTCAATAGTCCGTTTACTGAAAGTGCTAAACTATTGTTTATTTTATTATTATCCTCTTGTATATTTATTTTCATCTTAAGTCACTGTTATAATTTAGGTTTTTTGTGAATCTCGGTATGACGTAGAAGTTCCAGCGCCCCAAGTCTATTCACTTGATCCCTCTCTTAGATGTTTGCATTCCCTCTGTTCCTCCAGTCTCTTGTCCTACCTCCAAGACCTCTCCTCTACTTTGACCCTCAGGCTGTTGACCTGTCCTGGGGGAAAAAAAAGCGAACAGAAGAAAATGTTGGAAGGAGCTACAATTGTTATCTACTCACCTGTTTGTACCTGAGTCTATACACTCTGCCTTCCCTTCTGTTACTTTGAACGAACAGCCTGTGCTTTCATTGAAGGACATTCCTTCCACTTGTACACCTGCTCAAATATATCACTACACAATTTTCTCTTGTTTGGATATTATTTTTCCTTCTTGACTAAATAATCCTAAAAGCATAAAAGCATTCTGCTATCTCCCATCTTTAAAAAATTGGCAAAAAAAGTCCTCAACACAACATCTTTATCTGCCCTTCTTTAGAAGAAAAATTCTAGACAGTTTTTTTATAAGCTGTCTTTCTTCCTTCTCATTTTCTCTTGAATACAGTCCAGTCAGGATTTCACCCCATATGCCACAAAAACTTCGCTCAAGGTTATCACTATCTCCACATTGTTCGGAGCTGATAATAAATTCTCAGTCTCCATCTTATCTAAAAGAGCGGCAGTGACTAATACGGTTGATGATGGTCTCCTTGATACACCCTCTTCACTTGGCATCAAGGATTTCTTGGGCTCCGCTTTCTGTCCTATTTTACTAGCTTCCCCCTCTCACTCTACTTTGCTGGTTTTACAATATCTACCTGACCTCCAAAAACTGAAAATCCCCAAGCCTCAGTTCTAATCTTAAAACTTTTTCCTTCTATCTCATTACTTCCCTGTGATCTCATCCATGAATTTAAACTTCACTAATATGCTGGAAACTTTCAGCCCAGACCTCTCTGCTGAACTCTAAACTTAGATGTGCAATTGCCTAGCAGACGTGTCAGTTGGGATGTCTAAGGTATTTCAAAGACTAATCTCATGATCTGTACCTCCAAACCTGCCCTTCCCACGGTTTTTCTAAAATCGATCAATGGCTACTCTGTCTTTCCCATTGCTCAGGAAAAAAAAGTCATTCCTGATTACTCTTTTTCTCTTATACCTCTCCTCTGTCAGCACATCCTTTTTCTGAACATTCCTCTTTATCTTCACTACTTCTGTTCTGAGACTAGCAACCATTACCATTCACTTGGATTTTTGCAATAACATTCCAGTTCAGGAGCATACAAACTTCTTGCCTGTGAAGGATCAGACAGTAAGCATTTTAGGGGCTACAGGCCATAAGGTCACCGTTGCAACTACTTAACCCTGCCACAGTGTGAAAACAGCCTTGCAATGTGCAACTGAGCAAGAGTGGCTGTGTTCCAATAAAACTTTATTCACTAAAACAAGCTGGTCAGATTTAAACTATGAGCGGTAGTGTGCCAACACCTATTCTAGTGCATCTTTCTGACTCTCGCCTGTCTTCCTAGTATCTCATCTGAACACTAGAGCCACAGTGATCCTTTCGAAATGAAAATCACAGCACATGATGCCTCTGCTCAAAAGTGCTCCTATCTCCCACATCATTCACAGTAAAAGCCAAAATTCCTAATGCCACATACAGAGTGTCTACACAGTATTTGTCCCCAGTTTTGCTCCCTGTGATCCAGTCACACCGATCTTTCTGCTGTTGTTTGAACTTGCCGCATGCACAAGGGCATCTGTCCTTTCTGTTCACTGTCTGGAGAAGCAGATGGAACCCAGAGCTCACTCAGAACTCACTCTCTACTTTCCTCAGGTCCCTGATCAAATGCCACATTCTCAGTGAATCCTTTCCCTTCTAAGTAATTGTAATCGCCCTCCTCCCAACAGTTCCCATTTCCTTTTCCTATTTTATTTTTTTCCATCGAAATTTTCACCACCAGCAGTTGGCACACTAAAAAATTTAATTTCCTTACTTGTTTACACTTTCCTTGGAACAAGAGGTCTGTCCTGAAGGTATCCAGCCATGTAATATGAAAAATGGAGATATTTATTAAAGAAGATACAAAATACAAGAAACATTGTACATAGAACAGTGATGCCCGTCCCCTTCAAAGTAGGCACCTTGGGACCTCACACAGTTCTCCCAGTCATCATCAGCTGATCTGTTGTATTTTCCTGAATCTCAATGACAGTCTGAAATCTCTTCCCTTTTAGAAGTGGTTTTAGCTTTGGGAAAAGCAAGAAGTCACAGGGCACCAAATTGGGACTGCCAGGGGGGCTGAGCCACCTGGGTGATTTAATGTTTCACCAAAACACTCTGCATGAGACATGATGCATGAGCAGGCACATTGTCATGTTGAAGTTGCCAATCACCAGTTGCCCATAGTTGCAACCTTCTGAATCACCCAAATAATTTCTGGGAGGAACGTTCAAGCTCAATGCAAAATTTGATGCAGATTCGTTGCTCTACTCGCTCAGTCATTTTGAATGTGACAGCCACACAGCACACATGCTCACTCAATGGTGTCTACTACCCCCACTGACTAGTACTGTGAAGTCTCATTGTTCAAATATGTGCATTCCAGTCCACTCTCCTTGGCTGCCAGGTTATATCAATGTCACACAAACTGTTCTTGTTATATTAACAATGGCTGGAATTTTTCTGGAGAGACCTCATATATCTCATTAGGATATTGGGACTTACTTGAAGGTAATTTTGTTTTTATTGTTCCTTACTTTATCCATAAAGTTTAGAACAGTTTCTGGTACATGGCTAAGAACCAGTAGATATTAAATGAAACATTGTAGATGAACATGGGAAGGGCAAGGGAGGGTTCTTGGCCGAGATGCACAGAAGATAAATTACTGTATCACATGAAAGAAAGTATTTACGATATTTAATATAATTGTCCAGTTTTATCTCTATATTTTTTACATGAAGTTTTGATGCCCTTTCTTTCCCCTCTTTCCATGATGGTTAATTTCATATCAATTTGATTGAACTAAGGGCACATAGATAGCTGGTAAAATGTAATTTGGGGTGTTTGAGAAGGAGTTTCCAGAAGAGGCTAGCATTTGAATTGTTGAACTTAGTAAAGCAGATGGCCCTCCCCAATGTGGGCTGGCATCAGTGAACCCACTGAGAGCCTGCACTGTGCAAAGAGGCAGGGAAGGGTGAGTTTAAATGCTCTCTAGTTGATTGGGGACATACATCTTCCGTTGCCCTTTTATATAACAGCTCCTGGTTCTCAGACTTTCTGACTCAGACCAGGTTTACAACATTTGTCTCACAGTTCTCAGGCTTTCAAGCTCAAATTAAACTCCACTACTGGCTTTCCTGGTTCTCTAGCTTGCAGACAGCACAACCCCAGAGTTTTTAGCTTCTTTAACTGCATGAGCCAATTCCTATAATAAATCTCCTCCTATATATCTGTATCTGTATTTATCTACTATCAGTTCTGTTTCTTTGGAGAACCTTGTCTGATACAGTCTTCAAAATGAAAATGACTATTTAACAAGCTTTCAATATTATACACAACAGAACTATATATATATATATATATATATATACTTAAATATATACCATTTTCACTGTACCTATTAATCTCATGCTTTCCATTATGCTTACAAATGAAATAGATAAGTCAAATATTTTACTTAGAATTAAAAAACTTTAGTAACTACTTAAAGCATTCTGTGAATTATAGCAGTCATCTCTCCAAACTCTCATCATTATTTTTGTTACTAGTGGCCCCCAGGTATAATTAGTTATACCTGTTAGGAAGGTATAACTAATTATACAAATAATTTGGTAATTCATTTAACTGGCAATGTCCCAAATCTCTCAGCTTCAGGCATGAGAAAAGCGACAAATGAATAGTTAGCTATGAGAATCAGGGCTTGGTCTCTCTTCTAGTAGGGTCTTCCATCCAGTACGGCATGCTTCCTTCATGGTGACTTCACAAATATTTGCTACAGAAGTAGAAAGGTCCCTGGAATCAAGTTCTTAAAACAAAGACAAACAAATAAACACCTTCCACACCCAATTGCCATTCTAACAAGGCAACAGATAATTCAGGAGGTGAAAAGACTAGCACTAGCAAACCAGAGAATTGGTTTTGCAAAGTTATTTTGAAAACAAAGGCAGTAGTAAATAAGTCAGTGGCTAGGTTTGAACAGAGAACAACCTGGCCAGAATAAAGAAGGGCTGGCAGGTAAATTCCTTCCATGACACTATGGTGGTAATTCTAAATGTATTAGCTTTGATTCCTGAAACACCGACATCAATAGCACACAGGCTGTTTGTTAAGATATCAGCGTTTGTAACTGCATGCCCGTCTCTGAATCTGGAGCTAACCCTGGAATCTGCATTTGGTTTCACTGTTTCCCAGATTCTTCTGAACTCTTTAGTTTTACAGTTAGAGCTTTGCCACTCACACTGTGCTCTGGAACCAGCAGCAAGCATATCACTCAGGAATGTGCTAGTTCTTAGGCCTCTACTCAAACCTACTGAGTCCAAGTCTGCATTTTAACAAGATCCCAGGATGATTTGAATACAAATTAAAGTTGAAGCAGCACTACTCTTGAGAGTATCTTCCTATAAGCAATGAAACATAAAGAAACAATTATTTCTCCTATTAGGTAGTCTTTCTTCAGTCTCTCCCTTAATTGCTCTACAATGTTACTTTAGAAAATGGACATTGCTTTACATAAAATGGAATTATATAATATAAAAAAAAAAAAACAGAATGTTAGAAAAGAAAAGGCCCTTGGAGAACATCTCTTTGAACTCCTTCATTTTACAGATGCAGAAAATCAGACCCAGAGAGGTCGTCTGGGCTCATGAAGATAACTAATTGCTAAGCTAAGAATGTACTTAGGCCTTCTGATTTCGGTTTCCTGGCTACTTTCATTATAAGCTGCTTCCTTTCAGAACTTTACCCACAATTGGGATTTCACTAAAATTTGGCCTTTAACTTAGGTAGCTCTTTTCAAAACAAAGTCGAGTAGTTTAGCATATAAGAAATTCATTTTGTTCACCCTGGCTGGCGTAGCTCAGTGGATTGAGCGCGGGCTGCAAACCAAAGCATCGCAGGTTTGATTCCCAGTCAGGGCACATGCCTGGGTTGCAGGCCAGGTCCCCAGTGGGGACCACATGAGAGGCAACCACACACTGATGTTTCTCTCCTTCTCCTTCTCCCTCCCTTCCCCTCCCTAAAAATAAATAAATAAAATCTTTAAAAAAAAAAGAAATTCATTTTGTCAGTCAAATCATCTTTCTTTCTAAAAAAAGGCCTAATTACAAAAATGAACTAGACTCCTCTATAATCAGGAAGATTATTTTATAATCTAATTCATTTTTTCAGGATAATTACTCAAAATCAATCACTGTCAGTTTATAACAATAATCAGAGAGGAGTTGGAAAATATTGGTGATCCTGCAGGGTTCAGTTTCTTCCCAGGGTAAGACTATCAAATCAATCCAGCACCTGGGAATTGCATTACAACTATTTCCAAATCAAGTTTAGCTGCATCGTTTTACATTTCAAGCCCTTTGCTCCCCAATGTTCATTTTTGTGTGTGTGAAAAATATATGCACAGTGGATATAAGATGGTATTTTGGAACTAATTATAGCCCTTTTCAGCTTCCTAAAGGAGGCTTTCTTAGCATGAGCAAATGCCTTCCTTCATTTCTTTCTTGGCTTTTTTGTCTACTCAAAAAGGAATGACAAGTAACTGAGACTTGAATGATTCCCTTTTGAGTTGTGAAAGGGACAAATAAGGAAAAAAATGTGCCAGGAAAGCAATAATACAGTAAATTTACATACTAATGATGATCCACTCATACAGGATTTGTTTCTCAAATAGCTTCAGCTATTCTGCCTCTCCTCCCTGACATGTGTAAAATCACTCAGCCAAGTGCCTAACACAGGGGTTTCTAAATAAATATTGTCGTTTTGATAAACCAGAAACCATAACATAAACATTCTCCCCAAGTTATTAAAGTTGAATTTTTAAAGGCCAGTTAACTCCTTCAGAAGAGAAACCATTACATAACTCTACATATAACTGTGGTTACGTATAAATTGTGGAATAATGTCGGTTGGGCACAAACAGCTTTAACAGAGGAACCCAATGAGTCGATTCAGATTGTGTAGTGGGAGAAAAAAAAACTGTGCTGACTCATGGTCCATCTGACACTGTTTTTCTGGCCAAATGTTTTATTATATAAGCATGTCTTCTTTGGTATGGCCACTTGCTGTTGGAACTGCTGTATCTCAGTGCTCACAGTGACCTCAAATGTCATAAGAACAATGCAGGCACAGTGGGTTACTGTGTATTTACAAGAGACAGACAGATACTCTGTCTAACACGGTTTCAGTGGGATAGATTTCAGACAGCATTAGATAGCCCTTGGATACATATTTTAGCCTAATTTTACCCTCATTTTCTCTTCTAAATTTGGGATACGAACAACCACTTTAGGAGATCCCTGGAAGGGATTAATGTGATGCTTTAGGAAAGGTTGTAGCAAGCTCCTGACCCAAGTTAGATATACAGTGTTGCTGATTTCCTTCATTCTTTTCATATGCAAGTCTGGGGACTTCTTGTGCATGTTCCTAAAACAGTAAAGCTAGAGAATTTGGCAACTTCCATTCAGTCCACGCTAATTTACATATCAAGAGAGGATCAGTCCTATAATGGGCAAAACTGCCACAAGATTAGTGGCCTTTGGGAGGATAGCACCTGCTGTTTATGTCTAGCTCTGTGTGTATGAATATGTTTAGAATTCAGTCTAAAGAATGCCACAGAAATTTGAATTTAAGAATTTTAATTGCAAAGAATAAATGATTACCAGGGTTTATATCCTGACCAGGGATTGTGCTTAAGAAAGCAATGGCCAATTGCTTTCTCAACGGAAAATGTCAGACTTTGGAAGTGCAAACTACTTGTAATTTTCCAGTGGTCACCAATTGTCTCAATTAACAACCTGATAAATGTAGATAAACAAAAGCAAATCCTCCAAGACTTAACTCAGCCATCTTTCTATTTCATACACCTATTTTTCACTTAAATGAGCTAGGAGAATATAGTATTGGATTTATGTTTTTGGTCAATAGAGGCTTTAGAATAATGATTCAGTCAAAGGTTCATTCTGGGAAACTTGGTAGCCTACTAAAAGAGTTAGATAGATACATACTGAGATCTTTGGGAGTATGTTGCCAGGCTGTGTAGACACCGTGAATCTAATTTAGTAAAACGTTTTTTTTTTGCTAGACTTATTCTCTGCTGAGAGAGAGTTTCAAGTGGGTGCACTTGAATTTTTAGCAAACCACAGAAGTCAAAGCATATGCTATAGAATTAAGGATTGGGGTCTTAAAGAACATAGCAATAGTTATGCCACTGTGTGAATTTAGCATGCGTGATGCCTGTGTTACATCAGACACTTAGAAGCTTGAAAAATTAGCTACACCATAAATAGTGGTTTGATTGTACTGTGGTTTGTTCCACATGAAGAAAAAAATGATCTAATTCATACTAAGAGGGTAAGCAAAACCCCACTACCATGAAAAGAAACCTTAGAAAAGATGGAAATTATATTAGTTTGCTAAAGCTGCCATAATAAAATGCCACACATTGTATGGCTGAAACAACAGAAATTCATTTCTCACAGTTTCAAAGACTGGAAGTCTATGATTAAGGTGTCAACAGATCTGGTTTTCCCTGGGGCCTCTTTCCTTGTTAGCAGATGGCAGTGTTCTTGGTATGTCTTCACGTGGCCTTGTCCCCATATGCAAGCATACCTACTTTTCTTGCTCTTCTTCCAAGGACACCAGTCATATTGGATTAGGGTCCTGACCAACTGTCTTCATGTTCACTTAATCACCTTTTTGTAAGTCTTGTCTACAAATACATGGGTTAGGGCCACCCATATAAACTCACTGAACCTTCACTACCTCCACTTAACACGTCCTATCTTCAAATATGGTTCTGTTCTGTGGTGCTGAGGGCTGAAATTTCAACACATTAATTTGGGGTGACATAATTCAGCCCATAACAGGAATGTATCTGCATGTGTCCAGGTTATGGTTTCTGCATTGATTTTACTGCTACGAAACTGATTTCCTCTCGTGAAACAGTCAATTAGGAAGTTCTTGGGTGTTTTGTTACATAACTATCATTCCATTTTCTCTCTTGTAGTTCTTTGCATTGGCTATTGACAGGACATGATATTTTTGTTGGATCTTTTTATTGTGACTAAGATTTTTATAAAAATCTTAGAGTTGGATGGGAGTCGATCCTGAGCATAAGACAAAACAACAAACTTGGCATCTGAGTCTCCTTTAAAATTTTCATTTGGCCCAGGCTGGTGTGGCTCAGTGGATTGAGTGCCAGCCTTTGAACCAATGGGTCGCAGATTAGATTCTCAGTCAGGGTCATGCCTGGGTTGCGGGCCAGGTCCCCAGTAGGGGGTGCACTAGAAGGAACAATGCATTGATGTTTCTCCCTCCCTTCCCCTCTCTCTAAAAATAAATAAATAAATAAAATCTTAAAAAAAAAAAAATTTTCATTGGGACAAACTGCCAGATTCACATAGTGCGGTAACTGTTTTCAAAATCAAATGATGGAATTATAACTGTTGTAATAGAAATGTAATTGAATCTTTAGGTGATATTTATCTGTAGGTTTTACTTTAAATAAATTATGTCATGTTTTGAAATATAAAACTGGTATACTGAATAGTACATTCATTTAATTATCTATAATTTTGAAACTTAAAAGCTAAATTTCTCTAATTCTTTTTGCTAATAAGTAAAGAATAGGCTTTAAGGAACTTCCACAGTATTTGCCGTCTTTGGAGGAAACACAATGGGGATGTTACATACAGGGCAAACTCTTTAACATGTCTCTGTTATCTTGGCTGAGCACAGCCATAAGGGGAGTTTCACATGGACTCATAGTATTTCTTCAATGATCTGGATATACTAATTACAGCCTGGTACTACGACTGTGATTTCCTTCTACAGCACATTAGGATGTGACAGGACACCACATGTCCTTATGGGTTCCCCTTCATGCAAGTCTGGATTCCATTCTGTCAAAGACAACAAGAGAGTTCTTTGCCTTTCCCAACACATGCTGCAGAACTTGAACTTCAATTCTGCTGTTTTATAATACATCCCAATTTAAATCTCTATTTTATAATTTTCCTAACTATTAACAATATTTACCATAAAACATTTATAAGGAAAAATCTCATTCCAAGAACAGGTTGAACAACAGTAAAGATCAAGGTTAGGCTTTATGTAGAAGGATTTATGAAATTATTGTAGATGTTTCAAAACAAATAATTCATGCTGAATATGACTTTGTAAACATACAGATTTTTTTTCCCCAAAGACCAGAGATTTTTTTTGAAGGGAGAGAGAATCCTTTCATTTTCTGACTTGTAATTGCTTATTTGTTGCAAGTACTAGAAACAAACTGAAAAGAAACTATTTAGAAGACACTGCAGTTCACAGAACAGAAGAAAGAGTTTAACATTAAGTTCTAAAAAGTAAAACAGAAATCATGGCAGTTCTGAAGAGTTTAATCTCTTAGAAATTGAGTTGTACAGAGAGCAAAAATGCTACTAAATTTAGACTTTGCTAGATATTACCAGATAATATTAAGATATTGCAAAGATTTATGGCAGAAGGATGAGAAAACAAAGATATCTTAATGAAATGCTGTACAATAAACCATTGTTTAGATTATTGAAAGCACAAGATGAATGATAAAGAAAAAAGATTTATTTCATACAAGTAGTACCAAAATAAGCATGGTTAACCATATGGTCAATGTTCTAAGGATTTGTTTTGATTTTTAACTTATACTGAGTAGAAATAAAGCTTGGGAAAGTTAGTGTGAAAATGGACTAACCCAGAGTTCTATCAGCATTTTAAGGTGATATTATTTTTTATTAAAAAATAAAGAAACCATAAAACAAACAAGACAAAACACAAGAAATAACATTGCTCTTAGCCTGATTTATGCCATCAAGAACCTATACATTTTTCTTTATAAAGTAAATGATGTTGACCAAATTAAAAATACCTATTCATGTAGCAACACTGAAGTTAACCAATTATTCAAGTCCATCTACAAACTTTGTCCTACTTATCTAACTTAATATCATATAAAAGTACAATTTTCTGAAAGACATCACAAAGAATAAATTTTATATGAAAGACCAAGTGCATAATGGGTGACTCTGGAGGGAAAGATAGAAAGATGGAATAAATGGGCCAAAATACTTAAAATATAATTAAAGAAAATTTCTGAAACTAAAGAGTTGAATTTGAAAGAAAAATATCAAGTAAATCATATACAAATATGCTTTAAAATATTTTCTTTAGCTTCTTTCATGATAACATTCAAATTCAGGTTTATAGTACAGTAATATCTAAAAATTTCTGACAGAAAGAATGGTGGCATTAAAAATTGATATGTAGGCAATTTGTCCTTCAAAAACATAGTAAGCCTGGATGCTCAGAATATAGCATATATGAAAATTATATTTGATGATAAACTGTATTAGACTACCAGATTAGTTAAAATGAATAATCCCAGATTGTAGATGTTGTGGTGAATAGATTTTGGAGCTACATAACTATATAGCTAATACTCAACAAAGGAGAGAATAAATGCTTCATAACTGCAAATAATGTCATACACCTTCATGATATAAAAATAATTAAATGATATAGAGATAGAGGGAAATATATGAGATGATTTGTCAAGAATTCAATACAGATTAAAATAGAAATATAATATTAAAAGAAGCACACACAATGAACTCATAACCTTAAAGGTCTTCATAACATTTCTCTCATAAGTTAGGGAATTTCTTTAGATCCTTATGTCAGTTATTATAAAGAAACATTTATCAGAAATTTGACATTTCCTTTCAGTTTAACCTTAATTTTCCATTTTGTAGGATATATTTTATCCAATGGTTTATGTTAAAATCATGTATACTAGAGTCCCAGGTTTTAAAATTACTTCTATTTCTGCCTTTATATTTTTATAGAGATGAGTCTGGAAAAATATTGCTCAAATGTTAACAACTGATTAATATTCATATTATTATGTTTTCTTCTGGAAAATGAAAATAATAATATGTACTGAAGTATTATTATGAAGATTTAAAGAAATCATTACTTTAAGTGCAGACACTAGATAGTTGTCTAGGCTTATTCTGTAATTGATTCACTCTTTATAACACCACATTTTACTCATTTTTTAATGAAAGATCTGCTATGGCTAAAGTATTATGCTAGACACAGTGGTGAACACAATTGATTCAAGGGTGTTCATGAATAGTTAAAATTTTGAATGGTAAATATTATAACTTAAAATTTCTAGTGTCATGAGTAACGTATTCAACAGTTTTCAATATTGATTATAAAGGACTTTAAATGCTTGAACTACAGTTTTATTTGCATCCATATGTAATTAATTCTAATATCATCATAGTCACAAGTTATTGAAAGCTTCAATAAGTTTTTTAATTTTTAATACTGATTCAAATTGGGGTTTTGACCTAAATCCTCCTGTGTTCAGATGTTTTCATTCAGAATGCTATGAGGCCATTCTAAAGAAAAAGTCATTGTAAGGTCAACAGACCTTCATTGCCTGGCAACCAATGATTTACCAATAGAAACTATTGTGTACTCTTATTACAACTTTATTATAACTTTTTGACAAATCTCTTGGCTTTTCTTACACTAATAAATTATTTTAATTAAGGCAATGTATTTTTTTACTAAAAGCACATTATAACATGCTGGCTCTTAAAATAATAAATTATCAAATTTATAATGTCCACAAATTAATTCCAATAATGAACACATTTCCTAGGAGTTATCTCTCTTGTAATGAGTACACATAATAATATAATATACCATAGTCTTTTTAAGGGCCAAATTTTAAATTATCTTAAAAAAATTCTTTAGATAAAAAGTTGACTACTTAAGTTTAATATTTTCATACTTTCATACGTATAGTAAGAAAATTGTTTTCAATCTTTAAGTATTAAATATTTAATAATAATAATTTTCCAGCTTTATATTATTCATGATGCACACAAATGCTTTACTATATTACTAGCAATTTAGGGAAATGGTGTTAATTTTTATAATTATAATTTTCTACTATATTTTTTGGTGTTGAGCAAGTATTATTGAGTATGCTTATAAATATAAAATGCATAGACTAATTCTGCTAAGTATTACCCCAATGAAATAAGTTCACTCTTGAGAGTAATTTTATCAGAATGATAAAACTTGTTTTAGTCAAAATGTGACTCTAAGTCATTATGGGAAATGTATATTCCCCTTGGTTAGCCAAGAAATGTTCGAACTGGGTAAACCAATATAAACTAAAATGCTGTTAGGTGAACAGAGAATCGGGAACATACAAAGGCAAGAGTGGAATGTCTTGTCACACCAGATGAATATGGTGAAGACAAACCCACAATAGGATGGCTAAAGGGAATCTTCATAAACCGTTCCAGCTGAAATACAGATGCAGCTACTAGAAAGGAAAGCAGGAAGTACAAATTGCTTTGGCAGCAAATTTACTGCCACCAGAAGGCAATGTTTTCACCGCTCTGGCATTTGTACCCGAAGGATAAGATCAGACTAGTAAAGACTCAGCACTCTCAAATGCCTCTGCTAGGAATACAGATAGGTAAAGGCTTTCTAAACATCGAATCCCCCTGGCCAGGGAGCTCAGTTGATTAGAGTGACATCCCAATAGGCCAAGGCTGCAAGTTCAATCTTCGGTCAGGGTACAAACAAGAATCAACCAGCGAATGCATAAATAGGCGGAACAACAAATTGATGTTTCTCTCTCTCCTTTCCTCTACAATCAATAAATTGAAAAAATTTTAAGCATCAAATTCACAGCACATAACAAAATCTTCAAATAAACAAGATGATATGTAATGATTATCCCATATTAATTTTTAGAGACAATATAAATATACAGAAAAGAATTTTCTTTGGGAGTATTGATCAGATATTATTATATGTAGAAAAACTAAAAAGTTGACAAAAGGAAATTGGCTAAATTAATTGTGGTAGGACCATGGAATCACGACAACTCTTTCAAAAACCTCCAATGAATTGATGCATATACAGATAAAGATGGCTGTCATATATGGTGAAAAAAGCAAGGGGCACAACTTTTTTGTATGTGATCGCACACTTATATTCACATGATGTACACACATGAATTATATACATGTGCATGCACATATTTATGTGCATAGGTTTTATATATTTTCTGAGTATAGGTACAGAAATGTGTGCTTAGAATAGGATAAATAAGTAGAAATTATCCGTATGAGGACTTGTCTTCTGCACACTGCTTTTCTGTCTCAGTCAAGGATGAAACAATATCTAAAATTTTTAACTTTTGCTCTGAATTAAATCCATTCCATAAAGTTTTAATAACTTTTTACTCAAAATTTTGCAGGGAAATAAAAGAAAGGAAAACATTACATAGAACATAGAAAAATATTTTAATAACCCTCGAGCATGTTTCTGTTCTCTTGATAAATTCTACATCATCCTTCTCATTCTAACTTCAATCTCTCTCTCTCTCTCTATCTCTCTCTCATTCTCTTCCCCTCCCTCCCTCCTCCCCACTTTCCTTTCAAGGTCCCTTATTCCTGTCTTCATATTATTCTTTTAATTATTATTTTTAATGCAATTTTGCTTTCTTTGAATTATTTTTAGATTCAATGGATATGAAAAATTTATGTTTCATAAATGGCTAACTTCCTGGGAAAAATAAAATTGCATCATACTCTTGTATATATATACACACATATGTTTAAAACATTATTAGATGGTATTCACCAAGCTGTTGATAGCAGTTACAGTAACTAACTCTGAGGAGTAAGGTTGAGAGCAAGAAGACTCACAATCTGTATGCTCATACATGCCTGACTTGGTCCAATATTTTACAATGAAAATAAACTATGTGTTTTTATATAAAATAAATATTTCAATCCACCATCTTCACTCATCTGTGTTACTCTTCCCTATCTGGTATCCTACCTCTGATCTTGTCTGACATATTGTTAATAATGCAATCTATGTGATTATTTTAAAATGCAAAAGTTACACCATTGCTCATACTCATACTCCTAAATTGGTTTAATCTTAGGGCAAAATTTAATATTAACAGAATTTACGCCTCTTATGAACTATTGTTACCTTTTCTCCCCTTTAACCTATTGTGACCAAAGGCTCCCAGGAAATTTTTTAATTCTTTTAAAGTCAAGTTTTTTCTTCTCTGACATTTAATGAACTTCTCTTAATTGATAAAACTTCTCTTTCTCTATTCTTCCAAATCCCCCTACTGCCTACCTGACTAACTGCTATTCAATCTCCAGGATTATGCTTAAATATCCTTTCTTCTATTAAATATTTCCTGAATTCACAAGTCCTAGTTAAGGGCTTCTCATATGCATTTTTATAGTACAATGAATCTTTACTCTTATCACCCTTGTAATACAAAGTTATCCTTCATTAGATGATACTAAGAATACTGAGGGAAAACATTATATACACTTTATTCAAAGTTATATCCCAAATTATTGGCACATAGTAGGTGATAAATACATGTTTATTTAATACTCATTAAACCATTTGGTAAGTGAACTGAATGTCTATTTACTAATAAATATTATATTAGACTTGTTCTATCAGCCACAAAACAGGGGGAGGGAATATCTTTATCAGAATAACCTTCCCACAAATAGCAAATATAAATATTAAAAAATATAAAAACATTTCTTTAGAAGCATAGAAGAGCAACTAAGGCAACCAGGATTTGAAGACAAAGATTCTAAAGAAAGAGAATAAAAGAATGGATTGAAGAGAGCCCTATATTCACCACTGCTTTTTTCCTCATGACATTTTTTCCTGCAAATTTGCATTGCAGGGCACAGAGTTCAAACAGAAAGTTGTGGCTTAGAGGACATGAAAATCTTACTGAATTAAGAAGTTAAAAATTGGAGTGTGAGGCTCCAGTGAAGCAAGAAGGAAGGTAGGCACTGAAATCATCCTAGAGATAAGGAGACAATAAAGATGAGTTCAATATTTGATACAGTTTCTTCTGAAGGCACTTGGGTATTCCTAAAGCAGCATGTACATTGGACAAGCATTTCAAAGACAGCTGATAATAGGTTAGAATAAAATTTTGGAAATACTATGCTGTTACTAAGACAAAAATTGGGGTTTAAAGTCCACCAAAGAAGAAGAACATTTCTAAATGCTTTAACCAAGATCCTAGCATCATCTCAATCACATTGGTTGAACAAAGATAACACTCCCGTGAGGGGAAAATTAAATTCTCTCCTGGAGAGCTATAGCCAATCCTCATTATTCAAGTATTCCATGTCTGTAATTTTGCTTATTCATTAAAATTTTTTGTAGCTGGTTAAAATCAATACTTCAAGTGTTTTCATGGCTATTTGTGGACATGCACAGAGGGATGAAAATTTTGAGTTGCTGGGCACTCATATTCTCAGCTGAGGTCAAACAGGTGGCCCTCTGCTTTCTTATTTCAGGCCTCATACCATAAAACAAACATCCTTTCAGTGCCCAGTGTTTTTCTCTTTTTGTGATTTCATTGTTTTATGAAATTGTGCTGAAGTGTCATCTATACTTGCTTTATGGAGAATATATACACATTAGATAAACTGCCTTATAATCCTGCTGGCTGTGTGTTCAGTGTTAATGAATCAACAGCGTATATCAAATGAGTTCTCTTCAAAGAGAAACCCACATAAAACAAACTTACATAGTAACTGATTGATGAGAATATCATGACCAGAGGCCCTCAGGAATCTAATCTTATGTTTCTCCTAGGAACACTAATTCAATACTCACTAATTTAGTGACTTTATATTACATAAGTACCCAAAATAGTGAGAATTTGTTATACCAAGATCCAGAACACCTAACATTATTCTATATAAAATATTAAGCATTTAATCAAAAACTGTAACTTGTAGCAGGAAAAGGACCAAGACACTGAAAGTCAAAATGATAAAATACAAACATATGATAGAATGATACCACCAGTGGTTCAAATATTGGGATTACTGGGAAAAATAGTTTGAATTCTGTTGTGAATATTGACTTTTATTATGATAAAGATAATAAGCACAATAAAAAAACATATAACACCCCCCAATGTCTATTGCTGTGTCTTAATGACTCTTCATTTGGCAGTTTAGGTGAGTAATTATTACTAATATGTCCTTATAAGTAAATAAATATAAATTGGGACTGAATGGTAGAGTATATAGATATCAATTAGAAATTGATAGAAACTAAATAGAAATTTTGGAATTGTAAAATAAATAAATAATGATAAACATATGTTTAAGAGCAGACTAGACAGCAGAAGAGAGAATTAGAAAACAGAAAAAGTGGCAAGTAGAAAATATCTGGATAGAAACAAATGCATATGTGAAAAAATGGAAAATATTAAGGAGTAAAAAAGATATATGGGACATCATGAAAAGCTGAAATATAACTTTAATTGGAGTGTGAAAATGTGACAAAATATGAGGCAGAATCAATATTAAAGTCGGTGTTAATCAAAAGTGTAGGCATTGGTCAAATTGATAAATCATATTCTGTTATAAAAATTAGAACCTCTTTGACATCCAAACATGATCAATACAAAAAAAAATCCACTCAGACACATGATACTAAAACTGATGTAAACCAAAAACAAAGAGAAAAAGGTAGTAACAGCAATAAAAAACGAGAAGAGGAAGGATTATTTTTGAAGGGTTAACAGAAAGACTGATACCTGGCTTTTAAACAAAAACCTTGAAAGCCAAAGACAATGGAATGCCAGCTTTAAAGGGCAGAAAATAAATAATTGTCAACTTACAATCTATACTCAGTAAAAATGCTCTTTTAAAATGACTATGGGTAAATACTTTTTCATTAAAAAAATAAGAAAATGTGTTGACAGACTTGTGAGATCTTCAAAGATTTCTTCAGGTAGAAGAAATACAATTCCAAATGATGGTATTATAATACAGAAATAAACAAAGATGACCAATAAGAATAAATCTGCATGTAAATCTAAATAAATATTGACTGTTTAAAACAATAATAATGATGTCTCATGAATTTAAAATATGTGGAGGAATGAGATGCATGAAAACAAAAACAAGCAGAAAAGGGTAAATAAAGAAAAAGTCATAGAGATATTTACAGCATCAGAGAAGTGGTAAAAGTATTTAAAATAGATTCTTATAATGATGGATGTTGTAATCTCTACATTTAGTTATTCATAACAAGTAATATGCAGTAAAATTGACACTGTGGGATATCTGAACCTTGGTCGTAATAGTTGACAGTTTTTTGCTGGTGTCTTTTTCTTTATCTCTCTCTCTCTATATATATGAGGTTTGTCTAGAAAAAGTCTGACCATTGTTAATATAACAAGACTGGTTTGCATGTCATCAATGCAACCTGGCAGCCAAGGGAAGTAGACTGGAATGTTCATGAGTAAACAATGACAACTTCACTGTACTGGTCAGTGGGGGTGGTAGACCCCGTTGAGTGAGCATGTATACCGTGTGGCTGTCACATTCAAAATGACTGAGTGAGTAAAGCATTAAGCTTGAACATTTCTCTGTGGAAACTATTATGGTGATTCAGAAGACCACAGCTATGGGCGACTAGTGACTGGTAGCTTCATCACAACAATGTACCCACTCCAGCATCACATCTTGTGCAGAAATTTTCAATGAAACACCAAATCACCCAGGTGACTCAGCCCCGCTACAGCCCAGATTTGGTACCCTGACACTTCTGGCTTTTCCCAAAACTAAAATCACCTTTGAAAGGGAAGAGATTTCAGACCATTGATGAGATTCAGGAAAATATGACAGGTCAGCTGATGGCAATTGGGAGAACTGTGTGAGGTCCCAAGGTGCCTACTTCGAAGGGGACTGAGGGAATGTTTCTTGTATTGTATATAATCTTCAATAAATGGCTCTATATTTTATATTACATGGTTGTATACTTTCTGGACAAACTATATATTTGTGTATATATATATGTATATAGAGAGAAAGATTATATATATATAATCTCTCTGTCTCTGGGTACTTTTCCTAGAAATCCAGGCATTGTGCTATGGGAATCCACAGAGTGACATACGCATCCCTATATATATATATATGTGTTTCTGCCATATTCCTAGTGGAGATCGCAATCAATGGGATCTCAGCATCAGGAACTGAATATATAAATTAGTGAAACTTCAGGTGATTCTAGTCATAACCCTTCAAGTTGGCCCAGATAATGCTAAGTGGGGCAAAGGCAATTTGTTCCACCTCATCTTCTCTACATTCCTGATTTCTAAGAAAAATCAGTGTTTTGTTTTTAAAGCACTAAATGTAGATGAAACAAATATGAAAGAATATGGAAGAACTGGAACTCTCAAAGAGTTCTAGTGAAAATATAAACTGCTACATCTACTATGAAAACTGGTGGTCATATAAAACAAAAACTGACATACAAATACAAAAATCCACAGACCAATATTTCAATTCTAATTGTATATCCAAATGAAATGTATATATTATATATATTATGCATTATGCATATGTGTGTATTTATATATATAACTGAAATATACAAGAATATTTATAGCATTATAATATCTAGAAACTAGAAATAATCTAAAAGCTAGAATGGATAAATAAATTGTGATTTATTCAAACAATACAATGTAATTCATACATTACAATGTAATGTTACTATACAGTAATATAAAATAAAGATTATTTTTATAAACATTCATCAACATGATTAATTTTATCATAAAAATGAAAGCTAGCCATTAAGAAGTATATACAGTATAATTTCAAAGTGTGAAAAAAGTATCCCATTAGTGGCCACTTAAAAAACAAAACAAAATCGAAACTCTCCTAGGTTTTCCATACAAAGTATTTTTAATACAGAGAATTAAATACACAAGTTTATGAAAAAGCTAAGAAAGAAATGAAAGGACAACCAGGGTACTCAGAGAATAGTCAATGTAGAAAGGTGACACAATTCTTTAGAATTAAAAAAAGGAAAAACAACGTAACTGAGAGTCCAGGACTGCTATGCTGATGAGTCTGCTCTAGGAACCACCGCTGTGGATGCCCTACTGGAAGCCAAAATGCCCAACAACCACGGCACTGCAGAAGCCTGCAGAACCCCGTCAATGTGGTGCCTGCTGCTGGAACCAGAGCCTCAAACACTCTACGTTAAGACTGAGGGAGAGCTCACTGCTGCCGGTGCTCAGTGTGGAGTGTTGAGTCGCTGAGACTGCCAGATGCACTGATGCCTCTCCGCTCACACATGGAAACATGCTGCCCAAGCTGATAGCCAGATGCCTGCCCCTACCCCTTCCCAGCTACTGTTGCCTACGACTTTACCAGGAACAGATAAAATGTACTTCTCCCTTTCTCCAGTTTGATACCATGTCTGGTCTTTCCATTTGAAGAAATTAACCAGAAACCTGTCAGAGAAGTCTGTTTAATCTTACTTCTAGCTCCCTGTAATATGGCAGAGAGGCTAGAGGGAGAATAACCAGCATAGTCCATCCTTCCACATGCATTCAACCAGGGAATTTAATACAGCATTAAAGTACTGGGAGGGCTGGAAAAAATGGTGGAAATGAGATCATTCATTCATTGTTTTATTGACTCAGGAAACAACTTACTACCTTTAGATCAGGAGAAACAAAAGGGAAAGTCATGTTATCCAGGACCCACAACACTGTGCTCTTGGGGGTTTTGGGTCATGTGGGGATTAAGGAAAGGGAAAATTCTGGCTCACCTAACCAAGAGGGTGTAGTAGCCATTTACTGTATATGCCATAGTAAAGAAACACACTCACCCCTACCTTTCAGGAAAGTAAAAATCTGTACTCCCACTAATACTTTAGTGGACCAGAAACCCACAATTATAGTAAAAGGGGGATGGACAGGCAGAAAAGGCAAAGAAAGTCAAATACCAAATAACCTAAACAAGGCAAATATTTTTGCTATAAAAATTACATACAAAATAGTGCTCTCCCAGGAGCACACCCCTGTCTTTTCCCTTAGCCCACCTTCCCTCTCCTAAGCCCCACGGGCTCTTCTTGTGCCCCTGTTACTTGTTTCCTGGGCCCATTTCTTCCACCGCTCACTTCTACCTCTGTGACTTTCTAAGAAAAATTTTGTAAAATACTAAACAGTTAACATAGATTACTAGCAAATCAATCATTATTTTTAACTGTGTTCATTCGAAACCTCTATCTGTTAAAGTTCTGTTAAAGAAGTAGAAATATTAAGAAGCATTTAAAAATCACTCCAATGACAATGTACATTTGTGTACATGATATCACCAATGTTGACACAGGTTGACCCGACCAGTGTGTACCCTAGAGATTATAAACAGAACTAACACTGAAATTGAAATATAATTACTGTAGGTCAAGAGGAAACATGAGACACTATGTGGTTTCACTAGTTTAAATCCACGAGAGAGTAAATATCTTCAGAAAATGATTCAAGTCATGTTTCCGAATAGGCAGCTCTATAATTTAAATATCTAAAATCAACAGTTTTCCTGTTCATTTGTATTATCCAAAAAGATTTCATCCTGCTCACAAAAGACACTCTGAAAGCAGTTATTACTGACCTTGAATAGCTTCCAAATTATCATTATGTAATGCTGAACACTATGATGCTGAACACTATCATTGTATGATGCTGAACACTATGATGCTGAACACTGTCATTCTATGATGCTGAACACTATGGTGCTGAACACTATCATTCTATGATGCTGAACACTATGATGCTGAACACTATCATTCTATGATGCTGAACACTATGATGTTCATGAGGGAACATACCATGTCAAGTGTATTTTCTCCAAAACATTTATTAAAAACTGACTACTTCATTATGCCCCATGTGTTGAGGGAGGCAAAAGAAAATAATGGATAAAATGATAGATCTTCCTGTTCAACAGATATTTCAATCCATTAGGTAATGGAGACTATCAAATATGAAAAACTCAAAGGAAGCCAGTATAACTGGATTGGAATGTTTGGAGAATAATGCTAAATGAAGCTGGAGAGATAAGTCACACCCAAATCATTCACAGTTAAGGGAGCCATATTGAAAAGTTTGGTCTTTATGTAAAGGGCAATGAAATTATATTAAACAATATTCAACTGCATAGCGCCAAAATCAAATATGTGCATTTTGAAGGATCACTTTAGTTGCTATGCAGAAAATAGACCGAGTGAGTGAGTTTACTGCAGTGGTTAAATAGAAAGACACTGCTGAACCTGACTGGAGAAAAAATGATGTGAGAATGGAAAAGAATGGAGTGGACAGATCTGAGGGACACTTGGTGCGAAAAATCAATAGAAAGTGTTTGTGAATTGAATGTGAAAAGTGGTGAAAAGTGTACTGAGCATAACGCCAAGGATTAAGGCTAGCGAGAACGAATGAACACTGATGCCCAACAGTAAAGCAAAAACACCTCATATCCTCTATGTGCAGCTTCCGTCTTCACTGCAACACCCAGAGGAGTTTAGGATAGGCCCTTAATGGCAGTGTATCTCCAAAACCAACAATTATTTCTGGGCGTTCCTTCTAGGTGTTCTCTGTAGCTATTAATAGGTTTTCTTGGCTGCTCATACTTCTTTCATCTCTGATTGTTTCCCATACGGAGTTTTCTTCGAGGATTTATTCCTAGCCAAAATTTGGCCATTCTTCTTGTTCTCATGGATAGTACTACTCACCCCACAGCTACTACAGTCAAAACCACAGGCTTATTTTGTCTCCTTTCTCTCATTTCTTGGGTCGAATTAGTCAGCAAGTCTTTTTGATGTTCACATCTAAAACATCTCTCATTCAAATATAGAGGACACATGGACAAAACTAGGGGGGTTGGAAATGGGAGGGATGGGTGGGTGGGCTGGAATGGGAATAAAGGATAGAAACTGTGCTGAATAATCTAAAAGAAGAAAAATAAAACATCTCTCATTCATCTTAAACTCTTCATTTCTATACCCCCATTCTACTTCACATACTTCCATTTCTATGTATCTTACAGGTCCCACCAATTTCAAATCTCTTCCTCATTTCACTTTACACATTGTTGACTTATTAATTGTAGATAACTTCTTAATTTTCTGTTCAAAAATCTTTAGTTTCTCTGAGAACAAATTCTCCACATTGTCACCTAGTATACAGTGTTCTCCATTATCTGAAGTAACTTACTCCATTCTTGATGGAAACTGTCCCCTTTACTGGTTATTCTAAGACTTACCAATCTTTATGTCCATGCCCTGGAACACAACATCATTTATGTCTTAAAAATATATATGCACATATATCTGTATAAAACACATGAAAATGCCATCACACTAGGTTGCATCTATGAATTAGAAATGTGGCTTTGGAACAGAAGTGGAAGGGAAACATATGTTGCTATTGAATCTTTTCCATCGTGTAGCATGCAGCATAGAATAGCTCTAAAAATATTCACATAATCTCTTCAGAATATTAAGCTGTAATGATGTCACTTTCATCTCAAGAAGCACAATATTTAAAGGCCACCAGGTAAGCTGCACTCTCTTTGTTATTCAACAAGAATATAAGCCTAGAATTGCTGGCTGTGAACCTAGCCACTTCTTCTGCCTGAAATGAAAGACTTTGTCTTTAGTTTGTTTGTACAGAAAACAAAGTCGAATCATCGAGAGAGACTGATTTTCAATAAGCTGGATGGAACACCTAAATCCAGCTATGCCTGAAGTTGGAATACCCCTGGACTCTTCAAGTCGACGAGCCAGTGAGTTGGCACTATTAAAATAGTTCCCGTTGGGTTTCTATGGCTTACAACTCAGAATCTAATATAGCACACTATTTTTTCATTATATTTCTTACAA
Organism: Trachops cirrhosus; assembly: GCA_028533065.1. Taxonomy (NCBI): domain Eukaryota; kingdom Metazoa; phylum Chordata; class Mammalia; order Chiroptera; family Phyllostomidae; genus Trachops; species Trachops cirrhosus. Next base: position 23,205,116 of record CM052549.1, read on the forward strand.
TTGTAACTAATTGTTTTATCATATATTTGTTATTAATAAAATTATTGTTCATAAGTATTTGATTGATGATTGTCACCCTTGCTAGGCTATGAACTCCATGCAGGTAGGAATCATATCTACCTTGTTTCCTGCTCTCCCTCAGTCCCAGCAGAGGGTCAAAATGAGTCAGAAGTTGAATCAATTTCCAATGAACATTAAAATACCTGGGAAATTTTATTTCAAATTCTGTACTGAACATTTCAAGTAATGGTGATGGTAAACTGCCTCTCAGATTATTTTGGTAATAAATTATCTCAATTCCCAATATAGAGACCAGAACCTAAAACAGAATGTCAAGCCTTGATTAGATTTTCTGACCAAGCCAACTGGTCTGAGTCTCATTTTCAGTAAGGAAGAGCAATCTCAAGATTAATAGTCACAAATAAGCTTTTAAAATTACTCCGGGAGTTCATTATTCAGAAAGACACTCCATTTTAAAAAGAAATATGATATATGTTTTCGCATGTTTTGAAATGCCAGTAAAATAGTGTGCAAGCTCTGGCATTGTTTTCCATTGTTTTGATACTTTGTCAAAATAGATCCATTGATTACATTTATGCCTTAATGTTTGTGTAAATCCCATTTACATAAATAACTATCTTTTTTGTTTTCAAATATTTATTCAAGTTTTTTCAATTCTGTGCATGTTGGGTTTGAATTTTCTTTTGTTGTAAATTCTAGCAATGGAAATAAGAGCCACGCTGCACAAGATATTCTTTTCAGAGTTTATTTCAAATAAACTGGGCCTCAACTTATTATGTCGACAGGAGTGGGGGCAGAAACAAGACCAGAAGATTATTAAATGTGTTCAACATTGATACTTCAGAAAGATTACTGTGCAATTTGTTTACTTCTTTCATTTTCAATATATAATCACAAATTCTCCATGGCTGACCTTTTTTTATTCAAATGAATTTTAATAATAGATCTCTTTTATCAGATTATTCTTTATGCTATCCACCACCTGCTAGGACAAAGCTATAGAACACAAGACTTATTATCATCTAATATAATGCCAGTAGTGTAGTACTACTAGAATTTTACTAATTTTATGACACAGAGATGTTTATTTAAAGCCACAAGCAAATTTGCTTTCCTTATAAATAGTTACAAATATACTACAATGAAAGATCAGTCAAGAGCATTTTGAATCTTAATAAAACATATTTGCACATATCTAGTAGAATCACATCTGCAAAACTTAACAAGACAATAGTTGCACACTATCTATATTAGTTACCTTGAGCTGCTCTAACAAATCACCACAATCTTGAATGACTTAAGAGAAATTTATTTTCTCACAACTCTGGAGGCTAGAAGTCAGAAATCAAGGTGTCAGCAGAGCCATGCTCCCTCTCAAGGTCCTTAGGGAGGACTCTTTCTTGCCTCTTCCTAGTGTTGTCCCTATTCACAAATAAGGTCACATTCATGGGTTTGCAGGAATATGAATTTTGGGGTTACAGTATTTAACCCCATATACTATCTAGTAACACCTGACTTATGATGTATGCTTTTGTGTAAAATATTTGGAATATTACAAAGTATTCTGAGAAGTGATGACTGGAGAACAGGTGATGGAATACAAGCAGCACCATGTCGTGGGTAAGTGTGGCCTCTGGAAACAAATCACCTGGGTTTGAATCCTGCATCTGCCACTAGTAACTGCGTAATCTTAGAAAAATCACTCAACATCTTTCAGTCTGACTTTTCACATCTGTAAAATGGGTATAGCAAGGGTGTTTTCCTCATAATGTTTCTCTAAGTGTACAATAAATTAGTTGTTTTAAGCACTCAGAACTGGCAATGAAACATATTTAGCTCTAGATAAAGGTTAGCTACTGATGAATCTAACTATAGATTGTCTTCTGAACTGTTTTAAAAAATATTTTTGTCATGGTGAAATATGTATAACATAAAATTTGCTATTGTAACCACTTTTAAGTGTCGAGTTCAGGGTCTTAATGGCATTCCCAGTGTCGTACCAGTGACATGACGGTTTCCTAAACGCTCACATCACCCCAGACAGAACTCTGTAACCATTAAACTTTAACTTCCCATCACCCTCTTTCCCCAGCCCTGGTACCATCTACTCTACTTTCATTCTCTACAATTTTACCTATTATAAATATTTCATATAAGTAGAATTTTATAATTGTCTGTGTCTGGCTTATTCCACTTAGCCTAATGTCTTCAAGGCCCATCTATGGTGTGGCATGTATCAGGACTCTATTACTTACGATGTCTGAATAATAGTCCATTTTATGTATATAGCACATTTCATGTATTCATTAATCTGATGGTGAAGCCTTGGTGAAAGGTTGTTTTCACCTCTGACTATTGTAAACACTGGGGTACACATACCTGTTTGAATCTCTTCCCAATTATCTGGGGCATATACTTAGGGGTGGAATTGCTAGGTCATATGATAACACTATGTTTAGCCTTTTGAGCAATCACAAATTGTTTTACAAATTGGTCGCACCATTTCACATTCCCACCAGCAAGGTGTAGGGTTCCGGTTCTCCACATCTTTGCCAACACTTGCTATTTGTCAGGTTTTCTTTACTTTAGCCATCCTAGTAGGTATGAAGCACTATTTCATTGTGGTTTTGATTTGCATTTACCTGATGACTAGTGATGTGGAGACTCTTTTCATGTGCTTATTGGTCATTTGTTCATCTTTGGAGAACTGTGTATTCAAGACTTTTGTCCATTTAAAAAATTATTTTTGAGTTGTAGGAATTCTTTTAAATATATTTATTTATATTTTCTGGATATTAAGCCCTTATCAGATATATGATTAGAAAATATTTTCTCCCATTCTGGAGGTTTTTACTTTGTTGATAATGTCCTTTAATGCACAAAAGTTTTTTAAAAGTTTTTTGATAAAAATTCAATTTGTCTATTTTGTTGCTGTTGCTCATGCTTGCTTGGGGTCATATCCAAGTACCCACTGCCAAATCCAAGGTCATGGAGATTAACCCTATATGTTCTTCTAAGTATTTAGCTGTTATATGTAAGTCATTTACACATTTTGGGTTCATTTCTGTATACAGTGTAGGTTTGGGTCAATTCTATTTCTTTTGCTTGCGAAAATCTAGTAGTCCTAGAAACACGTGTTGATGAGATTCTTTTTTCTTTTATTCAATGTACATGACACTGTGGCAAAAAATCCACAATTGGCCACAGATGTAAGGGTTTACTTCTGGGCTTTTTAGACATATATGGTAGATGTACGCCCATACCACACTTTTGTGGTTCCTGCAGCTTTGTAGTTAATTTTGAAATTGGGAAGTAGGTATAAATCTTCCAACTTTGTTTTCTTTTCAAAGTAGTGTTTCGGTTATTTGGGGATTCTTGCAATTCCATGTGTTTGAAAATCAGCTTTATCACTTATACAAAAAGAAGTTCATTTCTCATCATAGATGAACATTTTCAGTCTTTCATAATTGCATGTGATGTTAGCTGTATCTTTATTATGTTGAGAGAATTACTTTTATGATGCAGACACTGGCCTACAGTGTCTGAGATGTCATGGATGAGGCATGAGACATTCACACGGACTACTGAGTCCTGTGGAGGAAAAGGGATGGCACAGCTACCCTCTCAAGGGGAGAGTTCCTCAGAGTGGCCTGGCAACTCTCTCAAAGGAGAGTGCCCCGATCCTTCCCTTCACAGGGTTTTTATTGGCTTTTCATTTGCACAGGAATACAGGTAAAGTTCATTAATCATTGTCAGGCAATAAGGATCAAAGAACTCTGAGGGCCTATTCTGAGTCAGGGTCTGTTAGCTAAGGGCTACAAAACTCTGGGAAGCAAACTCATTTCCTGCCTGGACCTTTATCATTTAATTAAGAGTAGTCTTAGCAAAGCCAGTTTCACAGGAGTTTATGTATTCTTTCTCAGGCCTGATTGCCCCAGGAACCCGCCCTTTCCAGCACAGGGCTGCACCGTCCTGTCATTGTTTTAGGATTAAGTCAGGCAGGGAAGGCAAGACAGCCCAGAGATTAGAAGACTTCTCGCAGACAGAATGAGGACTCAGAATTTGTCAAAGCTGAGGGGCAAGGGTCCATCACCCCCTTTTGCTGTAGCCCCCCAAGTCCTTTCTTGGGGGCCTCTCATGTGATTATGCCTGTCTTAGGTCGTTCCCCCCCTTGGGGAATCTTACCATCATTGGCTAACCGATCAAGCACTGGGGGCCAGTTATGGAAAAAGGAGCAGAAGCGGAGCTCCTGCCAGGGAGATAAGCTTTGTCTCCTTGGTGGCTTATGGTCCGATGGTCACTCACTCAGCCTTAGCCATGGGGGGGTTACAGCTCCTGGAACCAGGCAGGGTGGCTCCCAACACTTTTATTCCTAGTTTATTGAGAGGGCATTAGACTATCTTAAGTGCCATTTATGCAATAATTGGAGTGATCGTGTGTTTATTACTTCATGTGAGTAACGTGTGGTATTACACTGGCTGATTTTCTTATGTTGAACCAATCTTGGATTCCTGGGAAAAATCCTACTTTATCACAGTATATAATTCTTCAATATGCTGTTGGATTTGGTTCACTCGCATTTTCATAAGGACTTTTAAATCTACATTTATAAGGGATATTGGTCTATAATTTTCTTTTTTATGATGTCTTTAACTGGCTTGATGTCAAGGAAATACTGATCTTGTACAAAGAATCAGGAGGTATCCCCTCTTCTTTTAAATATAATATTAAAATATAAATATTTTATAGAATTCATGAAAGAAACCATCTGATCCTGGACTTTTATTTATTAGGGGGCATTCCATTACTAACTCAATTTCTTTACTTGTTATAGCACTATTGAGATTTTCTTTTTGATTCCGAGTCAGTTTAGATTTCATTTGCCAGTTTAATTTGTTTGTTTCTAAGAATCTGTCCATTCCATCTAGGTCATCTAATTTGCTTACATATAATCTTTATGGAACTTGCTTATAATCCTATTTTGGAAGGTCATTAGTAATGTCCCACTTTGATCTCTGGCTTTAGTTATTTGTATCTCACAAGAACTTTTTAAAAAATCTTTTACTTATGTTTCAACCTTATATTGCTCTGTCCAATGAGTATTTATGCAATTAAAAAGTGTATTTTATTATTCAGCAACAAAAAATTCTGATGTTTTATATTAATATTCCTAAATAAATAATCAGAAATCCATACATTTAGTGAAAAAGATGTTTCAGAATTTTTTATAATAGCAAACACCATCTACATTTCCAGTATTAGAAAATGTAATACTAACTAGGGAAATTCCTTGCAATGAAATATCATCCAAATGACAAAAACATAGCATAATATTTAATATATGTACTAAAATGGAAATCCTAAAATACACTTTTTTTAAATATTAAACTTAAAAGGATATGTTTGAAGTATGAAGATATCTTTAAGTTTTAAAAGATAACACAGGACATGGGATTTTCTGACTTTCCTTGGTCTTACTGTCAGAGGAAATTCTGGAAATAATGAACTAAAAATCTGACTTCAAATTCTCTACTTTAGGGGAAAGAATTGTAACCAGTGAGAAATACTGAACTTTCATAGGCCGGGCTGTGAGTCCTCTACTAAGAATCGGCTAACATATTTTAGCTTGTGCTTGCCTAATCTGCAGATCAGGCTATCAGGAACACAGTACTTCTTCATGCTTTCAAAGTTATATTTTTCTTTAAATGTGACCAGCTTCACTCACTCCTTCAAAAATAATCTAAATTGAAACTGTTGATAGTATATTAGTAAAAAACATGTGAATTTGATTTTGCTGATTTTTAAGTGATTTAAAATACTTAATGGTTGGCATGCTCAAATATATGCCCTGAGGCCTAATGGAATGTGGCACAGTTATAAAAAGAGAAACAAAATGATCTAATTATGTTACTTGTTTAGGAAAATGCAACAATATGTTCTGCTGTCTGGATTGCATCAATGCCAGTGAAGCTTGCAATGATCCATCAGCCGCTCCTGCCTCAGGCTACAAGGCTCAGGGGTTACATCCTGCACCCTGAAGAGAGGGAACACATGTATCATCCGACTGCTCCTGCTCTGCCACAGCAGCTCCACCCCCTTCTTCCCAGGGACACTCCCTACATAAGCAGATTTAACCTATATAAGTGATGCTATTCCCACATTCATAAACCCAGAAAATGTCCTTGCAGGAATAATTTGGACTTTGATTAAAAATTTGTTCTAAAAAACTGTTTTAATATAGAAGACCAAGAAAATACTGTTGAAAATACTACTACTATACTACTACTATTACTACTGTGGCTATTAGTACTACCCATAAAATAAACCAAAAAATGGAAGTGATAAGAGACAAAATAATTATTTGTGTGATGGGTACTACCCCCTGCCCCCACCCAGCCTCCATCTGGTCTGCTAGTTTTCAGTTCTGGGCCATCAGGAGAATGAGCCACAAATGGCACCTTCCTTTGGCATACATTGGCACTGTATTTGTCTCTTCCATAACACTCTGAAATCTTTAGAGTTTTTCCTATGGTGCCTATGAAATCTTCATACTGATGGAACTCCTACCTTCCAGGTGAAGACACAGTGCCTTAACACACTTTTCTAAATATACTTGAGTCAAAGGCCAAAGAGAAATAGTTTTAACTTTATTAACTTTTCCAGGAAAAGGCAGGTCCAGTACTGGATGGCCTGCAGATGAGCCCAGGCACAGGGAGACCACAGAGATGGTAGTGAGCACGGACACTGCCAGCTGTGGACGTTCTAAATTTTTCCGTCCCCCTTGATGAAACTGCATCTCTTAGTCAGAAATGCGCTCTCTAAGCCAAAGCTATGGAAGTTCAAATGTATGCTAAGGCACTGGCATAAGTAAGGCCATGTACTTGAGTATTTTTCTCATTTTGTTCTCTCTACTCACCCCATAGAAATGTTATCAGAGAACTCTCATCATAAAGCATCAGCTGTACAAAAACTGATACGTTATCATATGGTGTTTCTGGTCGGCTAGGACACCCCATGGCTGACCGGCTGGTAACTGTAGCCTTTCTAATTGATATGCAATAGCTGAGCAGTAGTTCAACCACTGCTCAGTTCGTGGTTTCAAGTCCTCCTAACTAAATAGCATCAGTTCAATAAATTCACTTCGACAGGGAAAAAGAATCAAACCCAGGTGATTGACCTAAATGAGTCCATATGATTTAAAAAAAAAGGAAGCACTAATATTTGAGACTTATGCTTGTGATGTCACTGAGCAATTTATTTTATGATTTATTTCTCACTCAACCCTGAAAGGTAATTATTTTTAACCCCATTTTACTCTTGAGGAATTCACACTCAAAAAGTTAAGAAACATGTCCAAGGTCACATATTTATATGTGGGGAAATCCAAATTAAAACTGACCTGCTACCTCCAAACCCAGTGTTCCTTCCCTCCCACTCACCGTACTGCTTCTCTCCAGCACTAGTGTGCACTGCACCTCAAAATAGCAGCACTGCAGTGAAGCTGGTGGATCTGAAGCCTATCACTGCGATTCCCATCAGGAACAAAAACAGCAACAGGGCTGACTTTTAAAGATAGTATGGCTTCTACTTTGGGTGTTGGGCACACGGGACAATGTGCAGAACATATATCATAGAAATGTACACTTGAAACCTATGTACATTTCTTAACCAGTGTCACCCCAGTGAATTTAAATTTAACAAAGGAAACATAAAGATGCGAGGGTCTCAGTGTTTTATATGCAGTATCTCTCTTCCTCCCAATGATTCTATGTGCAGGCCTCACTGTGAAGTCCATTTTACAAATGAGAAACTGATGTGTAAAAAGAGTAAGAGGCTTACTGAAGGTCCCAGCCAGAATGCAGGAGCGATCCACATAGAGCTGCTGCTAGCCATGCTGAGGGCGTTTGTGTGTATTTGAGTCATTTTACAATCCTTTCACCATAGCAAGTTTTTTCATTAAATACTGTTTCTTTTCATTGCCTCTTGTCATACTGTGTTATTATAGTTTCTTGACAAATAAAGAGAACAGGAGATGTCTTTTTCAAATGTCCCCCAGCTCACTCACAAACACGAAGTTGCATATTGACCTTTATTTCTCACAACAAAGACTGTGCCCGCATGAGAACTGGGCAATAAACATTGTCCGACTTTTCACTGTTTCTATGTATTCTGCATCCAAATCTACAAGCATTTTTCTTGCTGTAAGTAGAATGGAAAAGTAGAAATTTCAAAGAAAAAAGGCATTTTCACAAATATTAGAAATAAAACATTTTCATAAATATTAGAAATAAAACATTTGTTGGCTCTGGTGTTTGTTAGCCAAACTATGAGTTCAATATTTGGTCACAAGTTGAACCTATATATGCAGTGAAGAGGATAATAATTAAATAAATTGTCCTATTAATTAAAATGAATAGATATGTCATTTGATACAATCTATCTGCTTATACTATAGTCTATTTCATGCGTGCTGTTTAAAGCCTACTTTTCATATACTGACCACAGCTTTTTACCATGGTAGTCTCAATTTACTTATAATGTATCAGAATTAATGCATTTGGGGTTATTTTATCACTAGAATTATGTAACAGAGAAGTAAAGTAATACAATCAGATTAAAAAAAAAAAAGAACTTTCAGAAATCAGGCAGTATTGATGAAAGCAGAATAATTCTGAGATTGAAAGAAAAATACAAACTATAAGACAAAAGCAAACACAAATAATAACATTAATAAAAATCTGTTCTATTGTATCAATAAGTTACAATTAACCCCAGAAGTCTTTCTTTGAAGCTATGTACAAGTTCCAAGTGCACGTTTGATGCAGTATTTTCTTTTCGTATAAACAAATTTGTGTATACTCTTTGCTAGGCAAATAAAAACATTCCTTATTTATAAACAAAACCTGTGTGATGATGGGAGCTTGCCTAAACCCACTGGAAGCAAATGATTTCAGAGGTAGCCCCTTACTTTAGCTTGCAGTTAGTAAATGGGAGAACTCTGCATGGCACGGGGGTGCAGAAGATAAGCACTTCTGGGAAGATCTGAAGGGAAGCCTTTGTTTAACTTAGAAACAGGTCTTCTGGGCTAAACAGTCTTTAAAGGAAATCAGTTGAAAGCCCATTATAAGTTTCAATAAGATTTGTGTTGGTAAACATTTACCAACACAATGTGACACTTTATAAAAGGAAGAAAGCAAGACATTATAGTCAAAGAAGACCATTTGCAAAGACAAGGACATATGTGCTCTGGAAAGAGCAATTGCTGTGGATAGTGTGTCTGCTGGGCAAGGTTCAAACTAAGGTGCCATAGCTTATCTGACTACAAAAGTAGCTGTGTTAGCCTGACATCTCCATTATACCCTGCGTGATGTGAAAGGAAAGACCCTGTCTCATTCACAACTGCGAGCCCAGAATCACCTGATACTTCATAGGAGCCCAGTTAACATGCACGGAAAGGAAAGAATTCAGAAAGCTCCTATGTCTTGCTAAAAGGCATAGACTTTATTCAGCAAACAATTTATAGCAAGTTTTTTTGACAAGTGCATATATTGATCCACGTGTGGAGAAGGCCTGAGAGACAGAAGAAAGGAAGACGAGTTTGAAAATAGTTGCAATGTGGCTGTGTTTTTTAAACCAATTGTTGCAAGGCAATAAAAATGGGGTGTAAATTTTTAAAACTTTGCAAACAGTACAAAGGTATATTTTGTGACTCTATGTGGCTTTTATAAAAATGAGGGAAGCCACAAAAGTGAGAATGACTTCCCAGTACTGCCCATCAGAAAATCTTTTTCCTGAGCTTTACTTTTTATTTCCAATACCCACTCTCTGAAGGCTCCCACACAATTGAGTATCGGCACTATGAAACAAGCTGACTTCCAGACTCTTTTCAAGTCCCTGCCCAGGTAAGCAGTCAGCTTGTTTTGTTTCCCATTCTTGTCTAGTAAACCAAGACCCCTGACTCCACAGTCTTCCCCATCAGGTCTCTCACCTGATCTCCTGTAGAAGGGTCCAGGAGACAGAATGCAAAGGTATGTTTTTCATTAAATAGGGAAAAAATAGCTTGTAAAAAGTTAAGTTTTTGAATGATAGCTATAGTTTAAAAAATGTGTGAAAGTTTGTGAGTGCATATGGTGGAAAATAATCTAAAGGGACCCACTGCAATCTGGAGTTAGAGCGGCCGTCCAGAGGGACTGCCCTGAATTCTTCTGCCTCAAACGTGTGGGATGTCAAAACTGGTACAATAGCCTCTGGGTTGAGCCTAAAGCAGCATTGCATTCCAAACAACTGTTAGCAAAGCCAACCGGAAGGCAGACGTCCTGACCACAGACTAAAAATTAAAGACATTCTTTCCAATTAGCATCACCTTATTAGCTTATCGGCACCTATAGGAATTCCTTCCTTAGCTTATTAATAAGCACAGATATTCCTTCTAGTCATGTAATCATTCCCTTTTCTTTTCTCCTCAATACCACTTGCCTTCACTTCCTAATCTAGAACACTATTTGAGCTTCTGCCTGAATCAGTGCTTCCAAATAGCTATTCTTTTTGATCTCAACTAAATGCTTGTTGCTTCGCACTTTGACCTTTTATTTTTAGCTTAAATATCTATGTGGTGAAGATAGAAGAAGGAAGAAGGATAGAATAGTGTCTATGTAAAACTCATTTAAATGTGTACACAATTTTTATGAGTATTTGAGCTAAAAATGATGACATGTGCTGGGAGCAAGATCTCAAATGCTCCAGAGAATAAAAGTTTTGCAGTTTCTCTTATGCATTTTCGATTCGGGAGAGAGCAAGGGAAAATTACATGAAGGTGGGGAAAGCAAGGCCAAGACTGGATTAGAAATTCATTAAGATTATGTGTTCTCACACGTCAGAGAGAGGGGTCTGAAAGGGTGCTCATGATAAGAAGGAGAGGTGAAAAGGGGACATTTCAAAGGTGTATTAACCAAGATGCCCAGAAACAATGGACAGGGCTTGCCTAAGGCAAAGATAACCCTTTTAGTAATGTGACATGCCTGGGACATGACTACCCACTGTGACCTGCCCAGTTAGGAATTTATATCCAGATCACCCTGTTAGGTTAACTTTCATAGAACATTTTTTTTTGGTCTACAAGACCAAAAGGTTTCGGGTTCGATTCCCAATCAAGGCACTTGCTAAGTTGAGGGTTTGATCCCTGGTTAGGGTGAATATGGAGGCAACCCAACTGATTGATGTTTCTCTCTCACTTCAACAGTTCTCCTTCCCCTCTCTCTCCCTATCTCTCTCTCTAAAAGCAATGAAAAAACTGTCCTTGAGTGAGGATTAAAAAAATTTTCTTAAATATGAGAGGGGACCCCCAAAACACTAGAATTTATTTATTAAAAATTGTGTATTTATTCTTACATATTTAAACTTCAATTGCCTTCTAAGTACTCTCCATTTGATGCAATACACCTACCAAGACATTTTTTTCACTGCTCAGAACAGTTTTGAACTTGTTGATTTGGATACCTTTGAGTGCTTCTGATCTTTTTTGTTTCACCTCTTCCACATTGGCAAAATGTTTTCCTTTGAGGACTTTTGTCATCAAGGAAACAAAATAAAGTCACTCTTGGCAAGATCCAGTGAATAGGGAGGATGGGGCATGGGGTTCATGCCGTTTTTGGTCGAAAATTGAGGAACATTCAGCGCAGTGTGGGCAGATGTGTCGCAAATCGCCCACCGTGAAATGGGCACGTGTTGAAAGAGTACAAAAAAATTCACTGAAGCCAAAGGGTTCCTAGAACACTCACACTCACGGGAAACAGGAACTACAAAGGGCCCACCCTCCAGAAGATAATTCCAGTTTTCTGGGGGTCCCCCTCATACAATAAAATGGACCAAGGAAACGCAAAGGACTCACAGGTAATGATAAGGGTCAGAGGCAGACAAGAAATTTGTCATTCTTTGCTCCTTCTAGTTATTTGGCTTAAAAGAAGAAAGGGCTGAGTGCCAGGGTCTGGCAGGGGCACCTGAAGGCCACCCGTGAAAGTGTGAAGCAGAGGTATCTCTGGCTCTCAACACAGACACGAAGACGCCATAAAGGAAGGGGTCTTCAAAAGATCTTTAAAAACCCCGAAGCAGTATTCTTCCAATACTCTAAGAGCAAAACCATTTGGGACCATCTCTCTGAATGTGTTAGTAACTCTCTAGTATATTTAAATCCCAGAATAAATATCATAAGGAAGCAGCAAGGAAAAAGGAGAAGGAAAACAAAATAAGGGGTGATGATGACCAAACTGGGACTCTGCCACATGTTTAGTCACCTTCGTGTTCATCAGCATCACCAGCTTTTCTGATTCTAACCAAAGACTGGGAGGAAATAAAATTTGAAGAAAATTCTATTCACAATAACACCCAAAAAATGAAACATCTAGGAATAAACAAAATATGAAATATGCAAAAAGCCTGGGAAGAAGACTAGAAAGACATACTGAGGAACAAAAAAATAGCACAACAAATAGAGAGCCATATATATTAGCCTCAGTCTAAAACCAAGTATTGCAAACAACGTTGATTCTCCTCAAATGAAACAATAAACTTAATCCAATTCACCTCTAACTAAACCCTGAATTTCTCTATGAAAAACAATTCTAGTTTCCTTTGACATATACAGAAAGAGAAAATAAATAAATAAAATATGTGGGAGGACTTGTCTTTTTAAAATTTTAATATTTAAAAACAAGCTTAATTAAAGGCATATAATTTTAGCCTATGAATAAAAATGGAAAAAACCCTTCACATTCATATATATATATATATAATGTATACACACACACACTATGGGTCAATATAAACATAATAATGATTTAGAATATAATTCAAGTGATTTCCAATGTGTATATATTATTGAATAGATAGTGTTGAGATGATAAACTTATTTGCAAAAAACAAAACAAAGCAAAAAAATTAGATCCTTTTCTCATTGTATCACTTTACTGGGGATTTTGCAGCAAGGTAGCACAGACTGGGCAGATTAAGCACCACACAATTCCCCGCTATTCTGGGGGCTAGAGTGAGAGCAGGGTGTAGACAGTCCTGGTTCCTTCCGAGGTCTCTTTTCTTGGCCTGTAGATGACCATGTAATTCCCGTGTCTTCACATGGTCTTCCCACTGTGTGTGTCTGTGTCCTAATCTCTTCTTATAAGAACACCAGGTAATTGGAATAGGGCCCGCCTATGTGTCCTCTTTTTACCCTAATTATCTTTCATAAAGGCCCTGGCTCCAAATGCAGCCACATGCTGAGGTACTGGGGGTTAGGATTTCAATGTAGAATTTTGGTGGTGGGGGGGATACAATTTAGCCCATGATACTTATAAACATGCATTTTTAAAAAATTATATTTTTTAAAAAGAACTAAAACATGAACTTTTTACCTCAATGCACAGGTTTCACAGATTCTATGAACTCTCTGAAATGACAGGCAGAATTTTCTACATATGGCCATTTGTGCATATTTCTAAGTAAGAGGCTTTATATTTCATAAGCTTTATGAAAGGATCTGTAATTGAGATTATTTTAAAGCTTAGAACACTAAGGTAGGGGAACATATAAATGATATTTATATAATACTGAAGCAGGTAAAGACTCCCTAAAGCTTAACAGCAAAAGCAAAAGCACACACCCTAAAGGAAAATATGGATGGATTTGACTACATAAATATTAAATATTTTTTTGAGAAAGAAACTGTTAACAAAGTTAAAAGTAAAAGCCTGGGGAAATAATTACAGCATAGATAGGAAGGGAGCATAAAATGGAGTTAAACACACGGGTTTGAAATTTTATATACACAAATCTTTAATACCAGCCTATCTATTACTAGTTATGTGACTGTCTACAGAACATGGACATTTCTCTCATTCTTTCTTCATCTTTAAAAGGGGGTTATAGTAGCCCTGGCTGGGTGGCTCAGTTGGTTAGAGCATCGTCCCAACACGCCAGGGTTGTGTGTTTGACTCTCAGGGCACGTACAAGAATCAACCAATGAATGCACAAATAAAAGGAACAAGACATAAATGTTTCTCTCTCTCTCCTTCTCTTTCCCTTTCATTCTCTCTAAAATCAATAATTTTTAAAACTAAAAAAAGTCACAAAAAGACTAAATAAATAATAAATAAAATGGGGACTGCAATATTATTAAACAGGGTTATTAAGAAAATTATAAAGGATTATATATTTAAAAGTATAATGAGTGGCACATAATATGAATGAATAAATATTGATTTGTAAAGCAAAGATTAAATATTAGTATTAATTTACATGATTTATGGGGTTCTTTTTGAAAATTAATATAAAAAACAAATACCTCAAGAAAAAGTTATCAGACATAAACAGAAAATCTAGTAAATTAATGGAAATGGTAAAAACCAACAGAAACAATATTCAATCGCACACTCAGAATAACAGACCTGTACAGTGTCTTACCGATGGTCCTAAATTGAACTTAGTTTACATATTATTCATAGCTAATGTCTAGTATATGATAAGTATTCAATGAATAAGTCTGGAATCAATTGTTCTTACTTTCATAATAATAGATGATAAATTGCAGTCATATTAATGTTTGAGAAGTTAAGAAATAGAATTAACCATGAGAAAAAATAAGATTAAAATAAAAGTAACTTTAAAGGAAGTAAATGCATAAACCAAATGACAAGAAAGGATTTAAAAGAACTCTAAAGAAAAAGCACAAATCAAGGCAGAGGAGTGGCATAACCACTCCCAGTCACCATAACCTGAATATTGATAACAGAAACTCTGGATGGTCTGGGGAATGGAAGAATTACTTGGCACCAATCACCCATATAATTAAAATGAGGTAGTTTCATATTTTAAAGTCTTATGTTTTGGTAGGTTCCACTCTCAGATGCAGAATGTCACCTCCTTCCCCCCACTCACTCACCTCTCTCCAGGATTTATTCTCTTTTCAGCACCTACTGTCATCACAGGTGCAACAGCTCTATACATAAAACAGAGCCAACTGTGTCGCCTGTGGATGGCACAGACAGCCTTTCTCCAGGCTCTCCTTCCACTATCACAAGCTCCTCCTTCATTTGCTCAAAAATTGTCCCGTCTTAGTTTATTGTGAGAAGGAAATTAGATACCATTTGTGAATCTACTTTAAAAGTACAAAGCAATTGGATATGTTAACTTTATAAATATCTGTTTTGGAGGAGTGATTCAGAAAACATCTGACCTCTGAGGTTTGAAAGCCTGTTTATGACCCAAACTCATATCCTACTGCTGACATTTAACCTCATCATTTGTTCCCCAGCAATGTATTATCATCACTCCCCTTGCATGTATCTGGAGAACTTTGATACCAGCCTTCCATAAAGACAGTAGCAAGTTCAAGGACATATGATGGATCCCAGTTGACAAAAAAAGAATAATGAGACCACAAAACTGCTAATATTCTTATCCTGAAGATTGAGTATATGAGGTCTGTCCAGAAAAAGTCCAACCATTATTAGTATAATTAGAATGGTTTGTGTGGCATCAAGGTAGCCGGTCAGCCAAGGAGAGTGGACTGGAATTTACATGTGTGAACAATGATGACTTCACTGTACTAGTCAGTGGGGGCGGTAGACGCCATTGAGTGAGCATATACACTGTGTAGCCATAGCATTCAAAATGACTGAGCAAGTAAAGCAATGAATCTGCATCAAATTTTGCATTGAGTTTGACCTCTTCTGAAGAAACTATTCAGATGATTCAGAAGGCCCACAGCTATTGTCAACTGGTGACTGGCAGCTTCATCACAACAATGTACTTGCTCATGCATCATATCCAGTGAAGAATTTTTTTTTTGCAAACATCAAATCACCCAGGTGACTCAGTCCCCATACAGCCCAGGTTTGGCACCCTGCAACTTCTGCCTTTTCCCAAAACTAAAATCACCTTTCCAAGGGAAGAGATTTAAGACCTTTGATGAGGTTCAAGAAGATACGACAGGGCAGCTAATGGTGACTGGGAGAAATGTGTGAGGTTTCAAGGTACCTACTTTGAAAGACACTGAGGCATCGTTGTCTTGTGTACAATGTTTTTATAATCTTGTATCTTCTTCAAAAATGTCTCTATTTTTCATATTACATGGCTAGACACTTTCTAGACAGTAAATTGATCAAGCATCAATGTCTCCTATGTTTTTGTTCAGTCAATTAGAAGAAAAAACTAATTACCTTGGAATAGGAATAAAGAAAAAAGAAAAGGGAAGCAAAACATAGACCCACATCACAACAGCAAGAAGGTTATAATCCAAGCCTCTGATGCAAAAGCACAGTAAGTGAGAGTGGCCAGGGAAAGGTGATCAGAGGGAGAAGGCATTTTACTTACATTGCGTAAGCCAGCCTTCCAACTCCCAGACTCACATCCATGCCCCTATATCATGCCACTTCCCATTAGTCTCTGCGTTTGTCAGGCTGAGTGTTTTACAAAGGGCTTCATCTCATCCAGTATATTATAAAGCAATTTTTTGTCATGAGGTTGGATCACATAAGCAGACAGGGTAATGGGAATCTTCAAGTAACAGTGAGTGAACTCATTCTAAATTATTCATGGGAAATATGCCTCTGGACTGAAAAAATATGCCACGTGTGATCAAGCCACATCAGCATACACCTGTCCTATTTTTATTTCCCACTCTGGCTTGCCACTTTACATACACAAAGTCTCTCTGAGATTACTGGGGTTTGGTTGATTGCCAATTGTTATTATATCATTGAGATGAAATCTACATTAGCCATGCAGTTGATAGGCCCTGCATAGAGTGGAGATGACAGGGTATGTCCCTGAGTATACAGACCCTACATGTAGCTGAGACAAGGTACAAATTCCTTCTACACTCTGAGTTACATTGGTTGAAGTGTTAATTTTCACGAACTGAGATTTTTTTTTGAACTCACCAAATTAATTTTCTCAAACACTAAAGTGTAGTTGATAATCTTAATATAAAACTCTCTTCATTAGTTTTCCAAGTTTAATTTTGGCCTATTTACAGCCCATGTAGATAAAGCAAATTGAAGAGGCCATTCTTTTTTTGTGTTGTTTTCTGGACTGTACACTAGCATGCAAATGAGGAACATCTCAGCTAGGTGGGCAATTAGGAATACTGACTATGTATTTGTGTCTATGCATAGATAAATGCATATAGACCTTGTTGCCACTTCGCAAAAACATACCTACAATTATTCTTAGATGGGCCCAAGAAGACATTTTGCTTTTAATTTCTCTCTGAAGTAACAAATTATCTCGCTCCAGAATGTTGCTTACCATTACTGGTTGTGGCCTTAGGGACAGTTACTTTATTACCTTTCTGAACTGTACTTCAAAGGAATTAATTAATTGATGCTCTTAGCAGCCTCATCCTGACAAAAACATATGATACTCAAATGTTAAACATGGAACCTCAGATGAAACTGTCAGGAAAAAGCTGAATGTGGTTATTAATATGGCTTTTGATAAATATCTGTTCAACCTCACACTGTGCCTCGTCTGTTTTCATCTCGAAAAGTAGTTAATCTGATTGATGAAGATCCTGGTTCAGATTCTCTCCCATGCTGAGTTTAATAATGGCACTTTTTTTTCAAAAAAAATCCTATTTTCAAGTGGAAATGTTTGTGCCTCCTGGTCTGACTGCTTTCAGGAGCACAAGTTTTCAGTGGAGTCCCTAGAATATCCAAAGATGATGGGAGTCCCTTACTGTCACACATCACATAAGCACAAGAGATGGTTTTCCAGGCCCCAGCTCTTCACAAAGTGAGGTTTAATGGGGATGCTGTCAAATACTAATGCTAACCCTCCAGGCACAGAAGAGCAAGCCTATCAGGACAAATCAGGCAGCCAGCAAAGAGAGCCTATGAGCCTTGGCTCATTATCATTATCCTCCATCTCCCATGAGCCATGACATCTTTTCATCATAATTCAAATCACTCTGCTTCCAGTTTAAGCACAGTCACAACAATGGCTGACACAATAGAAAACAGGCTGCACTTTGTGGCATTCATGCCCTAGCTTGCAGAGCCACCGAAGTTCCCTCTACCCACCTAAATTGCCAAGTGTTAGCACACGTCACTCCCAATTTTAGTGAAAAAGAAATTCAATGCAGCCCTGGCTGGTGCGGCTCAGTGGA
Organism: Trachops cirrhosus; assembly: GCA_028533065.1. Taxonomy (NCBI): domain Eukaryota; kingdom Metazoa; phylum Chordata; class Mammalia; order Chiroptera; family Phyllostomidae; genus Trachops; species Trachops cirrhosus. The sequence continues at coordinate 23,223,291 of CM052549.1, forward strand.
TAGAGCATCAGCCTTGGAACCAAAGGGTCGCAGGTTTGATTCCCAGTCAGGGTACATGCCTGGGTTGTGGCCAGGTCCCCAGTTGGGGGCACACAAGAGACAACCACACATTGATGCTCCTTTCCCTCTCTGTCTCTATCCTTCTCACTCTCTCTAAAAGTAAATAAATAAAAGCTTAAAACAAAAAGAAATTCAATGGGAGAAGATAGTTCAAAACTTAATCTGTTGGATGAAGTCAAAGATTAGTTTTGAAATCATCTCATTTCCTAGTAATTGATCTTTATGGCAATTCAAGAAATAAATAGAAAACTTTTCTTTGTGGTCATCTATATTTGGATTTCATGAATGTGGTCACATTATAAATCATGCCTGAAAAAGAAAATTAGGTGCTCTAATTCCCGTTCTTTCAGAAAAAGGCCTACAGTCAAGTCCCTGTGTTCATTTATTACCACAAATCAAGCAGAGCAACTGATATTTGTCATTTTATTTATAGATGCAGATTTCAATGTCCTCCTGTAATCACCTGATTATGTAGCTTGGACCTTTAAACTCTGGAAGCTACGCATTCTTATTTTTTCAAGGGTTCCTTTTCTGGGTCAGTTACTAATGGGTTAATGGATAAGAGGCTTAGTTCACTGTCTTCAATTATTTTCTAAATGTCCTTCTAAATGCTGTGTATGTGTGGGTTTTCATAAATGTCATATATATGAGTATGTACACACATACTTGCATGAAGTCTCCAAAACAGTGTGCATCTTAAAGAAATCAGCGTATTTTATATTAACCAAGATTGGATAACATAAACCTACTCTGAATTGAAACTGGTCTCTTTATTCAATGCATTACTCATAAGGATTTTTAACTTATTTCATATCTCACAAAATTAATTTTGTAAATTTAGCACATTTTATGTAATGAATAACCTAAAAATAGTCACTTTCCCCTTTATAAGATTATTTCTACCCTAGAAAAATATTCTAGGTCATCTGTGGGAAAAAGACTTTGATTACACACCTGTCTCTATGGTAATATAAGTTCAAGTTGAAATATCTAGTTATAATTATCCAGATATGACTACCATTCAAGGAAAAACAAAGCCATTAGTATAAATTAAAACAGTCATTTGCATTTAATAATCACAAATAGGATATCACTTGGCTTTAGAGAAGTAGTAAGATTGGCAGGAAGATTTCAGGACAAAGAGATTTGTTTTGATTATTATATAGCTCTGGGAAAGTAAATTTATCTACTCAGTGCCCCTAAAAAGCAAGTAGATGTTTTCTTAAGTTTCTGAGTCTCAGCATTCTATGATTGCAAAAATATTTTTTAAAGTTATCTCTGGTACCTTGTTATTTGGTGATGAAATTTTAGGCACAAATAAAGAATAGCATTACCAGAGGGAGGACTCTGGTCTGTATCTTGAAGAGGCAGCTGCAGAAGCACATTTCATGCAGAGGCAAAAGGCATGCGAAGCCCCAGAGGCACAGAGTAGGTGGTACATGAGGAGACGTTCCAGTGTGAGGTTCCCTACAGGAAGGTTGTGGTAGGCAAATTTCAAAGATGCCCCCCACTTATCCTCACTTTATAGTACTCTTGCTTTTTTGTGATTCCCTTCTCTTGAGTATGGGCAGGGCTTACTTAAAGTATGCCCAGGTTCCCAGCCCACAGAATTTACGAGATAATAAACACGTGTTGTACTAAGCCTATAAATTGTTGCACAGCAATAGAAAACTGATACAAATGTAAAATTCATTAGAAGAGGGAGTCTGGTATACTTAAAACAGAATTTAGGTACCTCACCTGTAGAAAATACAGAGTATATATTTTTCATTGATGGAAGGGGGAAGGGAGGAAGGAATGACTACAAAACACATAAATGTTAACATTAAATACTTTTTACCCGTCATCTTTCAAATGAGTCATTCTTAATGTCAGGAAAAGTGTAAATGAGTTCATTTCTGACCCTTGGGAACACATGCCATATAGACAAGTAAAAAGACTGCTTAAGAGACCGGCAGGGAAAGTGGTGTCCTGGGGACATCCCAGATTCAATCAAGAGAATGCAGGAAATTGTCTATATTAACTTAAAGAAGCTGGTGAATTGTTCTCAACTGGAAAAGAGGTTCTGTCCTTGGGCTATACACCACTTCATCAGTTAATCTTTAAACCACTGACTTTCTTCTATTATCTCCAATACGTAGCCTGAGAGATGCAGGATGAACTCAGATGAACTCGTCCGGAGAAGGCGGAAACTCAAGGCTAGCTACACCCGCCTGCAGGACTCCAGTAAGGAACCCAAGGACCACCACTAAGAAACAGGTTTACGCCAGGAAAATCTAAGACAGCTCTTGAAACCCCTTCTCAAATGACCTTTTGATGACCTTTTCTTCATTAGCATACTAAAAATTAAGTGCAGGAATGAAGATTTAACATTAAAATGAGACATGCAATGGCTAGGCATGTATAATGGGAATGGGGAGCAGTGTGAAACACTAGGGAAATTTTAAACCTTACATTTCAATAATTTGACAACCCACAAAACCTGTATAAATGTTTCTCTAGCAGAACACTTAAACACAGAAATAGTGTATCTGCCCCAAAAGAATATGTTTTTGAGGTATTGTTTCATTTTAGCATTTGACCATTCCCTTAATTGAAATGTTTAAATGTTATTTTATACTTTAATTCCAAGTTAGTGGAAGAGGTGGGGAGATGTGGGTTAGGCGGCGTGAACATTAGTGACTATAAAAAAAATTAAAAATTGAATGAAAGAACCTTGATAATGTCTTTTTTAAATTAAAGTCAGTAAATTTAGTTCCATTATGAAGATTGTAAGTTTTACCCCCAAAAAATAACTATTTAAGAAGCTTTGCTTTAACATTAATTATTTCATAGATAAGCATACAAGGTTCCATTTTCTCACCAGTTTATCTTAAATCTTGAAAATATAAAGTATACATCAGTGGCATCAAATTCCATAGTTTGACCCAAAAAACAGTATATCCTTTTCTAAAAGCCCACTCTGTTAAACCAAATGCTTTTAATTCAAGGATGGGAAGTTCAACAAATTATTTAAAAACAGACAAACAAACAAACAACAGGATACTTCACTCCTTGCAACCAGAAGACATGGTGATTCATCCTGATTTGCATGCGTTTTTCACAATAGAAGTAGAGCTGAAGATATACAGATTAATGCAAATGGATGGGGTTCATGTCACATGTTTAAGGATGATTTATAATATATTTTCCTAATTCCTAACTAAATAAATTGGTGAAGCAGAATAAGATCCAAAGCAAAAAAAAAAAAAAAAAGAGCCTAAGAAGATTTACTCTAAGGGAGATATAAGAAAATATTCTATTTCATTTGAACTAAATTTTTTCTTAAAATAGTAGCATAAATTTCAGTCAAAATATTATGTTCTTTGAACGTTGTCTGACTACCTCAAGTGTATATAGTACACAATTAGTAAAAAATCATACAGTATAATTTGCATTTAGTGTTTTTATATAAGTCTATTGAATTATAGAGGGCAGGGCAAAAGTAGGTTTACAGTCATGAGTAGGTGAAACACAGTATATTCTTATATTTTTATTTATTAATTATTTCATTATTTTCCATACAAACAACTGTGAGCCTACTTTTGCTGCAACCCAGTATTATGTTGTGTTGCACATGTCTTCTCCCTCAATTAAATGCACTTACTCTGCTTTCAACAATGTTTATAGAGCGGCCACTCTATGGTAGGCAGTTTGGTGCAATGGTGAAGAGCGCCGGCTCTGTAAGGAAGGCGCTACACTTGGGTCCTGCATCCACTGCGCACTAAATGCGTAGTGAGTTGGGCAAGTTGATTCACCTTGCTAAATCGTAATTCCCTCTTCTGCAAAAAGGGAATAATAAATAATAGCATGCACCTCATAGATTGAAAGCAATGATATGAGAGAATATATAAATTTGAAGATATATATATGCATATATACATATACACATCAGGATATGCCATATATATCACATAATATGTTATTATAGTAACAGGTCTTTTATTTTCATTCAAAAAAGTGAGAACATATATATCCATGAATGTCCTTTTATATAAAGATGTTGAAAGAATTTGACTTGCTCACTCTATTTGTCCACTCTCCAGGTTGTGCTGTAAGGACCGGCAAATTCACATTCTCAGTGGATTTACCTTAAAAGAATAAAGAACTGTTTCTCACTCATGTCATATTCATTTGTGCTGGCTGTAATGTTCATTGGTGCTGGCTGCAACTCAGCTTCTTTCCTCTTCATTTCAGGACCCAGGCAGCCTAGAAAGGAGCGGCCCTTATCTAAACAACTGCCAGTGGTATTAAACAATGAAGAGCACCATGGCAGAACCATATAGTGACTCTTAAGGTATGTACGTAGAAGGGGCACAACACCCCTGTACTCACATTCTATGGGCTAATCACACGTCAAGTGTGGTGCCAATAGGAAGGAAGCAATAGTCATCTTTTCAAGATGGATAACACAAGTCACATGTCCAAACAAGACATTAAAAGTGTGGAGGGGTGTAATCCCAACATAGATAGGGAGAATTATATTTGAAAATCTCCTATACCAACTTCAAAAGAAGATGTGTGTGTATGTGTGTGTGTGTGTCACAAGTATTTACTTCAAATCATACTTGAAAGAGCATTTCCATAGACAATAAAAACAGTAGCCTTCATTATGGTTAGATTATCAATTTAGCCAATAATGCATAAAATAAAATGAATTACTTGGTTACAGTGATTACCATTAATTGTGAAACTGGCAAAATGGACAATTTGTGTATGCCATACTCTGCATTCCTTGGAAAGAAACAGGAATTGTGGCTCTCTGATCACTAAATTTAGACATTTAATAAGACTCACATTCTAAAAAAGAACTGTATATAAACAAAATACATTTTAATCCTATTGCTTAATTAACTGATTTATGAATAGATATCTATTCATAAGTACCAGGAATTGAGGTACAAGAAAGATTGACTTCGTCTCTTTTATATTTATTTCCAAGCAAGTTTTTCAGAGACTAAGATGCAATAATTTTTGTAATTTCATGGAAATTTTCAGGGAAAAGTACCAATTTCATGGTGACATCTAGGGAAATGTGATGATTTCATGCAGATTTAATTCTCTGTTTCTAAGCCATCCACAAACATAGCTCACCAGTGTAAAAACAGACAGCTCTCTGTAAAATCTTCAGTATTGTAATTATAAAAATGAATAAACAGGTGAAATAGAGAAGTTTGGAAGTTAGAAAAGTCAATCTTAGAAAACCAAATGAATGATTACATATTCTCTTGAAGAAATCTCTTCAAAAATATGAATTTATGTAAAAAATTATTTCAAATCAAATACAATTCCCCATTGGCAAATTCCTAATTTAATTTTGACACAAAGTTTCCAATCTTCCCATAAACAACACAAATTGTCATCTGACAACTCAGTTTACAAATCTGAGTAAATTTTGATTCTTGATGTAATCCAAAGATATGTTTACTTAATTTTAAAATACATTTTAAAAAATATTATACTGTGATAAGACAACTCCTGGATCTAGGGGACAAATGAACACTGTTCTGCGTGTCCTTCATTAATGCATCAAGTCATAGCTAGCCAGGCCTTTAATTTCAGTCTTTGCCCTGCACAAAAATGATAAAACTTTTAATAATTTTTTCAAACACATAGAGTACTATAACAACTAATAAAACAAACACACACATACAAAAAAAATAGTGCAACAAAAACTTATTAAGGGTTGATCTACTTCCCACAAAAGATTTTCTTCAAACTCCCAATTTCATTCACCTATTGTCATTTGATTCTATGTAAGCTCATTAAGAGTTTTACCTTTGGGGGAGGAGAAGAAAATAAAATAGTTAAGGAAGAAAATATGAATATACAGGAGAAGGTGGTTACTAGCATTTTTGGAGTCTCCCAGCTTGGCTGCAGCAACTCAACCTTCCTTCCTTCTCTTCTGTAGCACACAATACAGTTCTTCCATTGACAGCAGGTCTTTGATAAATATTAAATTATGAAATAAGAAACTGTGTCTATGAACATAAGTTAATGAGACTGGTAACCTTTTGTTGGTGAAACAGATAAAAACAGTACCAAGAAAATGTACTAAGCATGACTTGAGTAGGATAAGTATTCTTGAGTAAGAAAACTAAAACTGTGGAAAAGTTGGGATGACTATTTTAAGTCTGCTGAGGTTGTGAAAAGTCTGTCTTTTTTAATAGAAACATAACACGTGGTATGAAAACAAGCTGCATAATTGTAATGTATGTGGATGACTATGGTCATGTGAGCAAAGTTGTGTATTCATATAAATGCATCCATACAAACTCATGAATTGTGTAAAAAAATTCCAACACAATATTCTCAGACTTCTATGATAAAATAAGAGCATACTAATAAAAATGTCTAGTGATAAAGACTGTTTTCCATTTTTGTTAGTGGTAATGTGAAGTGATCTATAGCAATTATTCTCCATGTAATTCTCTCCTACCATTTTTTCAAAGCTGGCAAGCCACATTATTTTCTCTGCCATCCTGATTAATACTTAAAAATACCTTATTAAACATGCATTCTTGATTTTTGAGGACAATGTTTCCAGAACATAGCAAGCAAAAGATAAAGTGGCACAAATAGAATTTGGGAAGGTGGGAAGTCAGGGTCAGATCACAAACAGCCTTTCAGCTGGGGTATGGAGGTTGGATTGTGTTCTAGGAGCAACAGGAAGCTTATAACATTTGTTATAGGCAGTATTGGGCTTTCTCTGATTTGTTTTTTACTTTCATTTTTCAATTACAATTTACATTTGATAGTCTGTATCGGTTTCAGATGTACAGCATAGTGGCTAGAAAATAGTGTACTTTACAGAGGTGTTCCCCAATATTTCAAGTATCTACCTGGCTCCATAAATAGTAATTATGACATTATAATTATATTCCCTATGCTGTAATTTATATCACTGTGACTACTCTGTAACTACTTTGTAATCCCTTCACCTTTTTTGCCCTGGTGCTCAACTTCCCTCCTTTCCGTCTACTGTCAGCCTGTTCTTTATATCCATGAATCTGTTTCTATTTTATTTGTTTTGTTTCTTAGATTCCATATATAAGTGAAATCATATGGTATTACCTTTCTTTTTCACCATCTTACACCATATACAAGAATAAGCTCAAATGGATCAAACACTTAAATGCAATAATGAAAAACATAAAACTCCTAGAAGAAAACAGGCAGTAAAATCTTACACATTTCTCTTAGCAATATTTTTTTCTGACATATCTTCTCAGGAAAGGGAAACAAACAAAAAACACATAAGCAAACAAATGGGACTACATTAAACTAAAAAGGCTTTGCACAAAAAGGGAAACCATCATCAAGGAACATCTATAAAGGACACATGGACAAAGCCAAAGTGGGGTAAAACCGATGGTGGGAGGTGAAGAGGGTGGGGTGGGGTGGGGGAAGTGGCGAGGGGAAAATGGAGACAACTATAATTGAGCAACAATTTTAAAAAAAAAGGAAACCATCACAAAAGGAAAAGATATCCAGCTGAATGGAAGAAGATACTCACCAAGGATACAACTGATAAGGAGTTACTATACAAAATGGATAAACAACTCAGACAACTCAATACCAAAATACAAATAACCCCCATTAAAGAGTGGGCAAAAGACCTGAATAGACACTTCTCCAAGGAAGACATATAGATGGTAAATACACATGTGAAAAGATCCTCAACATCACTAATCATCAGAGAATGCAAATCGAAACCACAATGAGATGTCATCTCACACCTGTCAGAATAGCTACCATCAATAAACAAACAAATAACAAGTACTGGTGAGCATGTACAGAAAGGGGAACCCTAGTGCCCTGTTGGTGGGAGCACAGACTGGTATAACCGCTATGGAAAACAATGTGGAGGTTCCTCAAAAAATAAAAAATGGAATTGCCTTATGATCCACTGATTCTACTCTTGGGAATATATCTCAAGAAACTCTAAACACTCTAAAACTCTAAACTCTAAAAGAATATAAAACTCAAAACTCTAAAAGAATATAAGCCCCCTATGTTCATTGCGGCATTATTGACAATAGGCAAGATATAGAAACAACCCGCATGCCTGTCAATACATGAGTGGGTAAAAAAGAAATGGTATATATACACAATGAAATACTATTTGGCCATGAAAAACAAATGAAATCTTCCCTTTGCAACAGCATGGATGGACCTATAAAGTGTTATGCTAAGTGATTTATATTTTTAGACTGTTTTGGAAGTGGAATGAGTAGAAGCAGGAAAACCAATAAGGAGGAGATTGGTGTATGAAGGGCCTTGAATATCAGGTTTAGGAGCTTGGAGTGAAAATTTGCTAGCAGATTTGATAGCAATCAATGAATAGGCCCAATTCTGTATTTTCTAATGAGAACTCTGAGCAAATGTATGTTGGAAAGCTACCGTGATAGGTAAACGTGTGTATGTGTGTGTGGAATCAATAAGGCCTGAGGCAGAGAAATGGTGGTAGGAATGAAAATGGAACACCTCTTTGAGAGAAGGTTGAAAAATGTGTCCATTTTGGTCACTTAGAGATAGACATTAGGATGAGGGGATAAATAAAGTCATTACTAATATTTAAAACCAGCTAACTGAAAGAGACAACAATGTGAGAAACATAAAATGTGAAATAGAATATGGAGCACCACTCTGTTAAAATGTGAAGAGTCTATAATAAAAAGAATATATAAAAATGTAGAACAAACTGTTAAAAAGTATCTTTAGGAAAGTTGTCTAGATTTGAGAGTCATTAAAATACTTAAAGTCACAAGAACAGACATTCACTCAAGGCAAGTATAAAAATGGAACATAAAAGTGTTGGTGACAGAACCTTAAAGTCACTTAAATGCTTAAGGAATGGGTCAAAACTGAAAGCATGCTTTCTAAACAGCCCGTGATAACGTCATATGCAATCAAGTAAATAATGCATCATTTGACTCAGTCCTGATTAGTGTCTCAAGATTCTAAATAGCAAATTGAAGACATTTAGTCTCTTTGGTATCTTAATAACATCTGATAATCAATATATTCTTAATCATTCCTAAATGTCTCTTACTTCAGGGGCCTCATCAATAATGGAGATTGGACTTTTCTATTTGGGCTAATGCTTCTAAAGTCATTGAATAGCATCCATTGCTGGAAGCAAATTTTTATAAACTACAACAGTATACATACAACTCTGATAAAGGCACTGATGTTATCAGTGTAGAAATAGCTATTATGAAATAGCATTTCATAATGCTATTCATAAAGTGATCATCACTACTGAACCCAAAAAACAATGGTAGATTCAAGGAAAGTATTTCTTGTTATCAGCCTAAATTATGTCACGTCCATTATTTGTTTTCTGTGCATTTCATGGCATTAACAAATTAGAAAATGGACAGGGATATTTTAATTTCCTAAATTTTAAATATTTAAAATTAAAAAATTTCCACAGTTTGGCACTGTGATCTTGTAAATGGATATACATTAAGAAAAAACAACTCTCAAGCAATAGGTGAGCAAGAAGAGCAACCTGAAGCCAGAACAAGTAGAATTAGGATAAGAATTACTGCAGTGCTTCCACGGTAAAATCTGGACCTCTGATCCCAGACCAAGGTCCAAACTGGTAAAACCGATTGCAGATACAAGAAAACGTGGGTCACTGGATCATACTAACTATATATTATTTTACAGCAATAGTTGATATCATGCAACCCTGTGAAGGCAGCAACCAGTTATTGTTTTGCTCACTACTGGGCACTGAACAGATTTTGTAATATTGATTAAATTGACATATGAATAAATATATGAATGTGTACAATGCAATCATTTAGCCATAGCCCTAGTGCACTCGTGCTAAGTAAAATATTCCTATCAAAAAATAAGAGGCAACAGAGAACACAAGAAACTCTACTTTCAATTGAAGCAATTAGTTTACATTCTTTTCTATACATTCATATATACATTCATATCCATGTTTCTAAACATGAAGTTGTGTTTCAGATTTTACAACTTTCTAGGGAAAATGATACTGACTTGTTGGTTTCTAAAATTAATTTTACCTTTAAAATAAAACACAATTTATAACTTTAACATCTTTTTAAGTGGGCAGGGTACAATATGTTGTTGATAACAGACATGCTTGATTAGACTGTCTAGTTAACTGATCGTGCTGGCAATTGTGATCAGTGAATATGGTTGAAATAGTCAATTATGAAACTGAAAAAGACAAAATGAAGGCTAATATTTCAGAGTCCTATTGCCAAGTGAAATAAATGAATACTTATCCTGGTGTTTGGATTCTGTTTGAATTGGATTCTGTTTGAAATGTTACATGTGGCATTTTCCAACAAAAGATGCAATTAATGTCATGGCTGGCACTGTCATATTGCATCGGAAACACTTCACTGGGTGTCTGTCAAAATCAAAGCAGCTGTCACAATTTAACTAAAAAAACTGTTTTAAAGTATTTCCTGTATATTGATGTTAAGTCAAACCAGTAATTACACAGATAACAGGCAGAAATTTAGACTAGAAAATGAATATATTTTCACCCCCAAAATAGTTTTGCTCTACCCTTCTGTTGTCTTTTTTTTAAGATGTGACTTTGAAAAAGGAACAACTCAAAAAGTTAGTAACACTATTATGACATTAACTTCCCATTCTATGGAGCAAAAGGCATTTTTTTCCCTCCACTAAAGGCCACCTCAGATATCTGCCGTAAAAAATGAAGCCTTTTATCCTTTTAACTTTTCTGTCCTTAGAACAATATGTTACTCCTTTCAGTACCAAAATTATTGGGTTTCTTCACAGACATTCATTTCAGTGATTGAGACGAGGAAGCCTAGATAACTCAAAGCAAGCAAGTGACCTTGCAAATAAGACAAACCCCGGGGACCAGAGTTGTGTTATGAAACACAAGTTTATATTTCCTTTTTCTTTCACTATTCTTCAAATAAAAAAATTTGAACATGAAATCTAAGAGGGAATAAATTTACAGATCTCCTTAAAGCTTTCAATTGGTATAACGATTCTGAGAATATAGTTGTTATTTTATAGGTCTCCGTCTGTAACACAGTTTAAAGATAAATTGCAAATAGACCTGGGCCAGAACTTTTGATATGATGTTTAGAGGATCATTTCTACCTTCCTAACTCTACATTTCTTAGCTTTAGAAATTGTTTTTTTTTTATTCCTGACTCTTTTTTTAACTTAAGCTTTAGAAAAAAATACATTATACAGATATTAAGAATACACAAACCTCAAGAAATATTGTGAAAACTGATTATAAATTCAAATAAATATGGAAGCCATATTTATTGTATGCCTTTCTCAGAGATTAAAATGGCTTTCATTTGACTTGTCAAAGATTCATTTTTTTTCTTTTTAATTTAATTTTTATTGTGGACACTATTACAAATGTCCCCTATATCCCCCTCTCCCCTCTCCACTAAGCCTCTCCTCCACCCCCATGGTTGTGAGCCAAGCATATGCACAGATATGTCCTTTGGCTTATCTCTCCCAATCACCCCATCCTCCTCATTCCTTTTTTATTTGATGAGAGCAGGACCATGAATTTCCCTTGATGGATTTGAAGTAAATCATGTTGATATCTGTGAGAGTAGCCTTTCTTGGAAGATCAGATTGAGAGTAAGAAGCTCAATTCTCTAGAAAAGGAGTTCAGAAGACCTTTGTGTTTTGGGACTTTAAAAGATAATTCACCAACTGTTTGGGTAAACTCAGATTAGGGTAGAGTTGAGTGGGTAGGGGAGAAAGTGTCTCTGAGAACACTAGGTAGCAGGTGCCCTAACCAGGGCTGATTTATTACTCTCGCGTTTACCTTGTACATAGTTAGGTAATTTGTACACTAACTGGAAGAGCCTAAGGTTGGGCCTTCAGCTTCAGGATGTCTTCATGGAGCTCTGTTAACTAAGTGACCACTGAAGAAGGGAGGCCGCCCCCTCATAAAAACCACTATGGATAGAGCAAGGATCAAAACCTGCAAAAAGTCCATATAACAGGGCATAAGCTTGCTTCATAGGCCAGGCCAATGTCATTGTTTGGCACTAAAATAAAATAGTATTAATAAACCAATCATTTGCCAATTGGCTTAGAAGAGCCCAAATGACCCCATTTGAACTATATAAATGATTCTGGTTCTTTTAGAATATAAAAGACATGCAAGTATAAAGGGGAAGGTTGTTAATAATACAAGTGGTAATAACTTAGGTAACTTATTTTAAAAAATAAAAAATTGTCAACAATTTGTATGTACTTCTGTCTCATTATAAAGGCATATGATGGCATGTAGAGTTTGGGAGGATTTGACCCACAAAACCCCCAAAAACATAAAATAAGTTTGCGATGGGAAACTCAATTCTGTGCTTTATTTGGAATTCTCTTTCTGTTTGGAAAAAAAATAGACTACGCAGTTAAATGGAAGGGCCTTTGCAACAAAAGGTGATGAGCAATGGGGTGTCCCTAGACAATATGTAAACAAACAAACAAACCTCAATTTAAGACCCATGTTATACAAATGTAAGTCTAAATGGATCACAAGTCCAGATGTAAAATGTGAACTATACAACTTTAAGAAAAAACATAAAGGATAATCTTTGGGATTTAGAGCTAGGCAAAGAATTCTTAGCTATGACACTAAGGGCATGATCAATAAAACAAATATTTGATAAACCAGACATCAATAACATTATCAGCTTTTGTCCATGTCCATGAGTGCTTTCTCCTTCTTGTTCAATCCCTCACCCTCTTACCCTCGCTACTAGCTGTAATCTGCTCTCCATATGTCTCTGTTTTGTTTGCTAGATCAGTTTGTTAGATTCCACATATGAGTGAAGATCATATGGTATTTGTCTTTCTCTGACAGGCTTATTTCAAGTAGCATAATATTCTCTAGGCCCATTCATACTGTTGCAAGAGGTAAAATTTTCTTCTTTTCTCAGTCCAGTAGAATTCCATTGTATAATGCCCATAGTTGTTTGAACAGTGTGGTGATTGCTGGAAGGAGAGGGGATGTAAGGGGACTAATTGGTAATGGGAAAAAATACAACAACAACATAAATTAAAAAAGAAAACCTTATCAACTTTTTCTTTGCTAAGTTTCCTGTTAATAGGATAAAGACACACAAGCTACAAACTGGTAGACAATATTTGCAGCTCACATATTCAACAAAGATGAGGATATAGAATATATAACTCCCATAACTCAACAATTTAAAAAACTCCAGTTACAGAATGGAAAAATCACTGGGTGAATCTGAAAAGGTTTAGCTCCTCTAGAAAATAATTTGACAGTTTCTGTAGAAACTAAACATGCATTCCATATGACCCAGTAATTGCACTCCTGGGCATTTATTCCAGAGGAAAGAAAAGTTACATTTGTATAAACAAATAAAATATTAGTACACAGGTGAATGATTAAACTGTGGTACATTCACCACAAAGAATACTACTCAGCAAGAAAAATGCACAAATTGTTGATGCACACTTAAATGACTCAGAAAATTATGATGAATGAATAAGGAAAATCCCCACACTTTTATATTATATATTATAGACTGAATGTTAGTGTCCATCCAAAATCCATGTGTTGAAGCTCAAAATCCCAATTGGATGGTGTTTGCAGAGGGTGCTTTAGAGAGGTGATTAGGGTTAAATGTGGTCACGATGCTGGCAATTTCATTATAGGAATAGTGACCTTCTAAGAAGAGACACCAGAGACCTTCCTTTCACTGTCTCTCCACAGCATGAGGGCACAGAAGGTGGGGTCCTGCAGGAAGAGGGTTCTCACCAGGAACCAACCTGGCCAACACCTTGTTATTGGGCTTCCCAGCCTCCAGAATGGTGAGAAAATAAATTTGTGTTGTTTAATCTACCCAATCTATTATATTTTGCTATAGAAACATGAAAGACTAAAATGCTCTATGATTCCATTTATTTAATATTATTGAAATGGCAAAATTATGGAAATGGAGAACTGATTAAGGAATGGGTGGGGGCAAAATAAAAGGGGATGTGGCCAGAAATGACACCATGAGGGACTGGTGTGGTAAGGAAAAGCTTTTGTATCTCCATTCCATCAATGTTCATAAACTAACTGGTTACTATACTAGAGTTTTGCAAAGCGTTGCTATTGGAGTAAACAGAGTAAATCATACATGGGATCTCTCTACCTTACATCTTAACAGTAAATCTAAAGCCACTATATCTCAAAATAAAAATGTGTAATTAAGTCTAGCTATAAATCTCAGAAAGAGAGAGAGAGAGAGAGAGAGAGAGAGAGAGAAAGAGAGAGAGAATAACAGGTTTTAATATTCCCAGCAAGGATAAAAAAAAATGAAGATGTGGATAAATGCAGACAAAAGTTCATTTCAGAGAGTAATTACAAGAGGCAGAGTTATCTCTTTTATATTTAGTGAAGAGAGTAGATTTGGAAGAGATTTGGTTTGGAGAAAATCCCCTCAAGCAAAGAATATTCTTTATTTTCAAGGTGGATTGCTTTTGGGAGTAACCCATTTAAGCATCTAATGTGGAGTTCTGTCCTCACAAATTGCCAGGAATTTTACTATTATTGTAATCTTCTCTTTGCTAAAATATTTCATGTTACATTTGCATTTATTTTATGGTTTTGTTAGAGCAACATTGAGAAAGAAGTTCCAGTGTCATGGACAATTGTTTTGTCATAGATAAAAATCTGCAAAATATTATTGAGTACTGTGATAAATGAAGAGAACTTGATTCTATGATTTCTCTCATAAAAGAAATAATAAATAAATAAATAAATAAATAAATAAATTACATGGTTTACATTGCAAGTATTATCACTTGTCAAAAGGTATAAAAGAAAAAGAAGCAGATGAACTCTTCACCATTCTGTTTACTATTTTATTTTTTACCAAGTAAATTTCCATTAAATCTGGGTGTTACGGACCAATTTCACAGCAGGAACACCCAGAACCAGACTTTAGAAAGGAAAGAGTTGTCTTTTTAAAGTGTAAAGGAATCCATGTATTTATTGATTTTCTTGTCTTTTTCTTAAAATCCTTTGAAATATGATTAAAAAAGTGTCTCCATTTTATACACCACACTTATTTTAATAGCTTTTTCTCCACAACAGAGTTCTTCTTTCCTAACTAAAGAGGGAAAAGCTGTCTCAGAGAGAAAAAAAAATACCAGCCAAGCTAAAGCCAGCCCGAAACCACCATGAAACGTGGGAACATTTGAGAGGTCAGAGGAAAAGCCCCCTGGTGACGCAGCTCCCCGCCCCAGCTCCTCTGCCCCGTGGGGCCTCACCGGGCACAGACCTAGGGGACAAGCTTCACACGTTCACTCATCTCCTAGGCATTGCCCCCTACCCCCATTTCCCTTTTTACCTTCTATTTTCCTATTTCACTTCTTCTCTGCTTTCTATCCCTATATATCAATGGTATTTTATTACTTCCTAGTCCCAGCAGCTAAGGAACACTCTTCTGAGAGTTCATGGAATATTTAGGCCCTTAAAACATGTATCTTTTAATTAGTTTCTGATACTTGAATCCCATCAACAAATTTTTACCAGAAGATGTCAACCAAACTAACATGGAGAAACTTCCAGGTATGAGAAATTTGCTCTCTCATAAAAGGTTCTTGGAAATTATTTTTGGACTGGTCTGACAGGTAGAAATGGCTTTTTCAAATTTAGGTGAATATGTGCCTAATGCTTTTAATTCTTGTCTTGGGGGAGCTATTCAAGATAAGTTAATTCCTGTCTTATTTGGCAGCTTGGATAATACTTGGAGACAGGAAACATATCAACCCTACATTTTCTCCTTATCACGTTTGTCCTATGTCTTCTTGTCCCACTTCATTCTAAAATGGCTTTAAAGTTATTTAAAGTTCTTTTTCTTTCCTGAGTTTTACCTGTTGGGTGAGTAACCATTAGATGGCAGCCGTACTAAAGAACCATATCTTTTGGTAAATACAATATGATGGTTATGAAAATTTGGCTCTGGCACTAACTCCATGAACTTTGAAAGTAGCTCACCCCTTATTGCCTCAATTTCTTCATTTGTAAAATACTGATTTTGACATCTCATAAAGTTTTTATGTGAATTAAATATGTTCATACATGCAAAAAAAATTAAACTGGCTGTCAGATACTGCTCATTAAATGTTAGCTAGCATCGTTATCCCTGATAAATTCGTGGAAGAGTTAGGTGAGACAAGACAATTGTCACACTCATTGCTAATTTTGTTTAATGTCATCTAAGCTCTGATATGACTTTTGAGATTTAAATATCATATAACCCACAAATCTATAAGAATTCATCCAAATGGACTAAGGGCAAGCGTATAAAGCTTGGACGGAAACATTAATCTTGAAGCAGATGCTAAGGACTAGTTGAATTAAGGACAGAGCAATGCCAGGATGTTTTTAAGCAAAGACATATGGACACAGGATGTGTGCTCCTGGACCAACACCTACTCTGCTAGTTTAAGCAGAAAAGGCAAATAGTTCAGGCCCATTAAGACCAATCCAATCATACAACACTTAGGACTCTTTTGCAGTGAAGTTCCAGGTAGAGCACAGTCTATGGTTGCTGTAGGTAGATTTCGAACACAGGTAGAAACAGTGGGGTGGGGGGGGAGAGTGGAATTGAATATTACACTAGTAGTAATACCTAACTGCCTAATATACTGCCTCTGGAGTTTTCAGTTATTTTAAACTAGAAAACAAGCCTTGTTTAAGTTTAATTTGATTTCCTGGTAGTTATAACTGAAAAAAATGAGGGGCCATATAACAGTGTTAATAAAGAACAGGTTTGACACCAAATGGAACTGAATTATGTCCAGGATCTGATACTTAATAAACAAATTTAACTAGCCTTCCTAATTTCTTTATCTGAAAAAAAAAGGGGTGGGGGGCATTTGGAAGGATCATGCTTGGTTCCAAATAGAAGATAGGAAGTAACTTTACTTATCTAAGGAGGGGATGAAAAAATTTGAATTATAAGAGGTAGAAAAAGACATAGGGCAGTGTTTTTTTGGGGGGTCACATTTACCTTAGCAAAAACCTTTTATATAACTCTGACATTATTGCTAATGAGAGCCATAGAAATAACTATGTAGTGGGCCTATTTTGCTGTCTATACCTAAGTCCACTGAAATTACACATTTTGGTCCCTAGTGAAAGCTGCTTTTCTTGATGCAGGTCCCTGCCTTTCCGTCTAGAGTGAATCATTCTTTTATAATATATTCTCTTTTTAAAAAAATTATTTTATTGTTGTTCAAGTACAGTTGTCTGCATTTACCTCCCACCACTACACCCCACCCCAGCCATCCCCACCTCACTCCCTTGCTTCCACCCCCGCTTGCTTTTGTCCATGTGTCCTGTATAGTAGTTCCTGAAAACCCTTCCCCCCTTCCCCCCTTTATCCTCTTCCACCTCCCTTCTGGTTATTGTCAGATATTTCTTAATTTCAATGTCTCTGGTTATATTTTGCTTGTTTATTTGTTTTGTTGAGTAGGTTCCACTTAAAGGTGAGATCATATGATA
The DNA here is from genome assembly GCA_028533065.1 of Trachops cirrhosus. NCBI lineage: Eukaryota > Metazoa > Chordata > Mammalia > Chiroptera > Phyllostomidae > Trachops > Trachops cirrhosus. The sequence continues at coordinate 23,240,926 of CM052549.1, forward strand.
TTTGTCCCTCACTGCCTGGCTTACTTCACTCAGCATAATGCTCTCCAGTCCCATCCATGTTGTTGCAAAGGGTAGGAGATCCTTCTTTCTCTCTGCTGTGTAGTATGCCATTGTGTAAATGTACCCTAGTTTTTTGATCCATTCATTTACTGATGGGCACATAGGTTGCTTCCAGCACTTGGCTATTGTAAATTGTGCTGCTATATTTTGTAATATATTCTCAACATGCAGTTACTTCTCTTCAGAAATTGTTAGGGGATTACTCATGTGGTGCTATTGCAAGTTCTATGCAGTGTGATTCCAAAGGAGTATAGATGCTGTCCTTTTGACAATTCTACATAGAGAAAGCTTAAACTCATTCATTCTGTTCTGTTTTCAGAGTGCTTGGCAGTTGCAACCATAATATATGTTACTGAATCTCCCCCTTAGTTATAGGCCCTGACACTTCCACCATTACCTACCCCCTTAAAACCTTAACCATAGCCCCTTCAATAGTCTTCTGTTGAATTACAGAGTAAGCACAAAGCACGATACTTAGCAGCAAGGACAGAGATGAGGTGTTCCATCACAACCCCATCTCCGCAATGGAGAGTACAAGAGTACTTTCATGAATGACTTTAAAGTGGGGAACGGAACAGGAAGTTTTCGATCATTAGGTCCCACTGGGGTCCTTGACAGCCTCACCCTGCCCTGTGGAACATCCTAATGAAGAGGAGGAGAGAAGCCCTGTCGGTGAGATCATCACCCCATAAAACAGTGTTATTTACACATGAGGCAAACCTGTCCTTCACCACCCCGCTAGCTATTTCTCCCAGCTTCACTTCCTCAGACACAGTATTATTAGGAATGACATCTTGGCACAGAAAATGCCAATTCTCTAGTGCTGTAATGACATTTCTTGAAGTACTGTCTAAGAAAATGCTCTATGAAATTGTGTTTTTGTGGCCAGGTCAGTGACTACAGAATAAAAGAGATAAACTCACTAAAATTATATTTATTACATGAAATTGTCATTGCTAAGAACCTGAAACTGAAGATGGTAACACTTTTTTACTTGTCAGGAAACTAGAATAACATGGGAAAGAAATGATACTATTTCATTTCATTCTCTACCCTGTAAAAGAAAAGAATTCAGGCATAAACAAACTGCAGCTATGTGGTAATTAAGGAGCACAAACCACACAGTGACCGCACACAACATAGATAAATATGATCATATGGTAACACCATAATTTTTAAAAGGCAATTTTATATCCCGATGTACATGTGGAGATATGTATATTACACCTTACCTAAATTTAACAGTCACCAATAAAATAATTTAGCACTTGACTACAAAATTTTAAGACAGTGGCAGATAAACTTAAAAAATGAAAACCCAGCCTCTGCATTCTAGAAATTCACAATTTCAAGTACACTTGTGTGAAAGAATTAATGATTATAGTCGGTGCTCTTTTTGTAAAATATATGTCAATATATTCTGGAATGTTCTCATTCCTCATCTTCCTTACACTATAAGATCCTCCTCTAATAACACTAGATTTAATGACTTAGATTTAATTTGATTAATGTTAAATTTTAAAATCTAATGAAATTTTATTAATTTAAATAAATCACAATGCTTAACTATTAATGAGGATTCAAAAGTTAAATAAATCATAAAATTTCATGTTAATGGCTAAAAATGCATAATCTGTTGAATTCCTTAAGATGATGACTGTATTTTCTCATAAAACAATACCAAAGCGCATGGCCCACTTGAAACTCTGTGTCATGGCCACGGTCATATCTCCCTCACTGTCAACAATGAAGAACTAGTAGGATCCATAGTAATGTTACACATTTTATTGTGAGTGGAGAAGAACTACAAACAAATAGTAGAATTGTTAATTAACTACATTCTCAGAGTCGAATATGCATCAAATGAAACATCCTTCTTTTTTCCATAGCATTTTTATGTGACAGCAACAGTGAGCTATTCTGTGATCACTCACCTGAGGAGAAGTGAGAGAACAAGGCACTGATTTAAAGTATTGTATTGTGAAAATATTCTTTATATTTCATGAGCAGAAATGAAAAAGACTTTAATATTTTAACAAATGGTAATTTTTCTAACCACAAAAGCAATAAAACTATTCTTGTTGAACAAAACTCTCATAAAGTAAAAATCAAAGTCTCCAATATTCTTGACCACTCTTACATTTCATAGAACAGATATACCTACCATATTTTAATGAATCCCCTATGATGTACACCAATCATTTTTATTCTAGCTTTTCTTATTATTAGCAATGTTGTAATCAACATTAGTGAACACAATCTTTATACACAAGTGTTAGCTACTAAACACTGAATCCCTGGAAGTAGAATTGCTAAGTCTATGAGGTTTGCACATTACAAAATCTTGATATATATAAACTAAACTTAAAATTTAACTTCACATTGCCACAGACAGTATATAAGAGTCTTTTTAATTTACTAGAAACTAGCAAAAGTATTCTCTTTTTTTGCTAAGATAGTTAACAATATTTTTTGAAAAACCACTTCATTATTATACATCTATTTAACTAAGGAGACTGAGTACTTTTTAAAAATATGCCTAGCAGTCTTCATATTTTTTATGTGAGTTGTCTTATGTTCCTTTTCCAATTTTTTATTTTATTTTTTAGCTAAAACTATATTTAGGAAAGTGAAAAACATAATAATAAGGTTCCTAGTAAACAAACAAACAAAAAGAATGGTGACATCTCTCAATATTTCCTTATATTTAAGAAATAAAAACATCAGTGACAGCATTGAAGTTCCTCAGTTTCTCACTCAGGTTTCTGTCCCAGACATAAATTCATGGACACGTATTTTAATGCATATTTTCTATCTATATATTTCTACTTATATGTGGTATACACAGTGTTTTATTGTATTAATTTATATAAATGCTGTTTTACAACATTTATTGTCCTCTAACTTCACGCTTCATTCAATATTATAATCCATTTATGTGGCAACAAAAGATCTCGTTGACATATTTAACTGCTATAAATTTTATCATACATCTCACTTCATTCATCTGTTTTCTGACAAAATGACAATTGTGTTGTTTTTCTAGTTGTCTCTTTAAGAAGAAATGAACATTTTTAATACATATTTCTTTGAAAGGTATGTGAGAGATTCTCTAGATCCCAGGTGGCAAACACAAGACCTGTGGGTCGAATCCAGCCCTCCACCTTGTTTTATCCAGCCCTGCACCTTCTTCTAACCGGCAGCAGTGTGGAGCCCTTGCTTAACTGTTACGGAGTAGTTACATGTATCCAGTCCTGAAATTACATTCAGCCCTTTGAAAGCAACTGCGAGGCTGATGTGGCCCCCAGTGAAAATGAGTTTGGCACCCCTGCTCTAGAGTAATGCTTCATAAATATTAATCTTAATAAGAGTTACCAGGGGATCTTGCTACACTTCAGGTTCTGATTCAAGTTCAGGGGTGAGTCTGAGAGGCCACATTTCTAACAACCCCCCAGGTGATGCTGCTGCTGGCCCCAGGACCTCACTTTAAGTTACAAGTGAAGTGTGTAACTAGAAAAAGGAAAAAGGACTTCCAGTTACTGCGTGTGTGCATTTACACTTTTACCAAGTATTCCTCACGTGTCCTCTAAAGAATTTGAACTATTTTTATTACTAACAGATGTTTAAGAGAATTTCACCCCCTCCCTGGCTTCTTACCAATGCTTAGCATTGTGATACATCTTTCCTTAAAAGTATGTGACATGTCATATCTGGGATTTCCTTTCAATCAGCTGAAGCCTTTTCTACAAATTTCAATTCATTTTACTTTTTGACTAGACCCTCATTTTTGTTTCTTTCTTTGACTGAATCACACCTTGCTAGAAGTTAGCAGCTTCTCTTCAAGGAAAAGAAGAAATGGCTGGTAATGTCTGATGTTTTAACAATAGTTCTATTCAAATGAGTCACTCTAGACACTCATTACATTTTCATCTACTCCAGGGGATAAGCCGATTTCTCCTGCCTTGATCTGCATTACTTGATGATTGGCAGCAACATGAGTAGAAATTAAAAAAAGCACATTCTTGTGTTTAGATGACAACTGTCACCAGATAGGTGGCAATTATAAGGTACCATTGCCTTTGGGACACACTGTGGTTTCAAACATGTTTAAATGCCAAAAAAAGTGCATTTTATATTACATTATAGTGAAAAGCCAATTATCCTGACACTATTTGTTGAACAGGTAATTGCTTTTCTACTGACCTGGGTTTCTCTTATCATATTCTAAAATGCATGCTGAATCAGGTCTCCCTTGGGAACTTTTCTTTTCCAAAGGTCTATTTCTTCATTCTTTCATCAGTACGTACTGTATTATCCACCAGAGTATATGTCTTGGTAACTAAATGGGTGCATCGCACAATGCCCCTTTTCCCTTTCTCATTCCTTATTTTAGTTATGATCTTGGTTCTTCTTAGATATTTACTATTCTATATAAACTTCAATTTCAGCTAATCAAGTTCTATACCAAAATCAATTGAGTTTTGATGGGAATTATAGTGAAAACTTAGTATAAATTGGTAAAAAATGACCTCTTTATAAAATTGAGCCTTTCCATTACTGAGTTTTGTTTTACATTGCCTTACATATCCTTCACTAGGATTTTAACCTTCTTTCATTGACATTTTGCACATCATGAAAAATTATTTCTGTAAATCATATCAGTTTTATGATTACTTGAATATATTTTTCTGTACTTTCTTGTTAAAAGTGCGAGTGATGAAATATTTTGTGTTATTCCTATTGTACATCACAATTTCTTAATTATCTTATTCTAATTGTATGTGTAGATTCTTATGAATTTTCTATGTACACATTATCATGTCCACAAAAACCAACTGTCTTACCCCTCCTCTTCCTCCTCCCTTCTCACCTCTCCCTCATCTTTCTTTAACTGCTTTGACCACCCAGGACCTTTGTTACAACATTGAATGAAAGGAGTGAAAACAGGCATCTTTGTCTTGTTTCTGATTCTGTTGAAATGCCTCTAACAGTCATGATTAACTGGCCATGATTAAATACATTTTACCAGTTAAAAGCATATTCTTCCATTTGAGTTGACTTAATGTTATGAAAAGGAAGATTTTCTTTTCCTGGGAAATTGTCCATTCAATCTGTTTTCAAAGAAAGCATTACCCTTCCCCCTTTTTTAAATTTCAGCTTTAGGTATAATTGACAAAGCTAAAAAATGTTCGAAGTGTACAGTGTGGTGATTTGATATATGTATACATTGTAAAAAGATTCCTCTATCTAGTTAACACATCCATTACTTCATATATGCTTTTTATGTATGAGAACATTTAATAAGTTCTCTTCACAAATTTCAGTTATACAAGACAGTGTTATCAACTATAGATGTCATATTGTATGTAAGATCCTCAGATCATTCATCTTACAGATGACAATCTGTACCCTTTTAAGTTATTTTAAATACTTTAAGTGTAATGGATTCCTACTACATGAATATAGTACTTTAATTTAATTTAATTTTGATACCACTCCCATATTCTGGGTTTCCTACCTTAGTACCTCTTTTTGGTATATATTTTTAGTATTTCCTCAGGAGCAAAATAAACCAGACAGAAAAAGTTAAGAATCATATTATTTCATTCATATATGGAATGTAAAACTGGAAACAACAAATGAACAAACAAGAAAACAAACAAAAGCTCATAGACACAGACAACAGTTTGGTAGTTTCCAAAAGAAAGGGAAGTTAGGGGATAGGAAACAGTAAAGGGGGTCAAATACATGGTGACAGGGGACAATCTGACTTTGGGTGGTGAGCCCACAATGCATGATGCAGATCATGTATCACAGAATTGTACACTTGAAACCTATTTAACCAATGTCACCCCAATAAGTTTAATTAAAAAATACCTTTAAGAGTTTCTAGGTGAGTGAATCTTAGGCCTTATTTTACCATTAAAAAATCCTATGAAAAACAAGAAACAAAAAAGGATATAAACAATAAACAAATGGAAAAAATAAGTGCAATCATAAGCAGTGATGTGGAGATCACCCACTGGTAACTGAGAGAGAATAATATAGGGGTGGGGCACTATTTGTTGAATACTTTACATGTTGTGCTTGGGGAAGAACCATCCATCATGGCGTCATTCCAGCAGAGTTCAGGGACTGAAACCCAAAGAATAATGGAAGTGTCTTTGTAAGCCAAGCGAAGAACACTAACACAGGCTTTGTGTTTGGAGAAGACATTTTAGGAAAATACGGAAGTACAGGCATATCTGTAGTCCAGGCACTGAGAGAGCGGGTTGAGATGAGGTGAGAGGAGCAGAATCAGATCGTGTGGAACTGTATATCCCATAGTGAGAAGCTTGTAGGTTATTCTAAGGATTATGGTTAGCCATTAAAGAATTTTAATTAATTATAATTAATCAGCTTGTAGCTATATGGAGAATCAATGGCAGGGAAGATACAGAGAAACAGGGAGTTGGAAGCTGTGGAAGACTCAGTGACCCAGACAGGGGTGGAAGCAATAGAAATGGAAAGAAAGAGATCAGTCTGTGGTATATTCTTGAAGGAGAAATATCAGTAATTACTGAAGTCAGGAAAGGCAAGGATCAAAGCAATTGGAGGGATGGCAGGCTTGAGGATGAAAGATAATACAAAATATGTGGCACATAGTAGGTCCTTAAGCCATTAGTTTTAGAGTTTCATTGTTTTTTAATTCACTATATTCCTTTTTATAATTATAATATCAATTTTGTGAGGTTTTTAACACAAAAAAATGCAGCATTATAATTATAATTCCTATGACTTGTTAAAATTATGTTTTTCATTGACCGGCACAATTTATAGATCTATGACTGTTAAGCATAGAATTTCAAATAATAAAGCATGCCTACCTGGAAAATATATGCTCTTAGGTAACAATTTACTATTTTTAGAAGAAAACTAAGGTGCTGTGTGCATGTGTCTCTATGTGTGTGTTATTAAGTTTCCCTCTGTAAAGAAGATTTTAGAGAAGAATTTTAAAAATTTACTTGGGTCATTTCAAGTAGAACTTACCTAATTAACTGAGTTATACAGATATATTTCACTTGCTGCACTTGGAATTATTCTCTATTCCTCTTCCACTAATCACCAGGAATTTGAACTTTTCCAAAGGTGGTACTTTCTATTTTTTTCAGCCCTTATCAGGCAGCATCTCACAAAGAAAGTCTTTGATACAGACATTTTTTAATTAATAATTTTATAACTGGAACAGTCTGAGAGAAACACACACACTCAAGCTCAGTCTTTGTACTTTTTGTGTGAAATTGTTTACTCCGTGCCAAAATGTACATGTGCATTAATCTAATAAAAAATATAGAAAAGTAACAAACCAGAAGTCTGGCTTTTGTTTTGAATTTGTGGCTTTTATTTTGGGTTGCTTTTATTTTTTGACGAGGACTGCTAAATGACGGTAGAAGATGTTTTCACATTTTTCCATCCGTTTTGATTATCGGTTCATGCTCAAAATATCAATGGGTTCTGTAGAAACTGCTAGGGCCCTAATTAATAAGCCACACTCCTGACTTACTTTCTGATAATATTGTGTCAGTCTTGGGGACTAAAGACTTCAGAAACTAACCCTACCATCTCCACCGCAAAGCCGTTGCACATTCTACAGTGCTCGCTCTCTAATACCGCCTCTGCAAGCTCCGTTTCTCTTATAAGAGGTATGTATTGTACCAGAATCAACAGATAGCCTGCCCATATATGCTATTGCTTGATATGAATGTAGTACTGAGTTTTTAAATTTAATTTTATTTTTGAATAGATATATGCACATGACACAAGATTTAAGAGTTAAAAATTGTACATGTTAAAACAAATAATATACTGTGTTTCGTCATGTATAATGTGTACTTTTTTGCCCAAATATTTGAAGGAAAAGTAAGGATGAGCATTATACATGTATAATGATAACATACCATGGGTATAATAATGGGTATAATAGTCCCGTGTGTAATGCGCACAAAAACCATGTGTGCACATTATGCATGACAAAATATGGTAGGTGGCCTCACTCTTCCTCCTGTCCCCTGGACAGTTTTTCCCCTTCCTGGGGGCAGCCCCTGTTATATATTTCCTGCATCTGCATCCAGAATATTCTACTTATTTACAAACATATAATGGGAGTGTGTGTATGTGTGTGGGTGTGCATATGCACAGATGCGTCCATGCATATCCATTTATATATTTGTGTGCATCGGTTACCTATTACCATGGTATAAAACACCCAAAAGTTAGCAGCTTAAAATAACAACCCTCTTCTTTAATCATGGTTCTGCACTTTGGCAATGTGGGCTGATGTCTTTGGGGATCACTCATATACTGCAGTCATCAAGAGCTCAAATGGGGCTGAAAAGTCCTCTATAACCTCACTCCATTTCTGACAGTTGGTGCTGACGGTGCAGCTGGACTTTGTCTCTCTGTGGTCTCTCATCCCAGAAGGGCCAAACCTGGCTTCTTTATACAGTGGTCTCAGGACAGCCACAGGACAAGAGCAGAAAATACAAAGTCTTTGAATCCTAGACCTGGAGTTCTTACAAAGTCAATTCAGCTGCATGCTATTAGTTGAAGTGTGTCAGAAAGGCAGCCTAGGTTGAAGGATGGTGAATAGCCATACTTTTCATAGGAGAAGCTGTAAAATGTGGACGTACATTCATAGGTGTATGTGCGTGTACACACACAATGCGTATTCACACAAATAGTAAAATGCCCTACAACTGTGGAACATCTTGCCTTTTCTATATAACCTATAAGTTGGCAATATTTCTATGAATAGATATTCTCTACTCTCCAGTCATGTTTATTGCATTTCCACACATATGAACATATCTATAGAATAAATTCCTAGCACTGACTTCCTGGCCATGTAAAATTTAGATTCTAACATATATTTGTAAATTGCTTTCTGTTGTGGGTTAAACTGTTGTCCTCCCCGACAAATTCAGTACCCTCAGTACCTCAGGATGTGACCTTGTTGATAATAGGGTCACCGTAGTTTTATTGAATTGAGAAGAAGTCATGCCGGGACAGATTGAGTTCCTAGTCTAATTTGACTGGTGCCCCTTTTAAAAGAGGGAAATTTGGAAACACACACACACACACACACACACACACACACACACACACACACACACAGAGCCATGTGAAGACTGGAGTGGTGTTGCCGCAGTGGCCTGATAATGCCAAGGAACTGCCAGCAGCAGGAAGAGCATGGTCCTGCCAACACCTTGACCTTGGACTTCTGGCGTCCATAGTTGCGAGATATTAATTTCTGTTGTTTAAACCCCCATGTGTTCACTACTTCGTTATAGCAGTTGTAGAAAACTAATGGGCTCTTCATGAATACGGTATCAGTTTATATGCTCACCAGCACCAGGCATGAGTGTGCCCCTTTCTCCACTTGCTTACCAGGTTTTTATTTCTGCCAATTTGATAGGTAGAAAAATCATAACTTGTAGTATTTTTCCTATTCTTCATTTTAGTAAGACTGTTTTTTTTAATCTATTTAATAGCTATTTGTATTTTTTCTAGTAAATTAGCAGCTAGGCATAATCCAGGCCTTAGAAATAAAATATCAATATTATGTTTTCTCTAAACAATGCATTTCTTAGTGACTTAGTGGTTCTGTAGAATAAAAAACTAGTACTTAATTATATAATATCATAGATATTTTTTTCCTTTCAGGCTACAGTCTTACTTGAGGACATTGAACTTTATCTCTTTCCTCAACCCACCTTTTTCCTTATACTCTTGCTCCAGAGTAGTTGTGTATTACTACAAATATTACCAATACTTATGCCTTGTCCAAGGGGTCAAGAAATGTGTGTGTGTGTGTGTGTGTGTGTGTGTGTGTGTGTCAGAGAGAGAGAAAGAGACAGAGACACACAGAAAGAGAAACAGAAAAAGAAAGACCACAGAGACAACCCAGAAATGTACAATGAAGTCGGTGGAAGTACCTGATAATTATAATTATAAAACAATTGAATTTCCCTAACAAGGATAAAATTAGGGCTTTGATTTTAAAGAAATGAACCTGTGTTCTGAAGCCAAATCCTTGCTCATTAGCCAAGATATGGAAAGAGCTATTGAAGTCTGAAGGCAGCTGACTCCATCCCCTTGAAAACTGCTACATCTTGGAAGGAGAAAGCTGAAAAAATGCAGAGCTTTTGTCCCATTAGATCAAGCATCGAAAAGCATTTCTGTGGTTTAGTGGGCTTTAGTGGCATCCGTGCTGGGTATCAAGCCCAATTCACTCTTTGCACATATTGTTATAGTATAATCCCATCTTCTCATTTCATGGGCTTGTGTTTAAGACTTCTCTGAAACATGGAGAATTGTTCAGTTGAATTATGCCTCTAATCTAATTAAGGAAAATGACAGATTGTGGTCCAAGTGGGGAGACACTGGAAATAAAGGAGCCCTCATTCACTGCTGGTGGAAATGTAAACTGGTAGAGCCACTGTGGAAAATACTATGGAGGTTCCTCAGAAAATGACAAATAGAGTTACCATATGACCCAGCAATACCTCTTCTGGATATCACCCCAATTTTTTAAAATTTATTTGTAAACATATATGTATCCCTATGTTCACTACGGCATTATTCATGGTGGCCATGACATGGAAACGACCACAGTGTCATTTTGATAGATGACTAGGTAAAGAAAATGAGATACATAGATACAATGGCATACTACTTGGCCATAAGAAAAGATGAAACACTGCCACTTGCAAAAATACGGATGGATCTTGAGAATATCATGCTAAGCAAAATAAGTCAGATGGAAAAAGTCAACAGCCATGTGGTTTCATTCATGTGTGATCTATAACTGAAAAAACAAGCAAACAGAACAAACTGAAACTCATGGACACAGACCACAGCATGTGGGTTACCAGAGGGAAGGGGATAGAGGGGTCGAGAAGGGTAAATGGGGTCAAATAAATGGTGACAAAAGAAGACTTCACTTAAGGTAGTGAACTCACAATTAAATATACAGATGATGTATTAAAGAATTGTAACTTGAAACCTATGTAATTTTATTGACAAATATCAGCACAATAAATTTAATGAAACTCAGAAGATTCTGGGAAGATTCTAATGTAGCTACTGTCTGTTGCCTGGAGCAATACTGACTCCCATGGAAAATCACAGTAAAGCCCTTCTTATAACATACTTTATCCTACTACTGCAAAAAGCTTTTCCCACATCTGCTTCCCAACTACTGCTTTTAAAAAGACTCCAATACAACCTGGTGTTACTGTTATTTTTCACATTCCACGATAGCATTAATAGGGATGTGATATCCAACAGATGAGCTAAAGAAGGGATATGAAGAATAAAAGTGTGTAAAAAATATAAAAACTGATACTATTTCCCAAATAATCAAGTATGGAAAATATTGATACCATGTAGTGTAAAGTGTACATAACATCTTTTTCTTGTTATCAAATTCTGAGTAACAAACCACTCCAAAATTCAGCGGCTTAAACGAGAAGAATATCTGGCTTCCACACAAATCTGTGGTTTGAGCAGAGCTTAGCAGGGACAGCTTGTCTGTGTTCTACTCGGTGCCAGCTGGAACAGCTTGAAAACCAAGGATGGAATCATATGAAGGCTGCTCACTCACACACCTGGCAGGTGATGTGGGTAGACTCAAATGGGGGGGGGGGGCTTGAACAGCTGGGGGTCTTCAGGCACTTCACTTTATCTCTGCACGGTCTTCCTAGCATCAAGCTTCAGGAATCCTGATTTTTGCATACAGCCTTATAGCTCCCCAGACTTATTTCCTGAGAAAGCCAGAAAGCTCAATCCTGCTTTTATGACATAACCTTCAAGTGTTCTATGTAGTGTTACTTTCACTACATTCTGTTCATCAAGGCAGTCACAAAGCCCCACCCAGTCCCAAAAGGAGGGAAAATTGACTCCATTCCTTTTATGGTTTGACAGGGTCCTAGAAGAATATGTAGGACCAGAAATATTTACTGTAGCCATTTTTTAAAAATACATTCATCCTCGTATCTCAGGTTAGCAACTAATTTTACCCTGTGCCTCTTTCTGCCCTCTTTACAATCCTAGCTCCTGTGTATTGTTCCTCGTGTAAATAAAATTAAACATAAACTGCTGCTATAAATTGGGCTCTGTCACAAGTGTGTATTTTCTTGAAATCATACATATAGATGGACTAGATAGAATGAAGTTTATGTATCCAGTTTGGCAGCCCACTTCCTATTTTTTAGTGTTCCAGATTAAATTGCTACTGTATTTTTCACAAATATATCCATTTTTTTAAAGTTTAAACTTCTAAGCAAGCCCAAGTGACTAACCCAAACTGGTTTATTATAAAGAAGATGGAGCACAGAAAGTTTTCCAGGGTTAGTTAGAAAACAGCTAGACTGAATGGCAAATCTCACTCTCGCCCCTGGCTTTTGTTTATGTCTGATTCAGCTAAAATTCAGATTTGCATTTCCTTCTGGTTCCAAAGCATGCGTAGTACCTACTGGAAAAGATCAATTAAGAAGTTCAAATGAAAAATAAGAAACCTGTTTCAGGACCGCTCTGGGAGGGCTTTGAAGTTCATGGCTAGGGGGAGTTATGAGACCACAGATTTAAGCTATTTGTAATGAAAGGAGGATTTCATTTCACCAGTTAAGATAAATTCTTGCCTTTAGAAATAACTTTTCTCCATAACTAGTGCCATGATGTGAAAACTTCACTTTTTTTTTGCTTTGTGCCATCATTTGCAGTATTTCCTGGAGTTGAAAATGCGGAATTTTTAACACATTAGGGATCTATAAAAAGAAGTTATATAATTAATATTGCATCAGGAACTCAACCCTTTTTAGCTAGAAAGAGATATGAATACATGTTAAAAGCTATGAATAAGCATCTAATTCATTTCAAAATAGTGTATACAATTCATTTGCATAAGGGAATGTTAAATAGTTGGAATGTGGATTTCTAGCAGCATAGCAGAAAAACCACTGGACTTGTAAATTAAGAACCAGAATTTGATTCCTGAGTCCACTTCTAAGTTGCTCTGTGACCTTGACCTTCAGCAAATCACTGAATTTAATTAATCTCCCCATCTGTAAAATGGAGATATCAACTGCCTTATTTCTTGCCCTATTTTGCTATGAGGAGAAAATTGGATGTTATATTAAAATTGCTTTGAAAAATACAAATAATGGTATGATTGCATGTTTGTGTGGCTAATTGTGGACCTGATGTCTCATTCTCCCATTGTGTCTACATTTGCACCTTGATAAGGAACATCAACATTCACGGAGTCACCCAATCCAGAAACCTGGGGTTCCACCTGACCCTTCCTTTCCTAGGGGCTCTCTGTCCAGAGTGCCTTTGTGTGCTCCCCCTGGGCCAGGCCTCCCCTCCCCTTGCTTCTGACACTAACTAAAGCAGTTCACTGTACAACTGAATTATGAAGCTTCTCCTCTGAGAAACATGTTATGACGTCCCAGTAAGAGTAGATAAGCTGAAATTTGGGTGATTTTTAAATCATTTCCCTGGAATTCCTTTTCTATTATGCTCATTGACATAAGATAAAAACTACCTTTTAACTGGCATTTTTAAGCTGATAACAAAACTGATAGTTAAGTGTGAGAGCTAAAAATAATTAACCTCTTATTGTTAACAATTCATAACCCTATTAAAGAAAAACTTAAAAATCAAATTAATATAATTATGTAGTCAATATTCTCCCCTCATAATACAATAAAACAAGACACTAACCTTCAGAATATGAACAAAAAACCAACTACTGATATTTTAAAAAGGTTACTCTAAATAAAAATAATTTATAGATAGAATCTTGAATAAAACAGAAAATTACATAGAAATATAATAATTAAAATTTACAACTATACTTGAAGTAGTCATAAACCAAAACTTTTAAGTGTGTTCATTATAAGAAATCAATCATAAATTTAATATCAAAAAAATTGAAGCTAAAATGAAACCAGGCAAGTTATAAATCATTTGTAAAATAAGAAGTTATAAAAAGAAAATAATAGTAAAGTGAATTATTATAAAAACAACCAAAGAATATTAAATGTAGAGTACAATTACTCTACTATAGAGTAGTTATACTCTAACTAAACCTGAAAATCTCTATGAAATCAATGTTATTCATATAAAAATTAAACAGAAAATTAACCCAGGAAAAAGTACACCTAAAAAGATAAAGAAAATACCAAGTGAGAAAATTATCCTAAAAATTTCTAGTAATTAAAAAAAGGAACAGATTATTTTCTTATTCTATAAACTCTTTCTAAAAAAATAACATTAGTCATGACAAGCCCTGTTCTGTAGCATAAATACAGACCAGATTACCCTGTCTTATGGTTTTACACACAATAAAACCTTTGTCCAGCTGAAAATAACAGCTTAACAGCAAACCCATGACTGCCATACGATCCTCTGACTTTCAAAGTCTGCGCCCATCCACGTGGGGCCTTGCTCTTCTCAGTGACAGTCATGTCCGCAGCTTCCTCCCTCCCTCCCAGCCACCCTGGAGCAGGACTGCCTGAGTCTCGGTGTCTTCTGGGCTCCAAAAGGGAAATTCTACATCTGCAAAGATGGCTATTATTTAAGCCACACCATCTCTATGATAGTTTCCAAACTCTAAAATACCCAGCCATTTGAGTGATATAATAAATAGAAATTTACAGGGTGGAACAAAAAAGTAGGTTTACTTTTGAGTATGCAAAACAGAGTTTATTCTTTTATTATTATTTATTAATTATTGTATTATTTTATATATGGACAACTGTAAACCTACTTTGCCTCTCCCTATATTGATGTTTGTTTTCTTTATTCATTTGTTTACTTATTATTTTAAGGCATTGCAGCATTATAGAGCCCCATTTTAATGTTTATAAAAAAATAAACTGTCAGAAAAGTCCCTGGGTGGCAGGTAGCTAACAGCATGGACATGGGAATAAGTTCTGAACCTTTTAAGTCAAACAAGCCACAGTCCCTCTTCTTTCTTTTGGAAAGCCAAGCATCTTCTTCATGAAAGTCCTTTTACCAAGAGTCCACGAAAGTCTGAAAATCTAGCCTTTCAAAATGGGCAGATAATTCTTGGATAATTTCAGATTCTCAGATAATTGCCTAACATAAGATTTGCGTTAGCATCATTGAACATGAAAACAAAATATGCCAATTTAGACAAAGGCTGATTTAATATATATATATATATATATATATATTTTAATTGGTCAATGAACTTGAACTGGGACTCTAAGACTACAAGTGTTTATGTTGTCCTGTCTCACTTACCTATAGGCTGCATTCCTTTATCAATTACATGTAGTAAATCAGACATGAGGAACATGCACCTAAATATGAGTCAACTGTGCATGGAAATTCATGAGCTCAATTCCAGTTGAAATCAATGACTAGAACTCAGAAGGCCATAGAGAAGCTTACACATGAAGAAAGCACCACTACATAAACTTGGCTCTTACACACTAAACTTTTCTCTTTACAGCACCAAATTACCTAATCAAGAAGGTCAAAGACTTCAGAGGAGCTGGAGGTCAGAACAGTGGGGTTAACATCCCAGAGACATGAGGTCCATTCCACACACTCTTGTTTAATGCAACACAGCAGCGTATTTACCAGGTTTTCACACTGACTTTTAAACCAAATAAATAGTGGTATTTACTCTATAATCCTGGATAGTAGTGATTTTACATCATTTTATGAGTGTATTCAAAAAAATTGTTTCCTGGAAACAGTTTAGTTACAGTAGCTCACTGGTGCAAAGTCCTTAGTCATGAACTTATAAATCATCAAAAATCAAATTGTAAAGATGAGCAGGTCCTTACCAGACTTTTTAATGGTATAATCAAAAGCAATATAATACCACCTCTTGGAAATATATCAGTAGAAAACAATAAAGCAAAGAGAAACTCAGATAGCTATATATTATTGATAAATTTAAAGCCTGTGTCAAGCTGAAATTCCAATAGAACGTGGTAATCGTAATGCACAGTGTTGATTTCTATCCACAGATATTGAGAATCACCTTACATATATCACAGGATCTCACAGATGCTTGGAAGCTCAATGTTGAATATAAGATCTGAATAACTGACTACAATCGATATGTCTCTCAGATTTCTAACACCTAGACCTTTGTCCTTCAGATTACTTCATTAATATGTCACGAGGGTTCCTTTCACCTTATACTAAGATTTCTTCCCTTTGAAATCCAGATGCTGAGGCTAAAAGATCATTTTGTTTGATTATGTCAGTCGAGATCATAGCCTAAATCCCATCTCTTTTCTCATCTTCAGGCACTACTGGATTATAAACTGAAGAAATTGACATTCTATCTCTGTTAACCTTTAGAGATGCTCAAGGAACTATTCTTTTTTTGTGAAGCCATCTAATTGCTAATCTATAATCCTTTTAATATGCTCTGCTTTCTGGATTGATCTATTGCCAGCTGGCCTAACACTGCCCATAGCTATATTAATCCTATTATTCACATCCTATTACAGAGTATCAGTGAAATTCTTTAATGAATCCTGAAAAGCCTGCTTGCCACACACCCATATTAAGGATGATTACACATGTATTCACTCTCTTATTCTTAATTATAAGCTTCTCATTGTATTAATTGTATTCAGTGGGGTTCAGAGCTTTTCTTTCCCACGGCTATCTGTGAGCTGACACTAGGTTTTGGAAAATGTCAGTTTTTCTAAATGTCATTACCATACATATTATTTTGATCTTTCTCAATGGTAAATAAATTCACAAGATGAAATGTAATATATTTAGAGAGAAAATCCTGTTGTAAGGTAAATAAAGTGTATGGTATATGGTAGAATTAAGTAGGATTTATCAAGAGTAGATAAAATATTCTACAGAAAGGTCTGCATTTTGAGTTCCTGATATATTCACAGTACCATTAATCCCCTAATAGGATGGGTAAATCTGTCCTGGATGATAAGCCTACTTGTTAAGGGAAGTACATTCTTTATTGAATTAATCACCCCGTATGAAAGCTGAAACTATCATCAGCCTGAAAAACTATGATACCTTATCATCAATTTTAGTCTGATGAGTGGCTAAAGAGAAGTTTTTTTTTTAATCCAGTGAAATGTATTGGCAATGGTACTTCTTTTATTAAAAAAAAGCTGAACAAGTATATTTATAAAACAAAAATAATGTTGTTGTCAATGATGTTATTGTGTTTCATGAAAGAGCAAATAGTTGGAGTTCTGTAGTTATAAAGGTTCCGGGGACTGGATCCTGTGGTCGGATGAGGAGTTCGGGAGCTGCAGAATGAAGGCACATGTCTGCCCTATGAGACTGCAGCCAACACCAAAGAGCTAGAATCTTGGGAGACAAAGGCAAATGTGCACGTACATAGATGTTATTGCAACCTCCCTCTAAAGAATTTGTCATGCAGAAAAAGTTCTAGAATGTAAAGCCATCATTGCCGTCTAATGTGTATTTATTGCCCCTTTATGAAGTCACAATGATGCCATGAGTTATATTTAAAGATCAGAGTCTTAAGCAAAGCTTTACATTAGTGTCTCTTCTAGCCCTTCATCTGCAAATACAGCGCCCATGGTTTCCTCTTGAGTATGTGAGTGTGAGAAAGGTAGGATGCCAATAAAACATAGGACATCAGGTTAAAATAAATATGTATGCTTTTAAGGATGAGTATGTCTTAGATGTCGCATGGGAAATACTTATATAAACAAAACATCCACTGTATATCTGAAATTCAAATTTTACTTGATATTATGTTTTTTTGTTTGTTTTGCTAAATATGGCAACTCCAGAGAAGGGGCCTGAAAGTTTGAGGGAAAGAACAGAGGAAACATTCTATACCAACACTGCAAGTATTTCTTTAGCTATGGCTCTTCCCGTACTGGTACAACAATAGGAAAAATTCTTCCAAGTATATGGCCATGGGGACAAGGATAATAAAATTATTAATCTTCCTGTTTCACCATTTTCCTGGACACCAGCTTTTCCTCTCCCTGACTTTATATTTTTAATTTTCACTTTGAAGCAGTATTATTTTAACTTAGCCTGTGGAACATGATTTTAAAGAAACACTATATATAAAAGTAAAGTAATATTGAATTAAATGAGACCTTTCTCTGTACAGGTGCAATTTTCAAAACAGCAAGAGAGAGATTTTACACAGTAAAGTAAAAGCATTTAGAATTGAAACTCAAACCAACTAAAATAAATTCACACTTCAGTTGTGATCTTGGTAGCCTCTAAATGCATTTTAAACAGTAGGTTGCTTTTCTTTTTATAGTGTAGAGCTGCATGTAATCTTAAGGGAGAACAGCAAATGTATACACGGAGCCAGGTATGCAAGAAACATGCCAGGTCCACATTTCCCCACCTGCCAGCCCTACTTCTTTCCTGATGTGTTTATCTTAGAACTGTGGCTAGAGTTTGATCAGCAGTGCAATGCTAAGGTGAAGTAGGGAAATAAACATAGGCATGTTCCCACTTTTGTACAAGTGGTCCATATTTACTCAAAGTCGCTAGCTCTGGAAGAAAGAGAAGTAAAGTAGCGTTTAAATTGGATACAAATCTTTTTAAACATAATCCAGAAGTTGTACAAGTACCACTTTCATGGCATTGTCATTTATTTTATTTGGCAGTTTTTTTCTTCAATTCTAGCTTTTTGGAAGTCCTTAATACAAAGCTACCTTAAGTCCTTATATACAAATAAATGATCTCTTTTTCTCTTTCTCACTCATGAATACTGTTAGAGATTTTTCATTTTCCTCAGTGTTTTGTTTCAAATCATCCCCAAATCTCCAAGAGTAATTATTATTTTTTGATAGTACAACATTATTATAATTCTATGTTATAAGCTTTATTAGTAGCTCTTTATTATAGATGTAATTAAATTCTATAAAGTTCATAGCATCCTACAATTTACTCACAAATGTTTAAAATTTAAATAACACTTTGCAAGGCTATTGAGAAAATTTAGAAACAAAGATCAAATACATGCTTGGTAATGAAATCAATGTGTATCCTAAAAGGCTCTTCTAAAGGCTTAACAGTTTGTATGGATCAAATACCAAAACAACAAAAAAGGCTGGATTCAATGCAACTGGCCAGCAGATGAGTGGGTTATACTATCCTTTCTCATTTAATTTATATTATTTTGAAGTCAGTAAATGAAACTATTAACAGAAAAATACTTTCTAAAATTAAATAAAAACAATCATTTAGGTAATTGGCTAAAGGGGAATTTATCAACTCCCTTCATACCAGTATTCAAAAAAAATTAACGTTGGACTGAACCTAAAAAATTACATGGTCAAAATTAGTATGGATTTCAAATTTCAGGAATAAAATATTTTCCCATTGGCTTTTTGTTTTTGTGAGGGGTTTTTGCAATTTATAAACAAAAAGTATATTTAATTGTCCTTTCATATAATTGTGCTCAAGACATAGAGCATAATTACATAACTGTCTGAGTTTTGATGTGTGTATATATACACTATACAACCACACAATCAAAATTCCTAATATTCCCATCACAGCAGAAACTTGTCTCAATTACCAAAAAGGTAGATGACCACTACTCTAATTTCATTAAACATAGATTACTTTTGTACCCTTTTAAACTTCATAGAGATGGACTTATTCAGTATGTACTTTTCCCCTCTCTGGTTTTATACTCAACACAAAGTTTCTAAGATTCACCCATGTGGTGGCCTCACTCTTTGCATTAGTGAGCAGCATTTCACTCTATGACTATAACAAGTTTGCTTCTCCATTGTCTGGCTGACAGATATATGATGTGCTTACAGTTTAAGACCACCATTAAGTAATACTGCTGAATATATGTTTTTATTGCTCTTGGGTATATAATTCAAATACATTAGGTAGGTATATATTCAAATTTATAAAAAATAGCAAAAGAGTACTTTATCTAGTCCATGGTTGGCAAACATATTCTTAAAAGGCCACCTACCTAATATTTAAGTTTTCTTAAGAGTCATATGTTACAAACACTCAATTCTGCTATTACAAGACATAAATAGCCACTGACAATATGTCAGTTAACAGTTATAATAGTATTCCAATAAAACTTGATTTAATCAAAACAGGTGGCCAGCCCATAGACCATAGTTTGCTAACTTCAGATCTGGCCCTACAATCTCTGTCGTCTAATTATTTAGTCCATTGGCATTTCATGTAATTATGGATGTTGTGATGCTCAGTTCACCATTTTATTATTTTTCTACTTCTTATACCACCTGTTTTTTTTTCCTTTCTCTTATCCTGCTTTCCTTTGGGTTAACTGAGTATCTTTTACTATTCTATTTAAACTGCTCTATTAAAAAAGAATGTGTATTTTGCTTCTTTGGGATGAAAGGTTATATATCTATATCTATATCTATATCTATATCTATATCTATATATCAGTTAAGTCCATTTGATATAGGGCATTGTTCAATATCACAATATCCTTGTTGATATTTTGTTTGGAAGATCTATCCATTTTTGACAGTGGGGTGTTCAAATCCCTGGTGTAACTGTGTTGCTGTCTGTATCTTTCTTGAAGTCCTCCAAGATTTTCCTTATATATTTGGGTGCTCCTATGTTGGGTGCATATATGTTTATAATATTTATGCCTTCTTGATGGATTCTTCCCTTGAGTATTACAAAGTGTCCTTCTGTGTCTCTTTTTATGGCCTTTGTTTTAAAGTGTATTTTGTCCGATATGAGTATTGCTACCCCGGCTTTGTTTTCCTGTCCATTTGCTTGGAATATTTTTTTCCAACCCTTCACTTTCAGCCTGTGTGGGTCTTTTGTTCTGAGGTGGGTCTTTTGTAGGCAGCATATGCTCTATTAGCTTTTACTTCATACCTCTTTGTATTATTTAGAGCTAAGGGTTAAGTGTATATTTTCAAGTTATCATAGCTACTGAGAGTTATTATTGTATCATTTCACACAAAATACATAACTTTGAAGCAATGCAATCTTATTTATGTCACCTAAATCCATTCCTTGTGATATTGAGTGACATATTTTAACTATGCACATATTTTAAACATAAAAAATCATCACTTTTTTGTTAAATAGTCTGTTGTCTTTTAAAGTAGTTAAGCAAAGGTAAAAAAAAGAAAGCCTCTCATCTTCACTCATATATTTAGCAATTATGGTACCCTCATACTTTTTGGTAAATTGAAGTGTTTATCTGCGGTCATTTCCCTTCAGCCTAAAGAACTTCTTTCAACATTTCATACACTACCTCTGCTGATAACATGTTGTCTTGGCTTGTTTTTCTCTCTGAAATAGTTTTCATTTTACCTTTAGTTTTGAAGATTATTTTTGCTGAATATATAATCATAAACTAGGTGCATTATTCTTTGTATTTATCATGCTTGCTCTTTGCTAATATACTTGGATCTATATTTTAATGTTTTTCATCAAAATTTAGAAAATTTTAACCACTTGTTCTTCCAAAAATTCTGTGTCTAATTTCCTCCTCTCTATCCCCCTGGGATTCCAATTAAACATATTTTAAACATCTTGGTATAATCACATAGGTCACTGGGGTACTGTCATTATTTTTAATTTTATCCTTTTGTCTTCAGATTGGGTAATATATATCAATCTGTCTTTGTATTCACTGACCCATTCTTTGTAATCTTAAATTCATTATTAGGTCTAACTATTAAATTTTCTATTTCAAAAACTGCAACTTTTAATTTTAGAATGTCCATGTTTACAGTTTCTATTCTTTGCATATGACCCATATATTTATTCATTATGACTATCCTTTCATTAAGTCCTTTAGCATAATCATATAGACAGGTAGATAGATCAAGCACAAAAATAGCGATAAACAATATGTAACTTAATGGATATAATAACGTTTCAATAATTCTGCATACTAATTCCAACATTTGAGTCGTCTTGTGATCTAACTCTTTGTCTACTTGTTCCCTAAACCATAAATCATTCTTTCCCATATCTTTGCATGGAACATTGGTTTGTTTTGAGTTGTTTATTGGGTACTAGATTGTAAATCAAACATTATAGGGGCTTGGGGTTCTTATCTTTCTTTCTCCGAAGTGTATGGATTTTCCTTCTGGCAACCAGCGCAATTAGTGATGCATCTTGCCTTTACAATTTTTCAGAAGACATCTGTTTTTGTTTTGGTCCTATTCTGGGGCAATCTTTTTAGTTGTAAAGTTTAATCACTAATCCTAAAGTGTAGGCATTCTTGGGTTTCAATGCAAAACCCACAGCATTTATTACCAAATACCTCATACATAGGAGAATTCAAACAGCAGATTCTGTCTGTCTACCTTGCAGAGGGAAGATAGTCAAATTCGTGTTCAACTTTTAAGAGTTCAGCTCTTGTTTTTCCTTGGAGATTTGATGTCCACGCTGGATGTGTGTAGGATTTGAGAAGAGGATATTACAGCTATTTGGTTTTCCCTTCTGTGAATTCTTCCTTTTCCTAAGTTTCTCTCTTAATTGATTGGTTCCTTTGCATCCCTGAACTTCGTACTCTGCTATGTCAAGTTTTTCCTTAAGTTGTAGCTTTCCATGTGCACAACATTTGGAATGTCTCTGACAGACAGCCACATCAGCATGTATCTCGCTCAATGGACTTTCCTTACTCCGAAGGTTATATACGCTCTAGTTTCTGCTTGCTTTAGTTACTTTTCAATGTCTTCACATCGTTATTTAATATTTTTACCAGAGATTATAGTTGCTACCTCTAGATGAGATAGCCTGATCAAAAGCTACTTTTTGCCCAGGTTGGTGTGACTCAGTGGATTGAGTGCCGGCCTGCAAACCAAAAGGTCACTGGTTCGATTCCCAGTCAGGGCAGATGCCTGGGTTGAGGGCCAGACTCCCAGTTGGAGGCATATGAGAGGCAACTGATTGATGTATCTCTCACACGTTGTATGTTTCTCTCTTTCTTCCTCCTTTTCCCTTTCTCTGAACATGAATAAATAAAATCTTTTTTAAAAAGCTACTTTTCCACATCTAGAACAAAAACTCCAAATAAACTGTGTTTTGAATGAGTTAAATCAGCATTTAACTGTCTCTCCTGTATCAGTCAGCATGACAGGCCATAGGGTGATAGAAATGAACTGGACAGGACAGGTTGTTGGGTGACACACATGGAAACACACATGAGGCTGCCTGCATAAGACGCACATCTGTGGCCAGTGCAGCACATGTAAAGGTTGGTCATCGAGAATTCACTTTGGGATCAGCATCTTTTCTCAGAACATTGGCTGAACAATGGACTCATATTCTTTGAACTACAAGCACTCACTTTTATAAACCATGAATAACAAAGATACACAAGATATTTAGTCATTATTTAGATTTTGTGTTTTATATGACACAAAGGATAGATTAAGATGAAATCAAAACTGCCTAATTAATTTTATTTCATAATACTGAAAATTACCTAAATCTGAACATTTTAAGGTGTACTAGTAAGATATTTGAAAATATAGAAAGAAAATTGGTTTCTACAATAATATGCCCATTGATTCATATATAGATTCACATTCATATATATTCAATGAGAAATTTTATGTAGCTATAAGCCAGAGACCATGCTATAGTTATTATAAAAGACGGAAAGTGTCAATAGAGGGCTACACAAAGCGTTGTGTTAACACTGAGGGTGGTTGACCAAGTGTTCTCTGGGAAGGTTGATAATAAGCTGGTCACTGGAGCCTTCTCAGAGAAGATAATATTAATGCTAAGCAAGCAATCCTGGGAGCAGTCCTTCAGTTTGTAATAATGATCTGAAAATACTTTCTCTGGCTTTCCAATGGTGTGTGAAATGCTCCTGTTGTACCGACCCAGTCAAAGCTGGGAGCAATTTAACCAAACTCTGGGGGTTTTGCAGCATTACTCATGAATAGATGCACCTACAGGAGGTAGAAGATAATATAGCTAAGTAATACTTTAGATCTTAAATTACTCATAGTGGCAGAAATATCATCACTATTGACTACAATTTGTGTGTGTGCTACAACGAATTTTTGTGTTGCGGTCGGTGGGGTGACTGGAATCCCTTAGCTTTCTCTGAAGAAACATATCAGGAAGGAAAAGGGACAATGATTTTAATTGTTGTGACTTTAAAAAGATCTATGGCATCTAAATTAGGCTATAGAAAGTTATTCTAAATAAAGGTGAACAAAATTATAATAAGTTTTAAATTAAATCATATATGAGACAATATTAACTTTATGTTCTTTATGTATATTTTGTAACAATAGTATTTAATCACTTTTTATAATCAGCATAATGAGCATGGTAGATTTATACCTATAATAGAGTCCTATTTTTTTAATTATTAAAGATACATTAGGGTCAGTGTCAGAGTTAGAGAAATGAAGTACATAAAAATTTTAAAAGATGCACAAAGTAGTTGTTTCTCTACTTTAAAACACCAATTTATTTATGAGTGTGGTTTATTTGACATGGAGTCTGGCCAGAAACACACATTATAATACACAGCATCCAAAAAAGTGCATTCTCTATTACCTCTTGCCTTCACAGCTACATTTATTTATTCTGCTTGTGACACTAGCATACTTGCCCCTTGCCAGCTGGAACCAGGAAACACTTCCTAAGTAGCAGGTTCTGGTGAGACAATAGAGGAGGAGGAGGAATTCTCCTTCCTGGAAATGTGCTGCTCTTGGCAGGCTTCTGCAGTGAGGCAATCAGGAACATGCGGCACCTTCCCATGGACGGCTTTCTCTGGGACCCCAGAAGTCAGCTTTCCAGACGACTGTCCCCACAGGAGTTAGCTTTCCAGACCACTGTCCCCACTGACAGCTTCCCAGAGAGTTCCATGGTGAAGTATCTCAGTGGCTTTCCCACCATCCCAGTGTCGTGCCCACACCCACTCCAGTAACACTTGATCTTAGCCAAAAGGCCAAGAAGCAATATACAACCTCTCCAAGAATATGGGGACCTTGTCCCTGGGGGACAGGAATTATTTTCCATGTTAGTTTCTGTCTTAGCCCTGGGGATAGTGGCTACTGCTCACATTTGCATTCCTATGTTCTCTAAATTGCTCCCTTCCCCTCAGTAGGCAATCCTCTGTTCTGCATAATCATTTATATTAAACTTTCATGTTTCAAATCTCTATATGGTTCTGTAGCCTAATTTGATTTTGAGTGATACAATGGTATTTAAAGACATAAATCTAAAAGAAGTAGAGAGTGGTTGTAAGAAAAGAGGTGCAATGATTGAGTTCTGGGCCCTCCAACATTTAGGGCTGAACTTAAAGGAAGACTTAAGCAATGGAGTCTGAAAAAAAGGATGATAACAAAATAGGAGAAGGACAGAAAGCACATGAAAATCCAAGTGAAGAAACTGATAGGTCAAGTAAGGCACGAGCTGAGAATGAGCCATCCCACTTCACAGTGTGAGTCACTGTGGCCTTGGCAGTAGTAATTTCCATGACGGTTTTGAGAGAAGGCAGATATACACAGATTTAAGATAGGTAGAAAAGAACTGGAGATCACCAATACAGATAAATTATTAGAGAACTTTAGAAATAAAGGGAAGTACTGTATCAGAATAGCAGGTGAAAGAAAAAAGTACAATCTAAAGATGTTTGTTGTGATTGTTATTGTTTATAACTGGAGATACAACATGATATTTTATTACTAATATGAATAACCACTTTGATGAAAAAAATTAATGATGCAGGAGAGAGATGCAAGAATTATTGCTTCCCCAAATAATTTGAGAAACATTTAAAATCATTTGTATCACTGTCCAACAAGCTAATGGTGCATTTAGTATTAGAACTCTTGATTCAGGCCAAAGCCCTACTGCTACAGGAACACCTGGGATGAATCACACATTTTGATGTGAAAGTGATCAAATTCAAACATGTGATATGTGTATATCATATATATCAAATTGTAAGTTTCTACTTAAAACAGTACTTTATGTTAGAAATAATTATAAATGCAAAATTATTTCAAAACAATTTCTAATAATTTATAACTGCTTTGTACATGTATATATACATATATATTCACTAATATAAAAAGAAGTATGCATAATATTGGTATGTGCATCCCTATATACATATATGAGTAATTACTGATAAAATAATAATACCTACATTTAATGTGGCCTATATCTCCTTATATTTAATTACACTATCCTTATTTCATGTAAATTATCTCAAGGAAAGTGCCATAAATATTTCAAGTGGTGTAAGAATTTAAAAAACTAAAAGGTGGAGGCATTAGTCAAAGAAAAAATATGAAGGACCCACGGACAGTGACAACAGGGAGGAGACTGACTGTGGGAGAGGGATGCAGGCTGGGTGGAGGCGGCAAAGGGGAAAAATTGGGGCAACAATCATAGCATAAACAAGAAAATATTTAAGAAAAAAAGAAAGCTACTTTAATATGCCACTGCTTTGCTATATTTTCTATCAGTTGCCAATATGAGAATAAATAGTTAATTTTGTTCAGACGATAGCACTTCCTTTCACTTCACACAAAGGCTTGATTATCAGATATGCAGCTCCAGGATTCTCTCGCCCCAGTCCAGCTATATAGAACTGTATGTCCAGTTCTCTGAAGAGTATTATTTTGTGTATTATGGACAAAAAATCATGGAGTTCCAATTGATCCTACTACAATCACCATTGAACCCCTACTGAGTTCATCTGTATTGTTCAGCCCTGATATTTTCAAAATCACCATTGTGTGAGGAAATAGCCAGTCATACTTAAAATCAACATGAACATTGTTCTATCAAGTCATGTGGCTCTTCCAAAAGAGACTCTTTTTCTTTGCTATCTAACATATACTACCAATTAAACCATGGGACGCTGACAGAAAATAGTAATGACACTGATTTTCCCAAGTCAACAGAGGGTTCTGCACCCAGAAAGCATATTAAACTTTTGTCTTGTTTTTCCTTTCTGGAAGATGTAAAATCTTAGATCCATCTTTTACATCCTTTGTGAAATATGGTAATGCTTCATTTATTGACAATCTGACTTATTTGATTAATGTGATACAAGAAGTACTGCGTATACTGACAAAGTTTCTATGCAGGGGTAGTTGATCATTCATATTTGGCTACATTTTTGTTTCTATCAGTCAATTTCTGCATTAATTACAGAGTATTTATACTGATTTGTACAAGCCAGTATCGATAGTGCTCACAGCTCCCCTTTGGATTTCTGACATCTTCCTCAGCCATGAGCAAAATAAAATCATCCATCCGAAAAATGCAGCTGCTTGGACCCCAAAATGTACCTCACCAAATATCAGTCCCTCTTCAGGTTCCAAGAAGCGCTAGCTGCATCAATATGTATAGATTACTAATGACCTTTGGTTGTCTGTGTTTGACTGTGTTCATACTTATTTTTGAATACCAGAGTCATGTATTATCTATATTGTACCACAAAATAATAATGTTTTGAGGATGTTTACTATTCAGTACCTTTTATTTTCCCCAAAATCATGAAAGGCCTCACATAGAATTCAATAATATACAAATCCATGCACCATGTAATTTTTTAACGTCCTATAAGCTGCTATATCACTTTTCATATTCAAATATTTTTATAAAAAATAAGCCATTTTAGATACACAGATGGCTGGTTAGCATGAGTTATACTAAAGACCTCTAAAATACATTATCATTTAACTTTTAGATTAAAAGATATTCATAAATGTTTATGACTATCTGATATGGGAATTGATTGATCTAACAAGCTTAAACTGCATTATGTTCCACAAAACAGTAATAACCTTGAGGAAAACCCATCAAATAGAAATAGCAACATTAATCAAAAAAGGGCTCTCCACAATAATTGGAGCTTTAATAAGAATAAGTGTATTGAAGCAAAAACAGTTAACACTGTGTACTCTGCTGAATAAGCAAACCCATCTTACCATTTGTTATAACAGAGAGGATCTTCCTCAAAATGATGGATTCTGATCCCAGCTGGGAGCTAAGTTGCACCATCAAATCAGCCTTGTTTTTCTGCTGAATATTTCAATTCAACAAGTATTTATGTGCTGCATGAAATGCTACACTCAAGGGTTTCCTCTTCCCTTAGAGGATTAAAAATTAGACCAATGAAGTTCTTTCTTTTAATATTATAAAGTAAATCAGTCATATTTCCTTAGTTCATTATCAAATGGCCCAAATTTGTAATTGTTAAATAATTGCTGTGAAAGGACACATTTTTATTGGAAAATTATGTGTATAATTATTAAATACATATAGACCAGATAAAAACATGGTCCATCTATGCTATTGTTTTATTTCTAACAAGTTCAGCATAGATAGGCGTGTTGGGCTACACATAGCATGGGAGAAATTAGTCATTGTACTACAACCCATTACTCATTATTTTTACTAATGTTTGAAGACTTTTATCTATAGGAGTATTTCAAAAGTTTTCCAAATGTTCCATCATTAAAAAATATGAAAGTCTAGTTCTAGATTTTAGTGCTTTCTGGTTACAACCACTCAAAAAACACCTCAGGATATTTCATTTCCCAGCCTCTTTGCAGTCTCCATTGCTTTTCCAGTCCTGAGTGCTTGCCCCTGTTGCCCCCTACCAAAGGTAGTCTTCCATCACCTTTCCAATCACCAGCTCTGCTCATTCTATGACTTATTTTTCATTATCAAGTTTACTTATGCTGTGAGATATTCTCAGCACACTCAAGCACTAACCTATACATTTGTAAGACTTCTTTTCTCTTTGTGAGTACACACATATATTTTATACATAAATGTATCTGCATGTCATTTTCTGGGATAAAGAACAAACATGTTAATGTCCAAATACATGAACAAGCCATTAGGTAAGTTCATCATAGCTGTTTCCTTTATTAATGACTATATTGTAAAGCATAACTCTCTAATAATCTGACTGCAACCCTATTATGTTGGAGAATTGTCATGCCATGAAATATTGACCAAAATTGGTCCCTTCTGCCAAATGTAAGCCAGTATTATTCACATACTCATGTCAATTTCAAGCCAACTATTTCTTACAGAGAGGCAGTAAAGAGAGTAATATAACAGGGAGATCTAAATTAGAACGCAGATTTTTTTATGACAATAGAAATGCAAATATCCTAATTAATATGTTAATAGCTCTTCTCTATTTATAGATAGTAACTGGAGTCTAGCTTGGGCTAATACAAATATAATATATTTCCATTCTCTTCTCTAATAAATAGGCAAGATTTTTTAGGGTAGGCACAAAGTATATATAAATGTGGTATTGCTTAAATCTCAGACTTCCTCACCATGTGTTATGTCAGTTGAGAAGAGGAAAAAGGCTGGAAAAACACATGGGATTTTCAGGCATAAGGTCCATAAGGTAACTTTTTAGTTCTTTGTGAACCCAGTCATTAATTCACTTAGGTTAACCACTTCTACAATGTCAGGATATTGAGTTTCTGAAAATGGTGTGCACAGAATTTACTGTCCTATTTTCTTTATTTGTGTGTGTAAACTTATAATAAAATTACAAAATAAAAACAAAGTGTTATTCTTCTGTGATGGAGAAATAGAACTGCCTTTTTAAAAAAAATCTCCTGGAACAATTTAGATTTTGTAAGCATCTTAGAAAAGAAGCTAATATTTAGGATAGTGTTGCTACCTGACTTTCATTCTGTCTGCTCTTTTCACACAAGGAAAGAATATACCATCATCCCTTGAAAATATGTGGAAATATAATGAGTTTTACTTCAGCTGATAGAGCATAATTAGAATACATATTGTCCTGGTAATTCCTAAATAGAAATCTGATGTGAGCCCCAAGGGATATTAAGAAAGAAATACTCCTTGGTAATAGAATCCCATGCCAGGTTACTAGTTACCAGAGAAGGTAGCAAGACTGAAAATGTGGCAATGAAAAAAGTAGTTCCTGGCAAGCAGTCAGCAAAGTAATGAAATCTTAGGGTTTCACTCTTAAGCTAGTTACAATAATTCAATGGCATGGTAAGTGTTCCTATGTCAAAAACAATTGCACATAACGCCAAAGCAAAATATAGTATTTGAGCATGACAAGTAACTTAATGAAGAGGAGAAATCCTCTTCTGTTTGGTGGAATTCTAACTTTCTCAAATATCTAGTTAGTATCTATGCTGATAAAGAATTCAATTACAAGCACAAAAGGATTAAAACATCAGTTTTAGTAATGGATTTCAATCTGGGGTGGAAGACAAAAATAGGTACATGTATTAAAATATGTTAATTTTAACATTCACATAATATCATGATGTTTTTAATGTACTTTGACAAACTAGAAACAACCAGCATTAACAGGAAATAACAAATGTGGTTAGTCCATTCACCCAGTTGTTAATTTACTAGCAATGATTGCTATACTTCTTGTCATGCATTTATAATGAAATAGCAGAAAAATAAATTAACCTAAAAAACAGTAAGGAGTGGCACTGTCATTGAATTTATCAGCACTCCAGAACCTAAAAGAAATGAATGAGAAGCAACAAGAAATCCATTTTAAGTACTATATTCTATTACCATCACAAAGGAGTTCAACTGAATGCATGGAAGAGTTGCCAGAGGCCTGGGAGAACCTGTTCTAGGTACCTGCCCATAGCAAACCCGTCAGCTTAATGGGACTGCTGTTCAGACTTCCTCGTGGATTCAGTGACACTGACGACTCCATTCACAAGAATGATCAATGTAAACTATTCCTTTCTTGATATGAATGGGTATAATACTGACTGTTAAATAAACTTGTAACTGAAAATTTCACATACACTGAAGTGCTATGAGTCATTTAGCCTTGACTTGAAGTAAAAGAAAAAAAATTGTAGACCCATTTATAAATATTCCTTTGCTTACTTTGGAAGCCTCTTTATCAATTTGGGCTAAGTTGTAACCACAGTAATTTTATTTTGTCCTTAAGTGCTATAAAAATTTAATAAATTATGGAGTCATAATCAAAAGATGAGTCAGGATGAATGAAACTAATCTTTAAAGTTACACATCTCACTAACTGAGCATCACTTCCAGAGATATCAGGGGTATTATTTAGCAATAATAGGTACTGTGGCACTGCATTTTCTTTCCATTTGTTCACTTATTCAACCAACCAATATTACATTTTTGTTTATTAAATGCTAGGAAACACAATTAGGCTCCATGTATAAAAATACTATTCAAAATAGTTATTTCTGTAGACAGTTCAATCATTTAAAGGTGGGTATTGAAATATAGTTATGAGTATTTAGGGAAAGAGCAGAGATTTGGTCATTGTTTCTTAATAATCTGGGAAATGATTGATTTTAAATATCATTCTCTGAATATTGATACAGTAACATGACTCATCTGTCATCCACCTACTATTCATTTATGCTTGTTAGTGCTCAGATGTTCAAATGTATCTTAACTGAATTTATTTTGCAAAGAAGGGACATGTATAACAATAGGAAATTCTAGATATGAGCACAGTCCTCTGCATGGAGGCATGTTTAAATCATTTGGCAACAAAAATAATGTTTTAAGTAAATCTAAAAGAGAAACTTCAAGTTTCCAGAGCTATGAAATATTGTGCAATTTGCTGTAACTCAGAATAAACCATTTTGGGTTGATTCACATCATCATCCTTCTCATAAAGGAAAACAGAGTAAATTTTCTCTGCTGTTTACTGACTATATGACTTTTAGTTTCTTAATGTCTCAAATTGCTGAATTAGAATCCTTCCTTCCCAGAAAGTTAGAGGACTCAAGTGGAAACAGCTGACCCACACATGGTATTCAATATGTGGTAGGGTTTTTTCCATCACATTTTTACAACTGGCCAAATTTACAATGCCTTGAAAACCTTCACATTCCATAGAAATGGGTAGAAAAAAAAAAGGACTCTAGTTTAGAGTAGCCCTCTTGGAATTGCTACATTCTTTAAATATAGTCAGTGAATGGGAGTGTGACATAAGACTCAGAAGAAGCCATAGGGAGAAGCCAATGGAGCAGAATTCTGATGGTTTTAGTGCTGCATCTGAAACATCTCCATGTACTTAACAGCTTTCTACCTCTCTCTTACTATTTCAGAGAACGGAAACTTACCAGCTCCCTGCCATTTCTCTTCTAGCTTCCCTATCCATGTTTTCCTTCAGTCCAGTTAGGTGCACGTGGTTCTCCTCGAATTAAAGGCTAGTCTTCCACCTGGGCTCTCACTCTGTCTCCTACATTTTTCTTTCTGTAATGGATTTGGCCCATTCTGAAATCCGTGCTGTCTCTCAAACAAAACATTCATCAACTCCTGTGTTTCCAGGCCGACTACTGTCAATATATATCCATTTCAGATTCACATTCCAACTACCTGAAGAAGATCCTTGAATATATAGCCTGTCATGTAAACCTACTCCAATATGGTTTCTTCCTCAGAGCTGGTGAACTTTTAGGCAAGATCACCAATAAGTTCTATTTAGCTAAACCTATTGGATTCTAAACCTAAATGAGGCTTTTCTGTTCTCATTCTTCTTATCTCTCAGCAAGATGAAACATAATTGACCTCATAACTCTTTGAAACACACTTCTCCTTGGCTTCCATAACAGAAGAATATCCTAGGCTTTTTTTACATCTGATTTTCTCACCTTTTACACTCAGATCCATCTCCTTTACCTTGTCTTTAAATGTTAAAACTAGTCAGCACATGGTTCATCAATTCCTTCCTATTTTCATATCTTCTTCCTAAATAATACCAATCATCCTATAGACTTGAGTATCATATCCTTTCTAATAACTTGATTTACATCTCGATCTTAAAGATCCATAAATATCCAGTCTGACCTACAAAATCATATATAACCAGTCACTTTGTGTTGTGAATTAACTCTGCCCCATATTCCTTCGTCTTGATAAAATGTTCTCATTTTTTGGTTGGTCCTTGCCTAAGGCATATATTATAGTTCCCCCTTCTTCCTAACCTTCCACACAATCACAAATATATCATTGTAAGTAATACTTTATCAGGATTGTAAATATCCTGGGATGCATTCCTCTGTCCTTAAATCTGAGGACCGATCTGAAGGCACCCTATGGTCAGCCCGAGTTCCTGGGCCTCAGCAATAGCCACAGCCTGAGATCATACTTGCTCATACTTATGGTTCCTCTGGGACTCCGTAAGTGCACCTTCCCTCTTTGTAGCCGTCAGCCCTTGAAGAGTGTTACTAGCAGAGGACTAAGATTCTCCCTAGTTAAGAACATGGTTTCTTACTCAGTGGGAGTGGACACATATGTCTGCAGAAGATCTGATTCCTATCCAAGATATAATCTGAAGGTACTAAGATTCCCAGGGAAAAAAGCAGAGTGGATCTCATATCTGCTTGGTGTACATTTTGATACTGTTCCTTCCTATTTCTACCCAAACTAGCCGCACAATAATTCTAATGAAGAGACACGAGGACATCAAACTTTCTCAGGTACTACCCTAAGCTTTTGAAATGAAGTCATGTTTTTAAAGTGGAAGTTAATTCTCAGTTAGCTTACGCTTTTTATCCCTAGAGTAGGGTAACTAAGTGTGCAATTGATTTTAATTTAATATTCATGGTATATTAGAGCTGCCAGAGAATATAAGAAATTTTTTTAAAGAAAGAAAGCACAGCCTGGACCTAAACTTACCATTAGAATTTTTGTCAGAGTTGCAAGGATATTCTTGAATACTAAACAGCATGTGTATAGGAAATAACTGGACAAACATATTTTTAAAAAGCAGTGCTTACCCCAGACGTTCAAAAACAGCTGTGCACTATGGGGAACTCAAACAAAGCCTTTTCTCTACGCCACAATCTACTTGGCATGAAAAGAATGCTGCAGCGTCTCCTCATACAAATTTCCGCCTGGAACATTTCTGTTCTGATCTTGGCTGTCTCTTTTTCATTATACAGTCCCCGGTTCAAATGTCACTTGCTGAGAGAGGACTCCCCTGACCACTTAATTATGCATAGACCACCTCCGTCCCAAAGCATTTACCACTACAGTAAATTACCTGTTTACTCACTTGAGTTCTTTTCTTTCTGCACCATAAGAACACATTCAAATATAAGCTCCATAAGAACGTGGACATTGTCTACTTTCATCACCGCAGTTATGACAGCCATTCCTTACATATATGTATGTCTGACACATACCTTTGGCATGGTATGACACAGAAGCATTTCACTCTTTCTAAGAGTCAGGGTCCTTGTCTAGAAAGTGAGTCTAGGTGTTATGCTACAAGACTGTTGGAAGTTAAAATGGAAATCAAAGGTGTGAAAGCATTTTATACATAGCAAAATCCTTAATGTATAAATTTAAACTGTAACTGCACATTGTTTCCATAATTACATATAAAATGAAACTTTAACAGTCTTTATTTACACTAAGTGGTACCTAGAACCAGTATGAAACTATCTGGTTAATAATACCTCTGAGCCCCGACCACTGTAGCTCAGTTGGTTGGGGCATCTCCCTGTAACTGAAAGGTTGTGGGTCTGATTCCCGGTCAGGGCATATACCTAGGATGTGGGCTTGATCCCTGGTCCAGGTGCGTGTGATTTCCTGCTCCAGGTGTGCAAGGAAAAAATGTCCTCAGCTAAGGTTAAAAAAAATAATAATGCCTCTGAGTTCTTGGCTCACAAGATACAATGTAAGGGCAATGTTATGAATTTCAGGGTATTTTTTCCCCTTTTACTTCCGGCGTAAGTCCTGTCCCATGTCTCAAGTTCTCCCCCATTCCTTTCCATTAATCTGCTAACTCGGTACTGCTGTTAAATAATGAACCAGTGTTCATTTTTTACAAAGGCTCATTTCATAGAAAGGGTTTTGACACTTAAAATGACATTGCTTCTGCAATCAGGTCTAGTGCTTTTATATCAATTTGTAAATGGGCTAGTTCTTTGATGTCAACTCTATTTCATCTTACTTTTTAACCTAAAAATTTAGAGAAAAAACTAAAATATTATGACAGAAATTTCTTTTTGATCTTTACATTGACAGCAAATTTTTTCTCAATAATAAGTTGGTTGAGGTTATTGAAAAGAAAGTAATGAGAATATAAGAAACAAAAAATGAGATTGTTATGGCATATTTTGCTCTTATAAATGCATTTTAGCCCAAAGATGCCAAGCATGTTTTGTAAATACTTTATTACCCCCATAACATTTTAGAGATTGAAAGGATTCAAAAGGATATGTGAAGACTGAGGAAAAACTTAGGCCGTAGCTTAGGTATGGATAAACCAATCCACACTGGAGAAGTAGTTTGTCAGGTGTACCATGGATGATCTCTCAGCAGTCTCTCGAAATAGGACACATCCAATCGGGCACAAATGTCACTTGTTCCAAAAGCCTTTTCAGACCTCTCTAAGTAAGATGAAGCATTTTATTCTTTTCCTTGGTTTGTATGAACCTAAAAATCTCTTAACTTCCTAAGAAAATTTCTTATTTTTTAGAAAATTTCTTAAATATTTCTTTCTTCCCACTAAGCTGACAACTTCTGTCAGGCACAAAGATTTTATATTTTTAGATTGAGTGGTTGTTGAATAGCTAGAGTTTTCATTAAATATAATTAATTATTATACACAGCTGTCCTTGGAGCCTATGGAGAAACCTAAGATATTTTCCCATTCTACTTCAATGCACCCCCAGACTGTTTTATTTTCTGAGGCCTTATTTTATTTTTCTCTCCTATTTTTGTTATCACATTACTTGTACCTATAGCAACCTGTGTTATTAATATCTACTTTAGTATGTACATGGAAACCACACAGGTGCCCTCTGGATTTGAATAGGACTGTGTAGTCATTTCCTATGCACCTGCCTTGCTATGACTCTTAGGGCTTCTCAGTGGCCTTCTTAACTGGTAATTTTTGACATGTCTCAGACTGAATTCATTCAAACTTTTATGAATATTTATTTTGTTTAGACTTATTTCATAGGTAAGAAAGCTGAACCACAGAAATGGTTAATTAATTTGCCAAGGCTTACATAACTACCATGGGCAAAGTAGAGACCAGACTTGACTCTACCTGATACCTACTTAGCGTTCTCCTCACCACTGCCCAAGGGAAGAAAGTCATCTTTTTGTCTATTATGTATATCAGACATAGGACTTAAACATATTTTTGAAAGCTATTTGGGGCTCTTTAAAATACTTTATATTGGAACTTATAAACATAATCTGATGGAGTATATGCTTGTCCTGACACTAATACTAAGGGACAAAGTTCTCCAGGTTTTCAAAAGAAGTATACACACATATATGCACATCCATACACCTAAAGAGAAATGAATACCAAGCAAAATATCTGCTTAAAGATACCTCAAAAAAATATCTTTAAATACTTCAAGAATTTAGAGCTTGGAATCAAATAGTAAAACCTGAAACAGAAGCTTGCTAAAGAGTCTGTCAGACTCCTTAGAAGGCCACTAACTATGAATTCATTTGTTCAGTAAATAATTCTGGGATCAGGTGCTATTCTAGGCACTGGTGAGTACAATAGTGAAAAAGCCAGTGGTGTTCACGTTCTCTTGGGCTATGTGTATGTTTTGTGTTATAGCAAAAGTGGCTGTCGTTCTGATTCTAGAGTAAGCCATGGTCTTCCCCTCCACTTTCCTCATGCCTACATTTGCTCTCCACCTAGAATGTCCTGCCATACCACCTGCTCAAACCCCACCCAAATTCCTTTTTACCTGACTAGCACTCATGTACCTCTCAATTCTCAATCTAATGCCACTTCTCTGAAAGAATGTTCTTTTTCCTCATCAGAATTATATATTTATTGGCATGTTTATTTGTTTAAAATATATCTCCCCACTGAGTAAAACCCTAAAATATAAGACATTAGGATCTGTTTCGTTCAGTAACGTATATCCAGCACCTATCACAGCGCCTGACACAAGTAGCCCCCAGGGTTTGATTCTAGTTCCTTACTACCGGCTGAACTAGCACTATCAAGACTTCTGGCTCCCATTCCGTCCGAGATCAACCAGAAAGGAAGCAAATATGGGAAACATGAAATCAAGACACTCAAAAACCATGGGTTGATGGGGCAGATTTTGCTTTGACTTGGGGCAGGAGGAAGCCAGGGCTGTTGCTGGAGTTTAAATTGAAAAGCACTGTTAAGAGTTCTGGTTTTTCTTATCCCTTCAATTTCCTTGGAGCAAACAGTGCTTGTCTCCTCTTGGCCAAAGATGCAGACCTTCCATCCAAGCATTTTTACAAGTAAATCAATATTATACAAATGTCTTTTGTCTTTGAGGAACTGTGAAAAAATAAAGATATATTTCCTGGATGCAGAGGGAAGTGAACAACTAGTACTTACTAAGCATATTTCTTTTCAAAATGTTTATTTATTTATTTTTAGAAAGAGGGGAAGGGAGGGAGAGAAACATCAATGTGTGGTTGCCTTTTACGCACCCCTAGTGGGGACCTGGTTAGTGTCCCAGGAATGTGCCCCGGCGGAACCAAACTGGTGATCCTTTGGTTCACAGGCCAGCACTCAATCCACTGAGCCACACCAGCCAGGGCACTAAGCACATTTCTCTGCCAAATTACAAAGTGTTATGTTATCTTTATCTTATTCAATCCTCTGTCTTGATTTTCCCCTTAAGAGAAGAACAGGAAGAATCACTATTTTAGAGATGAATAAACTGAGGTTCAGAAATTACTTATCCATAATCACAGAGTGTTATAAGAATATAAAAAATTATAAATCTGGTTATATATAATTCTAAGACACAAGCTTTTTCTAATCAACCAAAATTCTTTTAAGGTACTCAGAGTCATAGTCCAACGCATAACACCACAGGTTATGTGGTGGTCTAAAACTCAAGTATTGTAAATGAATATCCCATAAGCAAATAAAATTTTTGTCACACATACATAGGTTTTGAATTTTATATTCAAAAGTGTTGATGAAAATTATATCTTCAATAGTCATCACTGCCAGATCCTCTAAACAATAAATACAGGTGATAGAGTTAGATGGTCATATAACTTAGACCCAACACTCACTCTGACGAGAAGTATGTTGGGAAGTAATTATTACTCTATATCTTGAAAACAATAATCTATTTCAATTATCTTTTTTAATAGAATTCTAGCTCTTTGGTACATTTTTTTAAATATCACCCAGCAAAAGCAATCCTATAGGAACCACTCAAAACATGGATAAAATCTATTCCTACCCTACATTATATGGTTTTAATTGAAATGCAAACAAAACATTCATGAAAGTTAAGAGAAACCAAAGTTACCAGAAGAAGAAAACCTCTTAGTTTACCAAGGCTAACTTTGTTTATATGTATTTTTCTGTCTTGAAATTGAGTTAAACACTAAATAAAACATCTAAATATGAGTGAGCTTAAAAAACACTGCAAAATTAGAATTTTGTGATCTATGAGGTGACAACATTTGCTCAGTAGGAATTTCTGGAAAAAAACATTTATAATAGTAATAATGCTAACTGAATATTGTAAGAATTGCACACATTCATTTGCTAGAAATTCAGTGCCCTTTTCTTATTTTTCCTTCTTTAGTCTTCCATTCTCCCTGAATGCCTCTGTATATACTACAATGTGTTCAGGAAATAAATTCACGATGACTGAATTAGGTCATTAGCAAATGAACAATTGTCCATGTTGTTGTCCTGTCATTTCATATATCCAGATTTGATGAAAAAATTACATTTTAATTTGAGGCTGAAAATGAAAAGTGGAAGTTGGTGTGTCTTCTTACAACTATCCTAAAGTATGTGGCCACTTAGTCATTTTTAGAAAAAAGATCCATTCCTAATTGTGAAAGCAACCATTTTAAGTGATAAGTCACTTCATTCTGACTCAAAATCTTCAATTAATTTCAATAGCAATTCTGAGTGTGTATTTAATACAAGTATCAAGTGGGATGGTCTCTATTCCCATTTCCCAGTGTCATCTACTGCCATCCCAGCAATCACTTCCCCCAGAGACAACCCCCTAGACAGAATGAAACTACTGTCATGAAGGGTTGCTCTTCATCAGCTTCGTTTTTAACTTCTAATCAGAGAAATCTAATTAGATGTGCTATTTTCTTTTTCCTCAATTTTTGAAAGTAGAGGCTTAAAAAGAATTCTTCACTTTTCCAATTATCAAGTCTGGTTTTAGTGCAGACATAAAATTTGGGTGTTGATTTTCCTGACATCTCAAACTAAAATTTAAGGAGAAAAAAAGAGAAAACTATTAGAAACTTAGTTATTTGTAATAAAATTATGTTATCTCTACTTACTATATTGCTTTAGAACTATCACTTTGAAACCTGTCACAGGTCTTAAAAATAAAATTGCTTGAGTAGCTGAGGAGAACTGCATTAAAATGCAAATTTCCAGCTGTTAATATTCCTTCAAAAACCAATAATCCCTCAAGGCCACCATTATGTCATAATACTTAATGGAAAAATATCTCTTAGGCAGAATGGCCTTTCTAAGTTGACTTTTGATTAAACTTAAAATATTATATGGTAAAAAATGAAAATTTAAAAAAAGGACAAAAATATAGGATTCAACCAAAATGTCATCCTGTATGCAACTAAACAGAAAGGCGGGGGGAACCATTTACATTGCTAATTTGTGAGTAATACACCCTGCTTATTATTTATTGATCAAGTAACAGTTGGTAATATGAAGTACATACCTCTTCCAAAACATCCCAATAATTATATATTTATGGTGTATGCAAGGATGTTTTATTTTATAATGGTAAAAAGAATTGTTTTCTGGTACCATATACTCATTAGACAAAAATGAAAAAAAAAACTAGACATGAGAATTAAATATCTTTATTTTTTAAGTACGATTTCTAGATGTATTAAATGCACAGAAATGGAGTTTTGTAAGCAGTTTGTTGCTGTAATGTTTTGGGGATTTGCAAGAAATGAGATCCAATTGTTTTCTATTTTATGAAAAAATTAAATATTCAGAGAAGTCAAAAGAACTGCACATTGTGCATCTATATCTCTCTCACCTAGAATCTATAAATAATATTTTTATACTTGCTTTGTTACATATCTAAGCATCTGTACATCATAATGAAGAATTCTTACTCTAGATTGATATGTCCTGAATTGGTAAAAGTCTAGCCAATTCACCAGCTAATTACCAAGTAGTTAAAAATTGACTTTCTTAGACATGAAATTTTCTAAAATTCACATTTTAAGTAGTTATATCAGGGCAATATCCACACATGGTTAAGGTAATTCAACCAAATCTCTGGTCCAAAGATGTCTGTGAAACCATTTTTAAAAATTGCCCAAATAATGTAAACTAATACAATAGAGGAGTAGCACTCTTTAAAACACCTTTGAATTTCTCTGACTCTAGACTACATCAAGAATTCTCTTTGTTTAGTTTTTAGGCTTTGGTTGAGAAATTAAGTAGTCCAACTTACTGATCTACAGTCCAGCAAGTTAAATACTTCTAGGATGTGTGGGTCACCCAAGTGCTTTCTGTCATACCAACTGCCATTATTTTGCCCTGAGGTGTAATGCAGGTATCAACTAGTGGCAACGAAGGGAACTAGGAATGAACCTGAACATGTGTGCTGGCTCGTGCGTATGGACGGATGACATCCCACATAGTCACTGTGGGCTGGACAGCCTCGCAGGTGCAGCTGAATTCAGGTTGTCCCAAATTGTAAATGAATGGCAAGTTAGTGTGTAACAAGTAATGCTTTAGATCTGAAAAACTCTCATTAATGAGAATGGAGTTTAGAGATTTTTTTCCTATTAAAGAACTAAAACTTCATTTCACTTATTATTAAACTAGGTCAAATGAACAAAGTTTTATATGACACCTCAAAATTAGTTAATGTTAATAGAACGATCCTTAAGACCTGCCTGTTCTACAAACTGCTCCCCCTATTTTTTTAAGTTATAGTTTTATACGCCTTACACAGTAGGAAAATTTGTGACAAATAAAATTAGAAAAATAAATTAAAAACCATACTTTTTATACTTATGTCTAATAAAGAGCCTTTACAAAATAAACTATAATTAATATTTGAAAGATTCTTAGTTTACCAGGATCACTTGAAAAAAATAAATAGTAAGCAAACTAATTTATTTCAGAATAATCCCCAGTCCCTAAGATGAAAAAGCTTGTAAAAATGACAGCTTTTTTTCTCATGACTTTCCAAATAAAAACACTGATTCTTAAATGAGCCAAAATAAAAATAAGTGCTTATGTAGGAAGTCAAAGCATAAACAATACTATTTACTATATCTACTTAAACAAAATATATTATAATTAATTAACAAAGTCTATTGAGGTGCATCCAATGCCCCAAACTACTGTGGACATTTCCATTGGAATGGGAGGATGACATTTGTCCTCAAATTCTGTATCTCTGACCATAAACTCTTATCACTACTCCCAATAAATTTGATCGAGCTGTTTTGAAACTTGTTTTCTTCCCAATCTGCTATTTAATATGCTGCCAAAGCACCTTTCCCATTTCTGATTCATGTCAAAAATGAAAGGAAACCTTGAAACAATTCCTAAGAACAAGTTCACTTTTCATGTATTTAAAGCAGGTCCTTAATTTATTGTTTAGGTTTCTTAGAAAATCAACTTATTACAAAAGTATGTGCTGTCTACAAATAATGTGTGTTAAAGACCAAGACAAAGACAAAGATAGGTAACAAGTAAATGATGAAAAAGTTATAATATGCAAACAGTAACCATAAGAAAGTTGGCATGTCTAAACTACTATCAAACAATGTAGATTTCAAGGCAACGCATGTTACAGGAGAGTAAGTAATGTTTAAAGGAAAAATTACCAGGAAAACAAAGATTCTAAGAGTGTATGCATTTTATAACAAAGAATTAAAATTAGTAAAAAGAACAAACCACAAAACATCTGTGAACAATGCAATTCAATAAACCCTTTCTTTTTTCAGTGCGCATGAATCATTCTCACAATGGACCAAACGCTGTCCATACAAAATATACCTCAATAAATATCAAATAATTGATTTCTTACAAAATTTGTTCTCTGATTGCTATGGAATTAATGTGGAAATCAATAAATGTTAGATACCAATAAATTTAACAACATAAATTAGGCAATGTTTTTGTAAAGCAAAATTTACCAAAACTAATTCATGGAAAAAAAACAGAAAATATGAACAGCTCTATATTGGTTAAAGATTTCAATTTAAAAG
This sequence comes from Trachops cirrhosus, assembly GCA_028533065.1. NCBI lineage: Eukaryota > Metazoa > Chordata > Mammalia > Chiroptera > Phyllostomidae > Trachops > Trachops cirrhosus. Next base: position 23,283,226 of record CM052549.1, read on the forward strand.
TCCCAAAAAGGAGAAAATTAGTAAGTTTACTATGGGTACATCTGGAAAACATGACCTTGACCAACTGATCGAGGTTAGCAACACCAATAATGAGGCATGTTGATGTTTTTAATCTCCTGATACGATGTAATGAGAAGGGTAATGTACGTCTGTGGTGTTCCCCCAAACTCAGAACCCATGTCCAATCATTGGGGGACATGTGCCAAACCTAAACTGAGGGGCGTTCAGCAAAATGCCTGGCCAACACTATTGGAAAGTGTCAAGGTTATTAAAAACAAGAAAAGACCAAGAGTGAGTCACAGACTGGCAGAGAGTGAGAAGTAATGCTGCTTAATGCAACATGCTGTCCAGAATTGTATCCTTGAAAAGAACCAGGGCATTGCTTATAAAACTGATAACATCTGAATAAACTTGGCACTTTAACTGAAAGTATTTTATAAATGTTAATTTCTTAAATTTGATAAAGGTAACCTGAGTATGTAAAATGTTAACAATAGGGGAATGTGGACTAAAGGTACATTAAAAAAAAAAACCCTCTGTTTTATCTATGCAACTTTTCTATAAACCTAAACCTATTTCAAAATTAAAACTTTTTAAATATCTCACATAAAATTCTCAAGACCCAAAAGATTTTACTAGTGAGTTCTATTAAATATTAAAGAAAGAATTATTATCAATTTATATAAACAATTTTAGAAAATAGAGAACAGAGTTTGAAAGAATAATACCTAAATTATTTGAAATCAGAAACAACTGATACCAAAACTTGACA
>CM052549.1:23284497-23324809 GCA_028533065.1 Trachops cirrhosus
CTTCATTTTGGTAAAGATAAAATTCATTAATAAGAACAGGTCAAATTTTAGAAATAAAGAAGCACAGAAAGGTTTTGTAATTACTCAGGATCCCACAGGTAATAACAGATGAATTGGAGTTCATGACCAAACTGTACTAACTCTGAAGTTATCCCTTTTCTGTACCAGATAGTCCTCTGAAAATTACCTGTGTGTCAGTTTCATCGGCTACTTGGTGAGGCTACAGTCTGCAGTTGTTCAACAAACATGAATCTGGGTATTGCTGTGAAGGTATTTTTACAGTTGTGATTAAAGTCCATAATTAGTTGCCTTTAAGTAAGGGTCACTATCCCAGATGATTTCTGTGGGCCTGATTCATTCAGTTGACATGCCCTAAGGGCAGAGCTGAGGCTTCCCTAATGAAGAATTCTGCCCATGGCCAGCAGCATCAGCCCAGCCCACGCCTGACTACTCCAGCATGCCCTTCCCAACAGCCTTGCCTGTGGGTTTGGGACTCGCCTAGCCAGCACTCACAATCCTGTGAGGCAATTCTTTGAAATAAATATATTAATATATATCTCCCACTGATTATTTCTGTACTTCTCCCTGACGGACACATACCCCAAAACTTAAATATTCTGGACCTTCATTTCATAAAGTGGATCTCTGTACTAGAAGTTTCTTGATCATGGCTTGATCATTGTTGGTTTTGTCCGCAGTAACCGGCCACCTTTCTACAGTTTGCTAATGGTCCCAAAGGAACTATTTGCATGTTTACAGGGTCTTCAGTAGTATTATGAATGTTTTTGGAGAATAGTGAGGATATTGTCTGTTTCTTATCCCCTACAGACATAGGGAAACCAGAAGAGTGTGGTATCACACAGACTGAAGGAATATAGTTTTGGTAAGAAATTTGTAAAAGGGATCAAGTCAGGATACTTTATTTAGGATTGTGGAGTGAATTCATGGTTTGTATATTCTCCTAGCTTTGTTATTCAGCTACTCCTCCTCTCATTTAATAACTTTTTAAAATTATAGCACAAAAGATCCAATAAAAGCAACAAAGCAAGCAAACTCTTACAGGTTTTCAAAGAGTAGCTAGAATGCCATCCTCTACCCAGCAAGCATGGGCTTCTGATATTTTGGCATAAAATCATAGATAAAGAGTTTAGAAATAAGGGGATGAAAAAGAATGAATAGAAAATATATTTTCTTTCCTTTTTTTTTTTAGAATCATGTAGCATCTCTTCTTGGCCTTTTGGCTCAGATCAAGTGTAGAACTCACATGGCTAATTCAGGCCATTAGGATAAAGTTCATGCCCTAGTTCTTTTCATATGTTAGATCTGCTTAGTTACTTAAATATTATATTTGGGGTTTGTTTTTACTGACTAGAGGTCTTCTTTCTACGCTTCATCTTCAAACAAGGACTTAGAAAATAAATATTCATCTAATCAATTTTTACAGATGTTTAAATATCCAGGAATATTTCCTTCATTTTAAGGGATAAAATTGGCCCATCAAGGTGTCATCAATTACTCTGTAATACATGCAGAGCATTGATAAAATTCTTCATCATGTGTAGGCTATCATAATGAGTAAGCACGTCATATAATCTTTACGCAATTATCTAATGCCAAAAATATAGCAAATCTCCCGAAACAGACCTCTAAAATTATAATGCAATCCACTATGAAAGCTCCTAAATCCTAAAGTTGCTTTCAAGCATAGTTTTGTGCTGCCAGCTGAGTTGCTGATTTTTCAGCTCTCTCTTATAAAATATTTCTTTTTTTTCCCGTCTCTGATCCTCTACCTTGCTGGGCAGCCTCATGCCTGGCAGGATTTTTTAGTCCCAAACTAATTGGCAAGAATCCTCCTGGGAAGACGGATTTCCAGCATTTTAACATCTCAGACTATGTCTGTGATCTAGCCTATATAAGGTCTATTGGACACAAGCAGCTCAACGTTCAGTTTGTCAAATGGCATAATTAATTTGGAACTAGATTTTATTGTTTTATTTTTCCTAGAGACCCCCTGGTGCTTGTATATCAACATTAGAGTGAATTTCATTATTTTGCTGAATTTATTATTACATTCAGAAGACTTAATCTTTTTTATACATTCAAACTAGAATGCCATTCTTTTATTTTCCACATTGTTCCCACAGATTATGTACTATCAAAGTCATATTAAATCCTAAAGAAAGGGATAAAGTCTGTTTTTTCCTAATTACTTCAATTTGCTTATGCATATTTCATCTGTCTACGTGAGTTCTTTTTCTTCTTTGCATGCCAGGCTTGGTGACACCTCTCTAAGAAGAAATTAGCCCAAAGAAAGAAAATATAAGCAAATGTACATCAAAATAAGCATGCTCGAATGTCTACACGTAGATGACCGCCTTCCTCTCCACGTTGTGGCTTGGATACCATGTAAATCATGCAAGACAGTACGCAGTTTTGAAGATTTGAGAGGCCCTCAGGTTTAAAGTATGACTAGCGAGGAATAATAATGCTCTTCTGTCAACTCAAGTATGGACTGGAACCAAGACTAATTAACGGGCTTGAGACCTCATGATATCAATTGTTTTTAATGTTCTATCAGTTGTTGTTTATGGTCTTCTCTTTAGTTTTCTACATTTCTTTCTGCAGGAGAGAATTTTGTATTCTACTTATAAAGTATTTCAAAATCGCATTCTATGGAATTATAAATCTGTACCTGAACCAAATCAAATTTTTGGTAAACTCATTATACCATGTAATCAACATCAAAGCTGCCAGATTTAGTAAGGTGCCCAAACTGATGTATGTAATGTAACAGAACAATGTCCTGTTTCCACAAAACTTATTTATAAAATATTAATACCAGAAATAAAATCCCTGGAAACAACTCAGCCCTTTATTTTTTAATAAATAAACTGAAGTTTAACAAAGTCTCAAAAATGACTTTGTGAAGAAATTGTCACAGAGGCTCAGTCTCCAGAAATCTTATTTTATACACTGTATTTCCTTTGAAAATGATTTAGAATTAACAGAACACAAAACTTATGCAAAATTAAGTTGATATTAATTTATATTACATAATATAGTTCAAATTCTCCAAGCTATATTTTAGAGTACATGAATTTTAGATTTCAGATTGAAAGCCTCCAAATAAGACTTTATTTTATTTTGTTTTAATTCATAAAGCTATATTTAAACTTTAAATACTACCAGAAGATGCAGTATTGTAGGCCTATAAAATAAATAGGGTTTCAAAGTCACTTTCAACTGTATAAATTTATATATTATATATGCACATATAAATGTGTATGTATGACTAAATTAAAGTTATTATGATATTTCTACAGCAAAAGTCTATTTCATATCTATTTCCAAAGATTGACTGAGTTTATGTTAGAATAGTCCACATAATTTTATGATGACATCATTATCCCTAGAATTATTTACCCACACTATTCAGTAGGGGCTGTAAGGAAAAAGGAAAATAAATTTCTGATGTGGAAACACAGCAATTCGAAGCCAGAGGAGCCTACTGTTTGCTGTGATTTAGAATGTCTGGGAAAGGCTGGTAAATATTGGATATTGCCTAAATATTATTTTATTCAAACTAATCTATCATGAAAAATGAAGAGATCATTTCATGATAAGATTTTACTGGTATGACTGTGAAGCAAACATTATCAATCATTTACCCCAGGCTTAGGTCATTAAAAAGAAGAAAATCATTGAACCATTGTTGCTTGAGATAACACTGCTTGAAATTAAGGGATAGCTCGTTCTTTCACTTCTGTCATTTTCAGGAAGCAATGTTATTTGGACAAAAAAAAACATTTTTTAAATGTTCTTCATGCAACAAAGAACTACTATAATTTAAAAATTGCCATTTACTAATCTCCTGTGAGTATAATATCTTATATCTAATCCCAAAGCCCGCCTGCCCACAAAAACCAAAAATCAACCCTGTGCTCTCCGGACATTGAGGCTGATTTATTACTTCATGAAGTTTAATCAAAGTATCCCCCACCCCAACCCCCACTCCCATAGCTTAATTGTTTAAACAGAATTGCTTCTCAGTAATTGTTTGTTCTCTAATACAATTAATCAGTAGTTGCAGCTTATCCATTTCTCGATGAAGAAAGGGAATTTTAGTAAGTAAATAAGGGTACCTTTATATAGTTGCATGGCAAATAGCGCTGATAAGACCTACCACTAAAGCTCACGTTACTAGTTTCCCAAGCTGTTGGGTGTGCAGCACAGAAGAAAATGAGGAAGAGTAGTAATGAATTAAGTTGGTGAGTTGTATTCACATTGTTTTTTGTTCTCTTCTGAAGGGTGAGAAAATGTATGAAACAGTTAAGGAGTACCAGGCTGAGAGAGTCTTGGCTTTAATTGCAATAAGACATGTGGTTACTGCACAGTAAAGATGATATTGGTGGGTGATGGAGGGATGTACAACAAACGGACTAAAATAGACTCAAACCCCGAAGTGGTCTCAGGGTTAAAGAAATAAGACATCCTTTATTTCTTTAGGATTTAAGTCTTTAACTCTGGGAACTTGTCCTAACACCTAATTTACTCATGTCCCTGGTGATCTAATTTCACCATTTTCTCAATACTTATAAATATGCATTCTATGACATAATATTATTCCAAAATGCAAATGGGAAGTGGCTATGAAAGCAAGGGATCAACCAACAATATTAAATACAAGGGACTCCAGAACAACACAGTCCTATGAAATAAGCCAATTCCTTGGACCTTGAACAATATCCCTGGTCACTGGCCCAGAAGTTACATACTTTTATTCCCATAAGCAATTCTGTTGGTCATTTTCAGTGCCTCTAATGAGCCTTGTACACTTTAACTGATAAATCATCTGACAGTTGAGTTTAAAGTTAGCATCTCCTTAGCACCACAGCAATGCTCTCTCTAAGAAAAAGAATCCCTTAAGCATACTTCATATTTTCCTGGCAGAAGTTGGACAGTTCTGGGAAGCCAAAGATTCAATGGTTATCTTCTCTCTCTCTCTTTCTCTCTCTCTCTCTCTCTCTCATTTGTATGATTCCAAACAGTGTTAAAAGTGTGACAAAGTATCATTATGCTCAGCATCTCCTAGTCCACCTAATCTATCCTCTTCTCATCCAGAGCAACAATAACTTAACTAAAAAGAAAAATTCTAAAAAAGAAGTTAAAAAATTGATCACCAAAATATTAGCCAACATAGAAAAATGCACATAGCCATTTGAGAATGTGAAAACATCAGAATTCAGGGAGCAGAAGCTTCAACATCAACATAAATCCAAACTAATTGTTGACTCATTTAAGAGGAATTTAAGAGAGATTACACCAATGGAAGGCTGCATTTCCAAAGACCTCTTTGATGTCAGGAGCATATGCATTATTTTAATTTCTCAGAATATATAACATTTATATATATATATGAATAAACTAAGCTCAAAATTAGCAGAAGGAAGGAATAATAAAGATTAGATACTGGTATCTCCAAAAGACAAAGGATTGTAAGAGATGATTGTGAACAATTCTATGCCAAACAATTGGATGACTTAGAAAAATGAACAAATTGCTAGAAATATATAATTGACCAAGACTAGATCATAGCAAAATAGAAAATCTGAACAGATTATTAAGGAGTAAGGAGGTTAAAAGTGCAATCAAAAGAAGCCAAGCACCACATGGTTGCATTGGTGAATTCTACCAAATATTTAAAGAAGAATCAGCACCAATTCTTCTCTTTCAAAAAATAGAAGACAAAAGACTTCCAAACTTATTTCACTAAACCAGCTTTACCCTGATACTAAAGCCATATAAGAGCACTACGAGAAAAGAAAATTACAGGGTGATATCCATATGCAAATGAATAAAACTGTACCCTTATTTTACAATACTCAGATGGGTTAACTCAAAATTGGTTAAAGACAAGATGAAAACAGTAAAACCTGAAACCATAAAACTCCTAGAAGAAAACACAGGGAAAAAGCTAAAGCAATCAACAAATGGGCCATATCAAACTAACACGCTTCTGCACAGAAAAACAATCAACAAAATGAAAAGACAATCTACAGAATGGGAGAAAAATATTAGAAAACCAAAATATATAAGGACCTCATACAATTCAATAGAAAAATAACAATAATCCAATTAAATAATGGGCAAACACCTAAACAGGCATTTTTAAAAGAAGACAAAGAGCCAACAGATTCATGAAAAAATGCTCAACATCACTAATGATCAGGAAAATGAAAATCACACCTTCTAGAAAGGCTATTATTAAAAAGACAAGAGATCAGAAATGGAGAGAGTACAGAGAAACAGAAGTCCTCATGCATTTTGGTGGGAATGTAAATTAGTGCAGCCACTATAGAAAACAATATGGTAGTTCCTCAAAAAATTAAAAATAGAACTATCATATGATTCAGCAATCCCATCATTGGGTAGATGTCCAATGAGACAGAATCACTATCTGGAAGAGACATCTGCTCCCCCATGTTCATTGCCACGGTATTCACAATAGCCAAGTTATGGAAACAATCTAAGTGTCTATCAGTGAATGAATGGAAACAGCCAGGTACAAATACACAATGGAATATTACTTAGCCATAAAAAAGAAGAAAATCCCACCATTTGCAACTACATGGATGAACTTTTAGGGCATTATAATAAGTGAAATAAGAAAGAGAAAGGCAAATACTGTGTGATCTCACTGATATGTAGAATCTAAAAAGTTAAATTCATGGAAACAGAGTAGACTGATGGTTTCCAGATTATGGAGGAGGGTGAGGGAAATGGGGGGATTTGAGTCAAAGGGTACAAACTTATAATTATAAGGTGAATCATTTCTAGGGATCTAATATACAGAATGGTGACTAGAATTAACCATCTTGTATACTTGAAATTTGGTAAGGGGTAGATCTTAAGTGTTCTAACCACATACACATACTACAAAATGTAAGTGAGCTGATGGATGTGGTTACTAACTTTATTGTGATAATCATTCTACAATATGTGTATGTCAGTCATCATATTGTACATCTTAAATTTATATAGTTATCTGTCAATTATATCTCAACAGATCTGGAGAATAAAATGTCTTTTAATTAAGTTAATTCCATCACACTAAGCACCACTGACTGAAAAAGAACATCCCATTTGTTACAGACTCAATTCATTTACCACCCAGAGAAGGTCAGCCATTCCTGCTCCCTAAGCACTGGCCACTTGCTTAATGGCTAGGCTTGGCCATCACCACCCAGTCCTCTTTCCTGTCAGCCCAGCCTGTTCAGGATCCTTCACAACATGCAGAAATTAATGGACTTCCTGTTCAGTTACTCACTATGTTATTAGAAAAAAAAAGTAACTTACTTATGTTCAGCTCCTATTGTAATGAATTCATTCTCCCACCCAACTTTTTAATTATAAAACACTGACTTAAAAAGGTATAAGAAATATACCCAATGTGTTCATTTGTTATTATATCCCTTCCTTTAACTTTTAAAAATATATTAATTTATTATATATATTAATTTTTAAAATTTGTATTACTATAAAGAATCTATAATAAAACTATTTTGATTTTTTTCTTTTGCATTTTCCCTTTTTTCCTAATACTTTAACACTACTACATGTGTGGGTTCAGGAATGTTTGAGAATCCTGACGACATGCACAACTGCAGTAAAGGTCTAAAAGAAGCTACACAAGGAATAGATGTGCAGTGAAATTTACAAAAATGTGCACTGACATTTTAGGATAAGGCCAAATTGCATTTTTAAGTATAATAACTAAGGAATATTAAATAATCTGAATCTCATTCTGCCCGCCTCACACTTGAACTTCCTTCTCATTATCTCAAGTGAATTGTTTTGTGAACTTTTGTCAGGCTCGCTCAAGCTCTGCTAATGTTTTACTGATGTTTTGATTCAATGTAGCAAGCAGATACTTGAACTTTTCTCACATTTTCAAACATCTACTTGAGCGCATTGGGATTTGTTCCCATTACTTTTCCTAGAATGTACCTGAGTTTGAGTGGTAAAAAGCAGTTAGTTGTTCACTCTTGACCATCTCATTAATGTGGAGAAGAAAAGGGTACAGATTATTTAAATTATGGCTAATACCAATGCTACATAGATCTAATTTTATGAAGTAGTTTAATAACTATAGGTAAGTATAAATAAAGATGGTCTTCTGTAAATTTTATTCAAATAAAATGACCAAATTCTACACAATCAGACTTTGCATGACTTACCAAGGAAATGCCAATGGTATTTCCTCATTTTCTCTCCATTCATTCTTTAAAAATGCAGTGTGTCTTCCCCTGAATGTTCTTGGATATGTTTTCCTTCTGCTAGAATGATGTTTCTACTCACTCCTCTTTCATGTATTAATTCCTTCTCCTCTTTCAAAGCTCAAACCAAACATCAGTTCTGCAGTGTTGTCTTTCAGTGGCTGTATATTTGATAGGTTCTCTGGAGAAGCAGAACCAAAAGGATATGTACATAATGAAAATGACTTATTCCAAGGAATTGGCCCACACTATGGTGGGGACAAGTGCAAAATTTGCAAGGCAGCCTGCTTGGCTGAAGACTTGATGTGTGGCTTTGAGTTCAAACGCTGTCTGGAGACACAACGCATCCTTTCTTGGGTACTTCTCTTTGTCTCTCAAGATCTTCAACTGATTGGATGGAGTGTACCCATATATAGAGAATAATCTGCTTTACTCAAAATACACTGGTTTAAATGTAATCTTATCTAAAAAATACCTGCAAAGCAACAGCTAGATTCATGTTTGACCAAATAGTTGGGTACTGTGGTCTAGCCAACTTAATGCATAAGATTAGCCATTGCATGTTTATAAGTCTCCATTCACAAGTTGGTCAAGATCTTGTTACAAACTTCTATTCATAACATTATTTTTCTAGTAGCACTCATAATAATTATAATTCAGTGGCCTTTTTTGTAATTGTAAGCAGGTCCAATTATGATTTTTCAATTTGATGATAGTGCAATAGCAATGCAAGTTCAATAGAAACCTTACTTTGAGTTTTGATCTTTTCCTGGGCTAGCAGTATGTAGTACGAGAATCTCGCATGATGCTGGTTATCTGCAGTGAGCTGCAGCTCCCAGAAGCCTCATGATCAGAGGCATAAACAACCGACACTCTACAGTATACTGTGTTGCCAGCATTTTTGAATATTGTGTTTTAGCGTCTCATTATGTCTACAAAACGCTCATCTGTGTTTCCCACTTCCAGTGAGAAGAAGAAGGCAATTGCTCTTGAGATGAAACTCAATATAATTGCCCAACTGTAGACTAATGTAAGTTTTCTAACCATGTTTGACGTGGACTGGGCTAAGCTATGATGTTTGGTGGATCAGGTGTATTAAATGCATTTTTAACATAATACAGTCAACTTACAATGGGGTCACAATTGTAACCCCATCCCAAGTTGAGGAGCATCTGTATTTGTGTAATATATTCTTCCGCCTCTGGAATGCAATGTCCATTAAGCCAAAATCTTATGTGTCAATTATTTCATGTTTATGGATGAATCCCAGGTACACATTCAGTCATTTAAATACTTGATAAGTTTTATAGAGTCCCCCTCTTAGTAACAGAAACTGGGGATTTAACAATTAAAAAAGACACAGTCCCTACTCCCTTACAATGTAGTAAGAAACCCAAGTAAATAGTTCTAACACAGTGTGCTAAGTGCTGGATTGGGTCATATGAGAACATATAGAGAGGGGACATTGAACCTTACCTGGAGGTTTAGAGAAGGTCAGAGAAAATGGCATCTAAAATGAGACCTCTAGGAATAGTAGGATTTAACCAGGCAAGGTTAAGTGCAGGGAAGGGGGCAAGCAACCCACAGGTGAAAAAATACTTAGAATATTGGTGAAATTTTGGAACTCTGCATGCAGGAGATATGTTAGGTGTAAAGAGAGTGGCAAGAGATGAAGTTAAAGTAAAAAGCATGGGCCAAAACATCATAGCTGCTAACTTATACTAAATACTATGTGCTAAGTTGATTTTGTAAATTATTTTTTGTTCTGAAGTTCATATTATTATACTTCAATGCTAAGACCAAAATGGTTGAGATTATAGAACTAGTAAGTGGTCCAACCAAGGGTTGGTTGTTTGAACCCAAGTCAGCCTGATTCCAGAGCTCAGGTTCTTTCCACCTCAGTGCAATGTCTCACCAATGTTCTGCCAGGAAAGTACTGGTTGGCCAATGTTCTCATTCTAATACTTGGTCCCAGTCTCACCTACACAGGGCCTCATGGTAGGATAAGATTTCAAACTGGACAGTTGTTACTCTTTTTGAGGACTGTGACTATTTAGTATCTTTGTTCACTGACATATAAAAAACAACTAAATAAAAAGGGTGATGCCATTAATCTCAGTTACAAAATTTGTGGCATATAAACTGAAACATGGAACCTTGACAGACTCTGTCTTAGACTGTGAAGTAACACTGATGTAGTCCTGTGCACTGTTATAGTTTCAATTCTTTACATTCTTGACTCTACTTTCTCCATGTATATGCTCTCTGACATCTCCATGAGGTAATATTCCTATCACTGGTCAGCAGAGTGGATTTTTAATCATTTAAATAGCCAAATATTTATCGCTATTAATATTCTCCAAGATTTGCCTACATTAATTTTTTCACAGAGTCCAGAACTTTTGTTTGGCATTGTTAATTAGTTTTTTTGCTCATGGTAGTGAAGACTTATGTTGTACCCAGTGAAATAGTTATATCTTAAATAGTTTCTAAAATTAACCTTACAGTATTTGTTATATAGGGTGGTGATAACAAGAATTTATGCAAATATATAATTTTAATTCTTAATGATATTCTTGTTTAAAGTACTCAAAATTTAAAAAAAAAAACACATCCAAGTTTCCAGAGTTGTTTAGTCAATCAAACAACTATCCAACACATAGCAAGAACTAGGCTAGGTGGTAAACACAAAATAAAAGTAACACATTTGAATTCTGCAAAACTGTGCTGCACCAAATGCATTAATTTTGTTTCTGTCTTTTTTTATACCCCCAATGTAAAAAGTTGCTAATTCATGTTAGAAGCACTAAAAGCGCAGTAGATTGGTGAGGCATAAAACTGGAAATGAAAAAATTGGTAGAAACTCTGTATAAGGACCTGCTGGACTCTTTAGTCTCCTGTTCATGTACTAAGAAGCCATACTAAAACCCCTCCTTGTACCATCAGAAAAATACAGGCTTTCTTTGTGAAAAATGTAATCAAGAATTTCAAGATCTGGAAATACCAAGCACACTTCTAGGTGGGGAAGGGAAGGAGATAGCTCCTCTAAAAATTGGGAGACAAAATAAAAATCAATATATTTAAGTAACAAAATCTCAAATCTACTAGCACTGCATGGCTCAATAAACATGATCAACTTATCAGATATACAATAAGCAATACTTCTTGTAGAATAAGCAAATATTTGTAATAAGCAAATATACAATAAGCTAATTCTTGTAGAATTTTCCCCAGGCCCCAGGGGAAGCATACACACATACACACACACACACACATACGCATACACAAAGCAGCTGCTATCCCTTGAATAAAATAGTTATAACGCCCCAACCCCACAAAATTTAGTAGGAATATAGTATAGTGCTCTCAAATATGACTAGTCACAGCAAGTCATCCTATGCTTTGAGAAAATCTCCACTGTAAAGAACATGACCGAGAGAAAAAAAATGTGGGGAAATCTTCTGAAATAGCAGTGGACTTAGTAGGAATAGATGATAAATGTAACTACATTGAAATTAAGAATTTCTGTTCAACAAAATTCTCCATTAAGAAAGAAGAAAAACAAATCGGGGTGAGACAAGATAATTGCAGTACATTCAATAAATAAAATTCTCACTGAGAATATGTAAAACTTCTGACATATTAAGAAGGGACAATTAATCCAACAGAAAATTGGGGAAAAATTGAACTGCCATGTCAAGTGAGAAGATAATCAGATGAACAAGAAACACATGAATAAGTTCATAAATATATGAATAATTTCAATTCCATCAGTCATCTGGCATATAAAAATTTAAAAACATTGTAAGATAGCACCACACACTAGAAAAAGAAGGCTAAAATTTAAAGGATCAACAATACCACATGTCTGAAAAGACTGAACTTCTCACACATTACTAGTGAGAGTGGGAACTTGTATAACCATTTTGGAAATACCTTGGTAATATTCTCAAAATATAAACACACACATTTGGACCCAGCAATCCCACTTCTAGAAATGTACCATATATGCATAAAAATATATAAAACAGCAAGAATATTCATAGCAGTCTTATTCATAATTTCAGACACTGGAACAACACACAAGAATAGGGTGTTGGCTGTTCCCACCCAACTGTAAGATGGATATATAAATTACAACATATTTGTACAACGTGTATTTTAGCATTAGGCCACAATGAAAATGGTCAAGCTACTGCTACACAAAATAATAATGAATATATCTCACAAATACAATTTTAAGATGAAAGAAATCAGACCAAAAAAGTATAAAACTATATGACTCCATGATTATGAAATTTATTTTTGGTGTAAAATATTTGTGTTTGTTTTTAATTAAAAAGTATATATTTAAGGCATATGACATGATGTTTTGTTGTGCATGTTTATAGTGAGATAATAACTAGCATCAAGCTGATTAATATATGCATCTCCTCATGTGGTTACCTGTGCTGTGTGTGTGTGTGTGTGTGTGTGTGTGTGATTAGAGCATCTGACATCTAATGTGAAGTTTTATTTAAAAGCTAATTTACGGTGTTAGAAGGTAGGAAGATAATTATCTTTAGGAATGAGGGAAGGGATGAAGAGCATTTCATTTGCTGACTTGGATAATGACAACATGTTGTCTGTACTTTGTGATGACTCTTTGGACTGTATAGTAATGACTCATGTATTTTGTATTTAGCCAATATTGTCAAAAGATCCACAACAATACCAGCAATAAATGGTAAATAAAAATGCTAGAAATAAAATTGAGAAAATATTCCAGAAAACTGAAAGGAAAAAAGTGGAAAAAACAGATGAGAATAAGTAAGAAAATAACAATCCAGAAGGTTTAATCTGTTAGAATTTCCTGAAGTGAGAACGAAGGGAAGTAGGAATGTATACTGTACACAATATTAACAGAAGAAAGTTTCCCAGAAGTGAAGGAAAAAAATGAAGAATTCTTACCCAACATTAGAAACAATAAAAATAGGCGTACTCTAGGTCACATCACTGTAACATTTTAAAGGATGAATAATAAAAAAAATTATTAAGGACTTCATGGAAAAATTATATAAGAGTTGAAAGGCAAAATACTATTGTGTTCCTCAATAGCAACCCATTAAGTCATACTTCATGCAGAAGTGCTCACCCAGTCAAAATGAACTAGAGAATGAAATAACGATCTTTCTAGACACACGAAATCCCATTTCCTCTTTCTTTGGAAACTATAGAAAGATGTGCATCTGTACCAAATGAGGATATACAGCAGCAATGAGGAGAACCGAATACCCAACATACGAACACAAGAGCTCCCTCCAACCATGGGAATTGAGTAGGGAAGTCTCAGAACGATGACTTCTCAGAATTGGAAATTGCCTAGTCTAGAATAGAGCAGAAATATGAAGGGACTTCAGAGAAATGACTCCAAGGAAAAGGACAGGGAGACTTGTGTAAAATAATTTATGATTTTGATGGAAAATTTGGTAAAAAAAGTGGTTATAACAAAGAAACCTGAGCAAAGAGAAAAGCAATAATTAATTATGAAACTAAACAAAAAACAGAAATGTAATCTATTATATTTGAGCAGGAAACAATTCTTACACAGCCAAAATAATGTAAATGCTGAATATTGATTTAAACAACTGGGCAGAAGAGGGCTATCTTTATCTTCTCTAACAGTAAGTCAGTTTTACCTCTAAAATTGCTGAATAAGTGTGAATAGAAGAATACTCTTTAGGCATAGAAAGTTGCAAATTTGAGAAAGGGGTCTTTGAAATATTGATGACCACAGCAAGTATCTATTTTCCTTTAGAGTAAAATACAATATACATGTATTTTATAATTATGTGTACAATTATATATGTAAGATATAATTAATATACATTACTTTGTTACAAATAAGAATAATTTAAAATAACATTGTCCCTGTTCTCAAGTTGAACACAATTTTGCTTATATTTCTGAATATTCAGTCTTCACATTTTAAAATATCATTAATGTGACTAATATTTAACACCACGTAACATGATAGATTTTCCTAGGTATTTACTTAACAAACTTTCAAAACTGGGTTTGTTTCTGAGATGGTGTACTTGCAATTCAAAGCAGCTACCTCCAGATGGTGGCGAAGTCTTGCCTTCTAGTTACCCAGGTATGGCAACATAAATATATACTTTTTCCCTAACTTAAAATCATTACCATGTTTAATGAATATGGGTTTTGGTTTCCATTTACCGCAGAGCAATTAGGATTTATTGAAAACCAGCATCGGAAATACTGATTTGAGGCAAATCCCATTGCATGATACCCACCCTCCCACCCACCCTCTGTCCTACCTCTTTTCCCTCTCAATCGTGTGTTTTACCTGTGTCTGATCCCTAAAGAACATTGCTTTCAGAATTCCTGGCTAAGTATCTAAAAGTAACCCCAGGTCTATTTTATCACCTTTCCCCTCATTCACGAAAGTGTCATAGGAGAGCCTTTCTCTGTCATTAGCTTTATCAAGCTAAATATCACAATCCTTAGTTCTCTGGAGTTTGAAGCATAAAAATGCCAGTTACATCTTACAGTTAGATTTGCTCTATTTACCCAGCACACAGAAGAGGAGTTTCTGTATCCGGCTTCTTGCTCTCAGGATCAATTACTAATGTATACTTTCCTCAAGGATTGCTTTCTTCTATTTTATTTTGTTGCGTATATGTAATTTTATAGCTCCAAGTCTTATAAATCTTTTGAATTTTGCCATAGATATAAGGAATTAGTTCATTATAAATAGAATTACAATTCTATTGTAATCAAAAGATTTATTTTCAATAGAAAAATGAAATAAAGTCAATCAAAAGGCATATTTTTCTCTCTCACTTCCTTGCAGGGTCACAAGTACCTGCCTGCATAGTGTAGTAAGCTACAAGGCTCTGTACTTCCCTCTAGTCAAAAATTCAGGCACGAAAGCCCACGTCAGCGCCATCTCATAGGTATGTCTGTAAGGGTGGAAGTGTATTTTTGCACTGTTCAACCCAGTAGCCATTAGCCACATGTGGTTATTAAAATACTTAACATGTGACTAATGGAACTAATTAATGAAATTTTAAGTAACTGAAATTTAAATAGTCACAGTTGGCTAGTGGCTGCTGTATGAGTGCAGGTCTGTGAACTAAAGTCACTGTGAAGGTAAGTATTTCTCAGTGTGATCAGGAGAGGAAAATACTACGTGCTCTCCTGGACTGGGGGCGCTACAGCATGCGCTAGCATGGTGGAAGCTCCGAGAGTGTTTCAGTCATCACTTCCTCAACACAGCAGGCCAAGAAGTTCCCCTGTATGAGTTACGACCACATGAGACTTTTGTTCCAGGGCACAGATTTTGGAAAAGGCAATAATGGAAGTTGAATCTACTACATTAATAATATTTTTGTGACAAGTACAGTAAGTTTTGAAATATGCCTGAAAAGAAACTAATTAGGTGACACAATGGACTTTGACATCAGACTGCCTGGTTTTGGATTCTGGCTCTGTCACTTACTGGATGTGTCACTTTGGGTAAGTTGCTAAAACACTCATTTTCCTCATCTGTAAATGTAAAGGAATGTGAGTACTATCTCACAGGACCATTTGGAAAATAAATGTTATAACTTACAAATTACTTAGAGCTATTACTGGCATATTGAAGTTCTCAATAAACAATAGCCATTATTATAATGTTCTGTGGAAAGTATTTATTTATCATTCAAAATGGTATCAATGTGTGCACAATAAGCATAATTATGTTGGTGACAATATGAAAACATCAAAATCAAAGACACCATCATACTAGTTCACTCCACCTTTGCTTTAAACCTTTAAATTGGGTTAAGAACCAGGGGGTGGAGAGATTGAGCAAAAAGGGGAAAAGGACACGTGGACATGGACAACAGCATGGTAACTGCTGGGTGGGATGGGTATAAGGGGATTAAATGGTAATGGAAGAAAATACAGTAAAGATTAAATTTTAAAAAATAAAGTGGCATTATATATACATTTTTTAAAAAAACAGAACATTTAAATGTAGAAAGGGAAAAAGTTACCTAAAGGTTGCTGACACAGGAATTTTATAAAGTTAAGAAATATCTCCTCTTTAAAATCTGATTAATCAAAGGTTGACTAAAAAATGCAACTAGATCTCCTTACCTTGGTTCTTACACATATGAAGACACATAAAGACATTTTGATTTAGATAAAAAAATAATCAGCCCTGGCTGGTGTAGCTCAGTGGATTGAGCACGGGCTGCAAACCAAAGCATTGCAGGTTCGATTCCCAGTCAGGACACATGCCTGGGTTGCGGGCCAAGTCCCCATTGGGGATCACATGAGAGGCAACCACACACTGATGTTTCTCTCTCTCTCCTTCTCCCTCCCTTCCCCTCTCTAAAAGTAAATTTTAAAAAAAAACTTCAAAAAAAAATAATCAGAGTAAGCAAAGAAATAACCATCTGGATGACATATTATCTTTCCCCCTTCATGCTCACCTCAGCCTTCCCGAAACCATTCTAGAAACTGGGATTTTTAGTTATAGGGAGACCTAAAGTTGTCCTTTTTATTTTATAATCACTGACCAGTGAGTCCATAAAAAAAAATGTTAGGTACACAATGACAATAAACAAATAGTTAGCAATTTATTCTGATCAACAATCAAATGTTAATTTTAGCAGAGAGTGATATGATTAGAGTATGTTGATATCATCTGGCTTAGGAGACAATAATTACAGGTGTTCTTTAAATTCTGTTTTGTTTTTTTCTTCGCTCACTCTACTCTTATAATAACCATCATCTCCTCAGAGCTATTGCCTCTTTAACCACAGGGCAAAAAGGATAAATACAAATATTTGTACTTACTTCATTGTATTTATGAGATGCTATAGTTGCTTGGTTAAGAAGCATCTTTATTAAATTCTCATAATTAAGTGAAATTAGGTATTAGATTAAAAAATATTAATGCTTTTTCTAGCTTTCTAGACCTTCAGAAAGCTGATATTTGAAGGTAGTGTCATTACAGAGTGACAAAGGAAAAAAACTATGATCAAGGAGGTTCCTTTACAATAGTTCCTTTCCCGAGGCAAACATTCTGAATTAAGTTCATTTCTAAATATTCTCTGTTTATTAAGGTTTAAAATAAAATTATGAACTTCTTAATGACAAAGACTGTATTTTGCTTCCTTAAATATGCTCAGCAATTGTTCAGAAATAAGGAAGCCTCTGAAAATAGAAAAAAACTGGAGCAGCAGAAGCTTCGAAGTGCAAAAACCTACAAAGTCAAGTTATATCCATAAGTACTCTGACATTTAATGAAGAACTGGGTCTGGGGAAATTTAAGAAGTATAAAATTTATTACTCAAGTTGTCTAATTGTTGGGTTAGCCAAAAAAATACTGGAGACTTTCTTCACTGACTCAGTGTTCTAAGGCTACTTCTCAGCCCTGTAAGGTTTCTAGCTCCCACTTGTAGAAATCCAGCCTGGTTGGCAGGTGGAGTTGTGCCAAGGATCCAGTGTACCAGCTGAACTGATGGATTTGTTAGTTCTGGGTACACTAAGCCTAGCCGTCTGGGAATCTAGGCCATGGTTGTGAGAAGGATAGCAAAAGGATATGTTCATTCCCAATTCACAAGTATAAGGAACGGTTATAAATAAGAAGGTAAATAACAAAGATAGAATCCAGTAACAAGGAGAACCCCCAGGCCCTAAGGCACATGGTACAGATAGGCCATGCATATTCTGATCAGCTTATTCCCTTCATGATACAATGATGAATAATATTCACTAAAGGATAAAATATCTACATCTTTCCATAGCCTCAATTAATTTAGGAAGTAAATTCAATCATAGGAATAAGAGAAATTCAAATAAAGCACTGAGTTTCCCTGTTACATATCAGGAAATACAGAATCAGAACTTTCAGGTTCAAACAGACCTTACCGAGCATGTGGTTTATCATCCATACAGACAAGAAAACTGCAGAAAGCTCAGGTGCCTTGCCTAAATGCATAGAGCTGAGTCAGTATTTGGTGACTCCCAATTAGGTTCCAATTTTCTTGAATCTCAGTCCAGGACTTTTTCTACTCTAAAATGATTCTCTGTAGTCTTCTATAAAAATTACCCACTCTGTCCCCTGTGGACCATTGAGCTCAAGAAATGGCTCAAACCAGACGAGAATAGAAGGGTTGTATCTTGACAGAACACTAGGTGAGATATTGGTGGGAGAGGAATTTTTGCTGTATCCTGAAATCATTTCATTTGTGAAACTCCATCTGGGCAGAGAGCCAGCCCTGACTTTGTAGCTCCTGTGACCAGAGTTTCCATTAAATAGCTGTATGGGGGGAAGAAAAGACAAAGTGTGTCTGTTTGCCTAGCACTGTGCTCTAGAACTGGAACAGGCGAATTTTTTCTGCACAGAACCAGAGGTTGTAATTTTTAAAAAATCCTCACCCAAGTATAAGTTCATTGATTTTAGAGAGGAGGGGGCAAGAGGGAAGGAGAGAAAGAGACTGGGGGAGAGAGAGGGAGGGAGAGACAGAGACACTGATGTGAGGGAGAAACGGTGAGCGATTGCCTCCCACACACCCCCTGAATGGGAATTGTGTCTGTGTGTCCCTTTGGTGTATGGGGTGATGTTCCAACTAACTGGGCCACGCGATCAGAGCCAGAGAGTGTATTTTCAGCTTTGTAGGCTAAAAAGTCTCTGTAACAACTACTTGATACTGCTGTTGTAGCATGAGAACTGCCACACACCTAATACATAAATGAGAGTATAGCTGTGTTCCAATAAAACTTTATTTACCGAGACTAAAATTTGAACTTTATATAATGTTTACATGTCATGAAAGTTTTCTTTCAATCATTTAAAAATGTAAAGCTGAGTCTTAGATCATGAACCATACATAAATAGGTGGTAACCAGAGTTTGTCAACTCTTGCTCTAGAGGAACCTACAGATAAAAATGGGAACGGGTGCAATGTAATACAAAATGTGCATTTAAAAAAAACCATTTTGGGGGGTCAAGTACTGCAATGTCCACTAAGCCATTGTCTTTTATAATACTTATAGCTGCCCCTCCAATATATTTCTTAAATTCCTTTTAAAAAATTTGCAGTCTTCATGATATATTACTACAAACTTCCTAATGGAAGAGGCTTTTTTCCTTCCCTTGTATCATGAACCAGACCTTCCACAAGCACTATCCTTGCAGCCAAGCAAGGCAAGAATAGTTTCTGTAGTCAAAAGGTGTGCTTTTCTCCTCCTGCCCACCCTAAGCCTAGATGGCACCCTATTATACCAATCAGAAGGGTAACAAAAAGTTTCTTTCCAAATCTAAAAGAATGATCTGTGGCAAATACGAAATGCCCTTACAAAGCCAAGCAAGGTAATTTGAAAAAAAAAATGTAATGAGTTTCAGGTTCATGAAATGTGATATTGACAACAGCAGAAATAAATTGCTCCTATTTAACTGCAGTCCAGCTCAAAAGAGATGAGCATAAGCCATGCTCCAATAATGCAGCTGAAGCTGGGCCCTGAAAGACACACTCTATTAAGACCAAAGTGCTATTAAGGAGACAGACATACTGTAAAGCTGGAAGGGGTAGAGGAGACGAAGAAAGCCTCAATCTATACATCTCACGGACTTGACAGCACTTGGCTTCTTATAAATCTGTCTAAGTAAAGTTATTAAGTGGCTGAGAAATATACCATTGGCGGCCAACCTGGGACAACAATGGAAAATGGAGAGCCAATAGACAAGACAGACAAATAAAAGGACCAGGAAAGATGCTTGCTCACTGATTCTGAGAGGTAATAAACACTGCAAATGGGATTGTGGCTGCATCTTTCAGCACCAAGAAATAGCAGATTCTGAACAGAAACTAGATAAGTGCATTATCACCTGCTATTTCCTAAAAATGGTTGAGTTAGAAGATCTGAATTCTATTGGGAAATGATCTGGAATTTACTAGTTATAATAAATGTGCTGAACAAACTCAAAATAAAGGCACCAAAACAACACTCTAAGAAAGCTTACTCATCATGAATTCCAGAAGAAAATTAAAAATAATGAAAGTAGCACAGTGCATTCCCAATTCCTGAGGCTTTACTATCCAATGCTAAAAATATGACCAATAATCAAATTAAATGGAAAACTAGTCATTTAGCATATACAGAATAAGGTACCAGTTTCCCAATTTTACTTCTGCTATCACTAGATCCAAGTTATGTTAAAGTATTATAACAAAGCACACATTTAGGAAGTCATTTTAAATTTTGCTAAAGTGCCAAAGACATGGGTGTCTTGCCTTATGAAAAAGATCAGTGGGAAAAATGTGTAAAGAAGTTGTGTGTATTCAATCTTATCTCCTAGTCCTTATAATAAACACATTAACTAATAAACACATTGAAGGCACAATAGTAAAAGGGCAGAGCAAGTATTAAAGTGATAGGGATCCTGATTCTACCACTCACTTAGATGCATGCCTCTTAGCAACTTCATTTGCTTCTCAGTGTCTTCACCTGCAAAATGAATAGATAAAATTTCTCTAAGAACACTTCCAGCTGACATCCTGTGACACCACAGCAGTCTGAATATTTTATCCAAAAGTTAGAAAAGTATAATTTAAGAGCTGCATAGAATTCAAAATTTAAAATCTTGTTTTTGATTAAACATAGAAAAATAGTGCACACCATCATAATGGGTTAATACCAAGGATCTGTGGTTATTGTTGCATCTGAAATAATTAAAGGTCTAGGATGGAGGTTACCGGAAGGTACAAAATGGACATGCTTTGATTGCCTTGAACTGTGTAAACCGACAATATGTTTTTAATAGTTTTTAATTTATTTTCATCTCTTAAAAATATGGAGATGTTTTAATCAAAAATCCATCAGATCCAGAAACACTGAGTCTTTATTTGAACATTGCGACCTGAGACAGTGAATGAATCTTCCATTCATCATCTTCCTCACTACTCCCTGGTGTCTCCAGATGCTGAAACTCTGTGTCAGCTGCCATTTATCATCACACCTGCACAGTCAGTTTTATTAAAAGCAGATTTAAGAGAAAAAATGAAGTATTTGGATTCATCTCTCCATTAAAAAAATGGCATGACTTTCAAGAAAATGGGAAGACTATGTATACCTGTGAAGACTATCACCACATACATAACCTGCAAATAAAATGATACAGAAAGAATTTAACTTAGTCAATTAAGGAAACCATTTTGCAAGAGTCCCCACCTGCTTGGTGCTTGCAGGCATTAATTTTGCAAACCTGGAGTGAAGAGAGAGCTATGGCCATTTGGGTAAAGAGAACTCAATGGATAGAAAAGTGGTTGAACTTCTCTCACATTCCTCTTCCACAAAGCACAGCTTCATTTTATTTCCAAAAATTTTGTACAAATTGTCAGCTATTAAACAACAGATAATTCCAAGTATAAGCACAGAAGCATGTCAGGGAATTATCTCCCCAAATTTCTGTGCACATGAAAAATAATAAAAAGGTGTCTTCTAGCCCCAAGAGGAGAGATTTCTGTGAACTGGATTAGATACATCCCTGGACTGATGTGTTCTCCCTTTGCTGACACAGCCCAGAGGGCTGGGATCCTCGCACATGGAGGAAACCAGACAGCAGTAACTCCAAGATCTGCATCGTTAGAGGGGTAAAAGAGACAGGGGAGAGCACATTTGCCCTTCCCAGCATTGCTACAGAGTAACCCTCCAATATGGCACACCATAAGTACTGTAAGAGGGGGGAGAATGCCTTTATTACATTTCACTAAAGGTGTAACATTTCTAAAATTTAATCTGCAAATACAGAAGCAGTTGACACATTGGTCTGACCATAAGAAGTGCTCCCTATCACACACATAGCAGACTGTCTGGGAACCCTAATGCAGGAGGTCAGAATGGGATCCCAGTTTCTGAATGTCTTCAAATTCCCCAAGGAAATTCTGACCATCGTCTACCTTTGGTAACCACTGAGCTGTTTTACATTACAGCTATTCCCAAGAACAAATTATATAAATGCTCACATTTGTATATTAAGTTTCTGGACAATAACACAGACTTATAAGTATCTTAATAAGAATTCTCAGTAAGAATCCCCCTTCAACAGACCTAAGGGAAAGCCCATTCTACTGACAAGAGTAAAAAGAATCATTTGGAATTTATTTTTAAGTGTAATTCACAGGAAAGTTGAATCCAGTGGAATGCTACCTTTATTTCTAACAAATGACTTAATCCCCAACCAAAAAAGTAAATCATCACAATAATGGTAACAGCAGTAGTAGGAATAATAGTAAAAGAACAAATTAAAATAATACAGTCATCTTTAGAGAATGAATGCCACATACAAACCTACACAATGGACACATTTTTGTCTTTGTTTATATTCACAATTACCCAGTGAGATTGCTCTTATTTTCCCCATTATATAGAAGAGGAAACTGACGCTCAAGGAGATTAAAGAATTTGCAATTTAGCTAGGAAGAGATGGATGAGGTTCCATCTCTGCGATGCCTATGGTCTTATTCATTCCTCTGAGCATGTCTATCTAAAAAGGGGGTGTGGCATTTGTACAAGCCAAACTTGGTCACAGGGAGTAAGAGAGCAACAGCACTGGGAGGAGTCAGGCTTGTTAATTTCTATCCCCTCTCCCCTCCTTGCCATAATTAGCTCTTCATCCTTGCTGCCTGCATAGTTTCTCTAGGCTATTAGATAAGCCAGTAACAAGCAGCCTATCAAAAGAACTCCCTTTCTGAATGAAAAGTAACCCAAAATTATGAGAACATTTTTTATATCATTTTTAAATTCTGGGTTAATTTTAAGTTACTGGAATTTTTTCCCCTCATTAGCAATATAGAAAAATACTGAGGATCTTTTGAATTGGTGTTTCAGGATTCTTAGGGTATAATCCCAGCAGTGAAAATGCTGGGTCAAAAGGCAGTTCCATTTTTAGTTTTTTCAGGAAATTCTATACTGTTTTCCACAGTGGCTGCATCAGTCTGCATTCCCACCAAAAATGTGAACCAAAGGGAACCAAAAGGGTTCCCTTTTCTCCACAACCTCGCCACCACTTGTTCTTTGTTCATTTGGTTGTGATGGCCATTCTGAGTGGTGCAAAGTAGTATCTCATTGTGGTTTTAATTTTCATCTCTCTGATGGCTAGTGATGCTGAGCATCCTTTCATATGTCTCTGGGCCCTCTGTATATACTCCTTGGAAAAGTGTTTGTTCAAATCCTTTGCCCATTTTTTAATTGGTTTGTCTTCCTGGAGTGGAGTTGTGTGAGTTCTTTATATACTTTGGAGATCAAACCCTTGTCCAAGGTATCATTTGCAGATATATTTCCCCATATGGTTGGCTCCCTTTTCATTTTGCTGATGTTCTCTTTCACTGTGCAGAAGTTTTTTATTTTGGTGAAGTTCCACTTGTTTATTCTTTCCTTTATGTCTCTTGCTCTAGGAGACCTATTGGTGAAAATATTGCTACATGGAATATCTGAGATTTTCCTGCCTATGCACCCCAATGTTTATAGCAGCACAGCTTACAATAGCCAAGTGCTGGAAGCAACCTAAATGCCCACCAGTAAATTTGTGGATCAAAAAACTATAGTACATTTACACAAAGGAATACTACACAGCAGAAAGAAAGGAGTTCCTACTGTTCGCAACAGCATTGATGGATCTGGAGAGCATTATGCTAAGTGAAATAAGCCAGGTGGTAAAGGACAAATGCCATATGATCTCATCTTTAACAGGAACCATATCAACAAAAAAACAAGCAAGCAAAATAGAACCAGAGACATGAAAATAAAGAACAAACTGACAGTAACCAGAGGGGAGGGAGAGGGGATAACAGGGGAAAGGAAGGGAAGTATTGTCAAGGAACACGTATAAAGGACCCATGGACAAAGCCAAAGGGGAAGGATTGAGGGAGGGAGGTGGGGGAAAGTGGTGATGGGAAAATGGAGATAACTGTACTTGAACAACAATAAAAAAAAACAAAAACTAAGGAGTACATGAGTGCCCAGATTTAAAAAAAGAAAAAAATCCCCATCTTATTTATTGCTTTATTTTATATTCCTCTTTGATTTGTAATGAATTGCAATCTCATCTACAATTTGCACTTTCATTTTTATAGCAGATCAATTAAAGATAACTGGACAAATGCTTGATTATACTTTGAAAGCCAATTTTAATATTACTTTCAGATGAGACTCTAATCTTACCAAAGATTCAATCTCTCTCATTTCCTCTTACTTATTGGGAATTTCCAGTGTTGTAAATCAACTAACTGGTATTTATAAATATACATGGAATTGTGTTTATCAGTTCTGTGTCATGCAAACTAAATAAATAATAAGATAACAAAAACAAAGTTGGAAAAGAATGAGCCACAGAAAATTGTATAACTCCCTTACATTAAATCAAGCCAATTTAATATTAGACAAAGGCAAGTCATTTTAGCAAATGGGTATGAATGCCTTAAACATCAAAAAAAAATTTCTTTCAAAGTTTCCAGAAAAATTACAAAAGTGGGAAGACTATCAACTAGTCTAATTGAAAACAATTTGACATTGATACATTTTTGCTGATAACATGACTTTCTCTTGTTTTGTGAAATTAAAGAATATTAAGACAGGGAAATTAAGAATAGTTGCATGTAATTAAAAGATTTGCTTTGAAATGGCACTTATGCATCATTAAAACCCCAAGTACATTGTGGAACTATGTGTAAATCAGTATATCCATGCTGAAAGACAATTTCACAATACATTTTAAAACTGGAACTATAAAAGCCTTTTGATCCAGAATTCCACATTTAGGGGTTTTTCCTGAAGAAATTCTCAGACATAGATAAAATTCAAGGATGATTGTCTTGATTTTATATATAATCTATTGATGCTCAAAAATAGGAGCCTGGTTATACCGTGATAATATAAAATATATTAACATTATGCATTGCAAGTATTACTTTGTTCTGTCTCACTTAAGTGGAGGTAACGTATATGATTTTATTTTTCTAAATCACTCATGCCCATGCCCCACTTACCAATGAGGCACAAACCTTACCTTAATTATATTTGGCAGCGGGCATCTCACTCCCTACAATACACAAGTCTCTCAGGGCTTACAAGGTAGAAACTGCTGTTCATCTTCTGCTGTACCTGGCTGCCCTGGGGCATGCGCTCTGCAACAGAACCCTGGTGAGCTGGTCGTCTGAGGGACCAACAGAGCAAATAGGCCTTTATGTACTCTGCCCTCAGGGTCTCCATTCAAAGTAACCATGGCAACGGGACCTATCCCAGTTCCTACTTTCCCACCTCTGGGCAAGTAGAGCAGTCTCAGAATTTTCCAAATGAACAATCCTTCTCCTTTGCCTAATTATAGGAAAGATCCCTGGAGCAGACACCATCAGGCCCCTCCCCTATCTCTTGGACCTTTCATTGCACTCTGATGAACTCTCTAGGCTTGCAGGAATTTTTGGCTTTTTTTCTTTCCAGAGCCAGGAAAGACCTTTCTCCAATATAGCCACCTGGAAACTCCAGGAAAGTAACCCCAGCCTGCTACAAGAACAGGCTTCAACTCATTGGAGTTGGTGTGTAGATATTCCAGCTCCCCCGCCCGGACCCTCACCTCCCCACCCTCCCCGTTAGGGAGGTGAGAAGGCGGTGCGTAGACAGTGACTGAGTCAGGTTTGTAGCATTTCATAGTTTCCTTACAGGACTCACCTCCAGTTGCCCTATGGAAGCAGACTGAAGGACGTGCCCTTTTTTCTCCTTCCCTTTCTGCATCACTTCTCCCCTCCTTCATTGTTATCGGTTCTGCACTTCCCAAATGAGTCTCTGGCACTGGAACCTATGTCAGCTTCTGGAATGACCTAAACTAACATAATTTTCTTTTCCCCTAGATCTGAGCACTTAGCTACAAAGAACTAGCCTCTCTCAACAGATAAAGTCAAAGCAAATTCTCTGTTACTGCAAATGCCAAGGTCCTCAAAGATCATTGATGCAGGAGAGGTCAGATTCAAGGCACACAGAGTTCAGCTACGTTTTTGGAATGGGAAGGGAAATATATTTCTGTCTTTACTTACTTTTCTGGTTTTCTCTAGCCATGGAGGGAATAACAAAAACAAATATCTTACCTCATATGGAAAAAATATTATTTTAATTATTGTTCCATGTGGTGATATGATCCTATTTTTTCACTGCATTTGTATTTATAATCATACAGGGGTGGGCAAATTAGGTTTATAGTTGTAATACAGATAAATACAATAATTAATAAATAATGATAAAGCCATATACTGTTTCACCTACTCATAGCTATAAACCTACTTTTGTCAACCCATGTATATAACAGAGAAATGAGTGGCTACGCAAACCTTTTTTTATATGAAACAAATTAATCCACACTTCAGTGGCCTGAAGCCATATTTGTTAAGTCTCACAATTCTTCTGATCTGATTTGTGTGATAGCTACATTCAGATATCAGATATGAGAGGACCCAAACATTGGACCTTTTTATGTGTTGTTGGTTTGTTTTTGTAAGATTTTCTCTAGAATGTATGACCAGGGCTAGAATTACCGGATTGAATGTTATCTGCCCTCTTAACTATATTAGATAATCCCAAATAGCTTTCCGCTGAGGATGTATTAATTTGTATTGACACAATGTATGAGACCTATTTTTTCATATGCTCATAAACATTTGAAACTGTCAGACTCTTTTTTTGGAGTTCAGAAAGTTCCTCACTGATGTCCTACTTTCATTGTCCTGTTTACTATTGAGAATACACAAGTTTTCGCATGCTTATTGGACAGTGTTCCTTTGCTTTGGATTGAGAATTTACATTTTTTGCCCACTGTTCTTTAAAGTTATCTCTTGCTGAATTTGAGTCTTTATGTATTCTGGGTCGTAGTGTTCTGGAGGTCCACACATTGCAAACTTCTACCCTAACTTACCTTCTAAATTTGTGTATGTGCCTTTTTTGGGTTTGACTATAAATTATTTAATTTATAAGCCAAATTATCAATATTTTCATTTGTTGCTTTGATTTTTCAAGGTTGAATAATTTGAGGCATCAATCCTCTCCAGATGTGGTTGTAGAATTCATGTGATGCAGCATGAAAAAGGCACTGGAATAACTTCCACAGAGTACCAAGCAGCAATTTTTTCTCAATTTTTTATAATCTAAATGCATATATGTTATAATTTCCTTCCTTGATGTTATATAAACTTTAAAAATCATTTTATTCTAGGACAAGAGAGGGACTTCATTGCATTAATGACAAGCTTTATTTTAATCAAGGAGCTTCTTTTTTCTATAGAAACTAATAAACCTGTCCAGTGTATTTAGTCGACTCTAGTTTCTAGAGTCAACTGCCAAAGCTGGTTCTAAGGACAGATGAATAATTTCTCACTAAATGAAAATACCTGTAATTACAGAGTTAGGATAATAATCACATCTGATGTGTCAGTGTCAGTAATGATCAGCAGCAGCATCACCGCTGAGTGCCCTTTCTCCAGGTACCCTGAGATGTATATAGGATATACACTCTAGAATGTAAAGCTTAACATTAACAGATTACAATGTGACAGAACAATCTAATGCAGAAGTGGTATTATACCAATGTCTTTCTTTGTATGTGTCACCCAGTAAACTATTAGACAAAGATTTTAGTGCAAGTAGTTTACTTTGGAGATGGGTAGTGTAAGAGGGAGGGGAAGAGGGTCTATCAAGTGTGAATTACCAGGCAGTTCCCACCACAAGTAACTAGATCTTAATCTTTTGAGAAACACCTCAGATATACCCCAACCCAGGGACAAAGAAGTTATGCTATTTCTACATCAACTTTCCTCCCTAAAAGGTTGAAGCTGCTCCCAGAGTTTTATTAGTTATTCTTCATTTCTGATGTCCCTTGAAGAGGTAAGAAGGAGTACATGTGGGCTGGGTATTGACTTGCACTCCTCAATTTTAAATTCTTGGAAGGCTCTGTAAACATGGTAGAGGTATACAAATAGAAAATTGATGTGCAGGGTGGGTTAAAAATATAGATCACGTTCCAGCATTGTTAGAATGCAGTTTATGCTTAAGACACTCTTTGACATCTCACCCTCATATGGAGAAAAAAATGTTTAAATTTGCTTCCTGAAAGATGAATGAAAATTTAATAAGTAGAATAGAGGGCAGAGAAAGTCTGGGGTCTATTCAAGCAGAGAAAATTGAATATTTAAAGGTAAGCCTACAAGAACACTAAAAAATGTTTGAAGACCAACAGATTGCCCAGTATTACTGAAATACTGGATGCCACTGGGAAGATAACACTGAGAAGCAGGTCCCACAGGTCTTACACTATTCTAAGGTGTTAGTACCTTACACTAAAGCCAATGGAATTTACTCATTTTAAAGAGGTTTCTGATAGGAAAATTGGGAGAAAAATTGGAGAGAAGAAATGGATGCAGCAAATTGGGATTGCAGAAGTAATGGCGGTTTGCATAGACAGTGACAGAGAAGAGAATATATAAATATATTTCAAAGATATATGGGAGGCAGAAAAATGAGAAAGAAAAATCTTAAATAACTTCCAAATAGTTGCCTTCATATACAAGATGAATAAAAAGCAAATGGCAGAAGCAGTCAGGAGAGCAGTATCTCCTCCAGTCTGAGAGAGATTATTCCTTACAGTTAATGTTACTTGTTATGGTAGTTTGTACAGAAATGTTTTGAGTTATTATTTCTTTATTTAACAAAATTGTTGCGTGTAATTCAATTAACATTGAAGGAGGGAGTGGTAAAAGGAATAAAATATTCATTAGGAAGCATTTCCAGTCAACCACTTCTCATGCATAGATCAAACATATCTAATAATTTCTTGTTAAATTCATGAGTTTTCATTAGAAGAGTAATTGTATTTGGTAAAAGGTAATGGTTACAATGTGTGACACAATACAGTGTGAAGTGAATTACAATATATTCTTCATAGATGATTTTCTGAAAACACTAAGTGCTGACATTGGGATATATAAATATATAATTTTTCTAATCACTCTGTCATTTTGTTAAATCATATTAAGGCTTATTTATATTTACAGGTAAGTTGAAACATTGCTGTTGTTTAGACATTATAAAAAATTTATAATGTTTTAACAAATTGCTCAAAACTGAAGAAACAAAGTTTAATTTTTACAAGTGATTATGATTTCCATATAAAGTACTACAGGAAATAGCCTGGATTCATCTTAATAAACTTGCTTAATAGGTCAAACCACAATGTGTATATTTCAGCCTTGGAAACTCAACTGTTTCTCTTTTAATACTCTTTTGTACTCATAATGTAAATCTGGGCTTATTTGAAAAATACAGAAAATAAAATATTGAAAATACATAATTAGTATCAAAAAGAAAATATTATCAAAATCCTCATATACTAAATTACAGTTATCCAAAATATACCAAAAAAAACCCCTTAAAACTCAACAATATGAAAGAAACTCAATTAAAAAATGGGTCAAAGACCTTAACAAATACCTCATCAAAGAATACACAAAGATGACAAATAAGTATCTGAAAAAATGTTCTACATCCTATGTCATTAAGAAAAATGCAAATTAAAATAATGAGATACCACCACACACCTATTAGAATAACGAAAATCTTTAAAATCGGTAGCACCAAATGCTGGTGAGGATGTGGAATAAAAGGAGCTCCTACTCATTTTTGGTGAGTTGCAAAAATCAGACACTCTGGAAGACAGATTAGTAATTTCTTACAAATATGAATACATTCTTACCAAAGAATCCAGCAATTGCTGTCCTTGGTATTTACTCAAAGGAGCTGAAAACTTATGTCTACAGAAAAACCTGCACACAGACATTTATAGCAACCTTATTCATAATTGCCAAAACTTGGAAGCAACCAAGATGTTCTTCAGTAGCTGAATGGATAAATAAACTGTAGCACACCCAAACTATGAACTATTATTCAGCAATAAAAATGAAAAGAGCTACAAAGCCATGAAAACACATGGAGGAACCTTAAATGCATATTGCTAAGTAAAAGAAACCAATCTGAAAAGGTAACACTGTGTGATTCTAACTATGTGACATTCTGGAATAGAAAGAGCTATGGAGACATAAAAAGATTATGGTTGGCAGAGGCTGAGGTGGAGGCTAAAATAAACAGACAGACAAATAGGATTCTTAAAGCAATGAAAATATTCTATAATGCCATAATGACAGATACATGTCATTATACATTTATCCAAACTCATAGACTATACAACACCAAAAATAAACCATAGCATAGACTATGGACTTTGGGTGATTGTGATGTGTCAATGTAGGGTCATCAACTATATAACAAATATAGCACTCTCGTCCGGGATATTGATAATGGTGAGGCTGGGGTTAGGGAGAGTGAAATCTCTGTATCTCCCCCTTAATTTTTCTATGATTTTAAATATGCACTAAAAATTAAAGTAATGATTTAAAAACAGAGCTAGAAAGTATTTATTCTTTATTTTAGAAAGAAATTTTGACAGAATTCTAAATTGAAAGTAATTTTTTTCTTTAAACACTTAAAGAGGTCGTTCCATTGTCCTAAGTATTGTATAGTTTCTGCTGAAAAATCACTGACATTCCTGCAAGATGTACATTTTTTTTCTGGTTGCTTTTTACCATTTTATCTTTGATTACTGGTTTTAATTCATTTGATTTTGCTATGGTATACTATGTACGTACATCCTGTTTAAATTTATTGAGTTTCTTGAGTCTGTGATACTTTTTCATCAAATTGTAATGTTGTAGAACTTTATTAGTACTATTACTAAAATACTTCTTACTAAAATACTTCTTCCTGGTCATCCTCTCTCTGTGACTCCAATTTCACATATGTTAACATATAAGTGGAACCTAATCAACAAAACAAACAAGCAAGTACTTTGAAGACACTGAGGTAAAGAACAAACTGACAGTAACCAGAGGGGTGGGGAGAGGGAAACAAGGGGAGAAGAAGGGAAAAGTTCATCAAAGAACATGTATAAAGGACCACCCATAGACAAAGCCAAGGGGGGAAAGATTGAGGATGGGAGCTGGGGGTGGGTGGGGTGGGGGAAAGCGGTGGCAGGAAAATGGAGACAACTGTACTTGGACAACAATTAAAAAATATAAAAAAATATATAAAATATAAATAAATAATAAAATGGGGGAAAAAGAAATATGATAGTGTCCCACAGGTCACTGAGACGATGTTAAATTTTTTTCACTCTCCTTATTCTGCTGCATCTTGGATGATTCCTATGCTATGTCTTACTGTTCACTAATTCTTTATTCTATAACATGTAATCTGTTGTTAATCCCATCCTGTGAAATTTTAAGTTTGGATGTTGTATATTTCATCTCTAGTAGTTCCAATTTATTGGGTTGGCCAAAAATCCATTATGTTTTTTCCATAAAATAAAATACATTTTTCATTTTCACCAATTACTTTATTGATTTGGATATTTGGAGTAAGTTGGCTATCTCCTGCTATTGGATTCTAGTGGGTAGAGACGGGGGTACTACTAAACAGTTTCTAATGCATAAGACAGCCCCACAGCAAAGAATTATTTGGTCAACATGTCAATAGTACCAAGAAGCTTCACAAACCCCTTTTGACATGTTCAATCAGTCACAGCACCTTCTCCATACATAGCACAGTTTATTTTTTTGCATTTCAGTTACATTTTTGCCTGTCTTGAAATGATAAAGCATAATACACCAAAAATGTTATGTATCTTCTTTTGTCTTCAATGTTAAAATGGCTGCACAAAAATTCACCAATTTTATAAGTTTTTTTAAAGGCATGCTGATATGACAGCTGTCATAATACAATCTAACGAAATTGTTTTAAATGAAGTTAAAGACAACTAAGCACTACTAGAGCCATCATATGGAAAACATGTTATAGACTTGTTGGCCAACCCAATCTTTTTTACAGTTTCATTTTTAAAAAATCTTTGTGTATATTGAGCATGACAGGTTTTCAATAATTTTGCCTGACAAATTCCATCATGCTAGTCATTTTTTCAACTATTTCTACAGACTGAATTTTTTTCTTGATTGTGGGTCACATTTATTCATATATTACAATTTCTGATTGAACAACTCCTTGACTCCTTAAATCAGCAATGCTCACAGACTTTTCATGGGTTTTCTTTTCTTGTGCTGCCATCCAGAAACTACGTCCAGACAGTAAGCCTATAAAAACTGGGCCCAATTATTTGTTTCTCTTCTCTTAGGGATCTCAGTTCTGTGCTGCCTGATGTCTGATGTCTAAAAGGCGTGGCTTCACTTGGTTTCCATTTTCTTCTGTGGAGAGGGTAATTACCAGCTATTTCCTTATGTTCAGGAGCAAAAGTTCACATTCTTTTTCTTTCTAGTTCAGCATTATATATAGTAAATGTTTTTGTCTATTGTATGAGTTAGAGATTGAACTTGGCTAAAATGAAAGTAAACCTAAACTATAGTGATTTAACTAAAAAGGGATTCTTTTTGTGCATAAGTAGATCAAAGGTAGGTAATGCAATTCTGTTATACAGGACCAAGATGTCAACATGAATACAGTCTCCTTAAAAATGATATCATTCTTACTTTTATTGTTATCTTGTTAAAGCAAAATGGTTGTTCTACCTTCATCTTTGTATCTGTGTTCCTGGAAATGAAAGGAAGAGACAGATGAGTCTGCTTCTACCTGGAACTTCTTTTCACATCTAACTAACCAAAATAGTTCCACATACCTACCCTTTGGGAAGAGGCAAAGCTAGGAGTTATAGATTTGTTGAAATCCGGAACTTTGTCAACATTCCCATATCTAAAGGAAGCATGTGGAAGCCACACTTTACTAAACATACAACATTTGTAATAGGTGGGTTGCATTCCATAGTATGTATACACTGTAATTTTAATAATTTATTCCCTGCTATTCAACTTTTAGATGCCATCTCAGCTCTGGGACCTTTTTTTTTTTAATTGTTAAGAGCACAAGTACAGGTGATTTATACAAACTTATCAACTATCAGGAAATGAGAAGTCACAATGATTTTTAAAACTTAGAGATATATAGTTTATAGATTGAATAGTCAACACATTTAATTTTCATCAGGTGAATAAAGATATTACAAATCATATCACGTTAGAAGTCCAGGCAATCCAAGAATACAATAGGGTATATTTTCTACATAGTATGTGCCAAATTGTTCAAATATAAATCACAGAATCAGTGAACCACTGAAGCCAGAAGTTAATATATAAATGGCTTATCAATGCAAACAGTTACTGACTATCCAAAAAAGAGAGATAGCAAACTCACTGGAATACATCGGATGTTTAAAAGTTCCCAAACTTCTTTCTTGTTGACTACATTTCTTAGTAGTGTTTGCATGAAAAACTTCAGTGGTGTACAAGTGCATAAAAATCTAGACACTACAGTCTTGCAGTGAAAATGACATGCTAATATCAAGACAAAATACATAAGAGTTAAGTACTAATCAAATCAATTTCTAACTCAGTTTTTCTTATCTGAGGCTCAGAAATCAAAACCAGACTGGAAAAGGTAGTCATTATTATAAATTCTGTTTTATCCTGCACAGCTCTGCTGGAGAAGTCTGAGGGATGAGAAAGCTGCAGTATTACCTTATAGTGCCCATTACAAAACATCTCTTGGCAGCTGAAATAAAATGAGACAAATCTTGAAAGAGGAAATCCTGCAGAGGCTTCAGACATGCTATTCGTTAACCCTCACAGATGCTTAAATTCAAATGGGATGTACTGAATTCCACTGTGCTTGATCTTGCACTCAGCATTAATGGTCATTGGGGGTCAAATGACATCAACTGTGTATATTTTCATGTATGCTCAGCATCATACCCTTGGTCTTGACAAACCTACTTCACTTAAAATTGCTGAGTATGTACTTAGCATATTTTTTTTTGTCTCTTACCATCCATGGAAGCTCAGTATAGCTATCATCCCTGAGTAAAATAGTCCATCTCTTGTCTTTATATTAACTGCATTTTTTAAAGATCAGAGTGCTAGGTTCAAGAGGGTTTGCATAGAAATAGGTTGTATTCTAGCATATGTATTTGTAAAATTAGAATCTGCTGTTTTAAGACATGTGGTGGTATTCAAAGATGTTTAGAGACATGGATGTTAAATTTTAATTGAGATGAAGCCAAAAACTGCCTTTTCACCCATTTACCATAAGAGGGAGATGTTCATGAAACATATCACTTTCATTGCTTAGATTGTGAGTTTATCTGTAAAAAAAATGATTTTTAAGAAGTAATATTTACAGATGATGTACAGATGAAGTAATATTTATAGATGATGTATCATATGGGATTATAGACTTAAAACCCTTATAATTTTATCAGCCAATGTCACCTCAATAAATTTAGTTAAAAAAGTAAGTAATTTCCATATATACTTGTTTATACTGACTAGTTAAATAGAACATGTTTTCTGGAACATAGGATATTTGGGAACTGATTTAACAAATACCTTGTTTAACTGCATGAGGTAAGGTATTTTTCTATTGCTAAGTCAATATCTGCTGTGCAGTGCCTTTGATACCTATCCTTAGCATCATGACACATCGTGTCTGCCCTGATCTGGCCCCTGC
This sequence comes from Trachops cirrhosus, assembly GCA_028533065.1. Classification (NCBI taxonomy): domain Eukaryota; kingdom Metazoa; phylum Chordata; class Mammalia; order Chiroptera; family Phyllostomidae; genus Trachops; species Trachops cirrhosus. Next base: position 23,319,432 of record CM052549.1, read on the forward strand.
TTATTTCTCCAGGCTCATTTCTTCACTTCTTCCTCCCATCAAGCTACTGTCAGTGTCATTGGTTCTCTTATATGTGTGAGTCTTTGATCACACAGCATCTTCTTCCAGAAATGCTCTTCTTTCTCTTGCCTCATGAAGACCTATCTGTCTTTCAATATTCAGGTGAAGTTTTACTCGTGCTTTGAAGCCTTTTCTGGTTAGTCTATGTCCTGTCTTAATGGAATGACCATACTCTTCTTGGTGTTTTCCTTGGCACTTCATCAATGCCCCTTGAGTGAATGAATAAATATAAAAATAAATTATATTTGGGAGATAGCACACACTTATAATATTAAAATAAGTCCACAGTCCCAGCAAATTGGATTTTTTAAAATATAAATGCTTGCTTCCAGGAAAACAGTGGACCTCAACAAGATTTCAAGAATTTGAATATCTTCCATATGATAGAACCATGAATTTCACTGTATATGTTCAAAATAAAGAGGGCATGATGCTTATGTCTAAAAAACTCAAAATATAATTGGGGAGACTATACTATGAAATACTGATTGTTGTCACAAAGCATCAACATTATAAGGGGATTTTAAAATATGTTCCTATAAAATTCTCATTTAATAATTTTGGTTTTGTCTGTAACTTCCTAATTTTAAAGGTTTTCTTCATTAAGCATAAATTATTTTGTGATAATAATAAGATCAAAATATATACTGTCTGACAAAAAAAGTAAAAGGAGTTAAAAGCATTACCATTTTAGTAATGCATATTTGTAACTGAAAAACACAAATTAATAGTATTTGAAAAGGCAACTTGGTAATATATCAAGGCCATAAATTAGATCATACCCTCTGACACAAATATAATAACTAATGAAAAACAACTCCTCACAAATATACTAAAATTTATAAAAACAGAAGAATGTCCATTGCAATGTTACTCACAATAATTTAAGAAATGGATGCATGACAAATGTCCCAAAATAAGTGAATAATCTGTATTCATTAAAGTAGTATAAACCACAGAAACCTAGAAAAACATTCAATATACTGTTAAAATAGAAATGTATATTTATTGTAAACTATGGCTACAATGATATAAAAGATATCTTGGTAAAGATGATAAAGTATGCATAATTAAATATTTACAAAGTTACAGAGAAGTGCTATGTGTTTTTTATTTTTTTAAAACTTTCAATGTCGTGGTTTTGTTATTGTTTTATATTTTAAATAATGACTTTCAATAGAAAGTGAAGGAAACTATATGATGCAATAAATAATTTTATATGTGTTTTCAATTACATTTTAAAACTCCTTATATATGAGCTATGTTCATCTTATTTGGTATATAAATTATGTATCCACTTAATACTAGGTTTAATATCTTATTTTGTGATATTGCCTTGTGCACAGTGTTATAATATTTAGAGGATTCCAATTTAATTTGTAATATCAAGACTACCCTACACTTAGTGAATACATGCTATTTAATTGACATAAATGCCTTCAAATGTAACTACCAATAAATTTTACTAGGATAGTTTCCCTGTTACTTCTCAAAATCTTACTGCATTATCTCCTTTAACTTCATCTTATTTCCTGGTTTATTGAGTAACAGTCCATTATTGAACTTAGGAGAGCCCTCGTTAAAAATTCACGCTTTTCTTATATTGTCTGACTGTTGTTTTGTTTATCTGTTAAGAAAGTTAATTTACAGAAATAAAAGATTATTTGGCTGTTTTTGAACAAAGCGAGAAAAGTCACAGAAACACTTCCAGGAAAACTGAGACTAAGAACCCGGGTTGCTCCAAATGCTCCTTTGCAGAGCATGTCCCATCGAATATGAAATGTATAAAAGAGGACAGGATGGCAGCTGACGGGGAATTCCCCAGTGGCAGAACATTCCCCTGCGCACACAGAGCAGGTGTACCGAAGACAGAAGAGATCAGAACTTGTTAATAGGGCAAGCCAAAAATTCAGGAATTTGCAAATTGAACAGGTGAAAATGTAACTGGTGATAATTGAAAGCTAATTATCGTCAGCTAGCAATTGGCGACCAGGTGTTCTGAGTCACCGAAAATGCAAAGCAGGAAGGACTGTGAAGATACTTGCTTTTGGCACAGATGAGATTGATGAGTTTCCTGACTGAGGCTTCAGTATAAGAAAATGATTAGTCTGTGTATTGCAGCCGTGTTTTAGTCTGCTAGGAGTTAACCAGGAAAGAGCAAGGGTTGCAAAGGAAAGTAATTATGGTTTGTGTGTAAGAAGTGCCTCAACTTTTTCTAAATGAGTAGTGGCAGGAATATAGAACCACCAAAGCCGCATCTACTGGCTGTAGACTATCCTGGGAGTATGGTGTCTTTACTTTTCCAGCAGGGCTAAACACAAAAGTTCCAGGTAAAGAAACAGCTTCAGGTCTATTAACACATGCTACATATTCCTTAAAGACATTTGTTTAGAAACTGAAGATTAGATGAATTAAGTACTGTATTCAAGGCCTTAAAACTAGTGAGCAGTCAATTTAGGATTCAAACTCAAAACCTCCAGTTCCCAAGGTCCATGCTCTTTTATTATGCCATCTTGCTGTTTGATGAAAAATTTTGCCTTACTTGAAACAAATTATTTTCACATTTACTCCCTGTAACTCTAAATATTTCAAATTATAGGCACATCCAAAAATTTTAAGGAAGGTTGATATTCATGTATAAGATTTATGTAGACAAGCACACACATCATAATGGCACGGCTCAATTAATGTTAAATACGGTGAATGCATCCATCTGACTCTACCCGACCAAGAAGTAGACCACTGCTATCAGTTCGGAAACCTCCTTTCATGCCTCTTTTCACTCTCCTCCCCATGACGGTAACCAGTGTCCGGACTCCTAGCACAGTTTGTATGCCTTTGTTTCAGCCTTCTTTCACTCAAAACTATGGTTGTGAGATATGTCCTTCTGTTGGGTACAGAAATAATTCATTTTATTTGCTGCCATACAGCATTCCATTATTCAGGGGTGGGCGAAAGTAGGTTTACAGTTGTTTGTATGGAAAATAGTATAATAATTAATAAATAATAATACAAGAATAAACTGTTCCATGTATTCACAACTGTAAACCTACTTTTGCCAGCCCCATATTAATATATCATGACATATTTATCCATTCTGCTTTTGGTGAACATTTTGGAATAGATCCAGTTTTTGTCCATGGCTATTAATGCCATGAACATCTTTTTTTTTAATTTTAATCAACATGTGTGTATTTCTAATAATTATATGCCACATATGATAGTGTTGAATCATAGGGTCTGTCTAAGTTCAGATTCACCAGAAAATAGAAAACAGTTCTCCAAGCAGGTTGTGCCAACTTGCACTCCCCCAAAATCTATGAGAGTTCCCATTACTCCACAACCTTGCTAAACCCAAATAGTATCAGTCATTTAGTTTTAGCCATTCTGGGAAATGTCTAGTTGGAGCTCAGAGATTTAATTTTTACTCGCTTGAAGCCTAATAAGGTTGAGCTCCCTTCATTTTATTTTGGCCATTTGAATATCCTTTTTCATAATGTACTTGTAAAGGATTTTATCCAATTTTCTGTTATTTTTCCATCTTTTTCTTATTGATTTATATAGGATACCATTATATATTCTAGATAAGACCTCCCTTTTTCAACCAAAATATTGTAATGATCTTCTTCAACTCTGTGGGGGTTTTTTTTACCCAAAATAGTGGTATTTTGGGTAAAAAAAATGTTTTAGTGTTGTAAAACTGTAATATAGTTCTCTCTTTCTAAATGTTTAGGTGGAGTATTTTCTCATTCTATTTAAGACATCTTTGTGTACACAAATCTATGAATATACTATCTTAGGATGATATTCTGAAGCTTTTTTACTTACCACATCTTTATCTATAATCTTCTGGAGGTGGGTTTCGTACATGGTGTGACATAGGTTTATAATTCATTTTCTATGTGGATTTTTCAGTTGACTCAGCAGCACTTATTGAAAAGCCAATTCTTTGCCTGCTGCCCTGAAATTCTGCCTTTGTCATAAATCAAGTATTTGCATATGTGATATTCTTTGTTCTTACCAGCTTTTCTGATAAATTGGTCCATTTTTCTCTCCTTGAATAATTAATATACTTTTTGATTAATATAACTTACAATATCTTAAATCTTGTAGTATGTCTTACAGGTTTAGTTTTTGTCTTCAAGTTTGCCTTGGCTATTTTCATATGTATTACTATATAAACTTGAAGTTAAATCTTGTTCATGTTACAAAAAGAAACTTTGATATATTTATTAGGATTGCATTAAATCTATGAATCAATTTAAGAACTGACATTTGTACAATGTGGATATTTCCAATCTACTAATTCCAAGAATCTACTATATTCCTTCATTTTATTAAGTTTTGTTTAATGTCAAGAGTCTACACTAAAAGTAATTTTTGCTTTAGTGTTTACTTTGTGTATATTCTATCAGGTTAAAAAAGTTTTCTTTTGAGATTCCGGCCAAGATGGAAGCATAGGTAGGTAGACACACTGTGCCTCCTTGCACAACCGAGATAGGGACAACAACAATTTAGAAACAGAATAACAACCAGAACTGACAGAAAATTGAACTGTATAGAAGTTGGACACCCAAGGAGTTAAAATAGACAGGTTCATCCAGACCAGTAGGAGGGGCGGAGTGAGGCAGCTGGGTGTGGGTCTCAGAGGGGAGAGCAGAGAGCGTTGGGACCAGACACTCGAAAGGCAAGCGGGACGCACAAGGCAATAGGAGTGCACAAGACCACAGCAGGCAGACCCTGGGCGCGCAAGCAGCGGCTGGCAGACCCCGGCTGAGGGATGGCAACCAGCAGACCCAGCAAGGCTGCGTTGTGAAGCAAGGCACTGTGCGCAACCCAGGGTCCTAGCACCAGGAAATAGAGCCTTGGGGCACTGATTGCAAAGGAAAGTCCCACGGGGTGCACAAGCCCACCCACACGGGAATTGGCACCAGAGGAACTCAGTTTGCTCAGGGGAAGCCGCAGAAGGGACTGAGGTCCTACAGAGAGCAGAGCAAATGCCATTGTTCCTTCTCAGATCCCACCCCCACATAAGCATCACAACCCAGGGACTGGGGTGCCCCTCCCTGGTGAACACCTAAGGCTCCGCCCCTCATATGTAACAGGCCCGACAAGACCAAAAAAAAAACAAAAACAAAAACAAAGAGATGGCTCAAACAGAAGAACAATCAAAAGCCATCCTTTTAAGCAACCAAGAGATAGCCAACCTATCAGATGCACAGTTCAAAGCACTGGTGATCAGGATGCTCACAGAATTGGTTGATTTTGGTTGCAAACTAGATGAAAAAATGAAGGCTACAATAAGTTTAATGAAGAAA